>OX467092.1:28062581-28552581 GCA_950106755.1 Climacium dendroides
ACAATTGCAATTTTAATTGCACATTGCTATAAAACTTGTGACGAACCAAGTGTATGTGGAGTGAATGGGTGCATGTGATGCTTTGGGAGAGTGAGTGCTGGAATTTTCACTTGAACCTTACTTAGAGTCACATTGAGTGTCCTAATGGTAATTTTTAGGGCAAAATCACATACTAAAGTTAATCTACTAAATTGAGGATGAATGGCCATTGCTTGGAAAGCTAGGTAGTTAGGGGTCCATACACTCCTCACGGCCCAATTTTGTGGATGGATTTTGTTTCATAGTGAAATCCACTCACATAAACCCTATAGGCTAGAGGCATATTTCAGGTAGAAATTGTGAGAAACTGCCACTTTTTAGGATAGTTAGAAAAAAATGAAAAAAACAAGTTTTAAGAAAAAATTCAACCTTATAAATTTGTACTTGACTACTATGGGAATTTGTGGAAATGTTTTTAGAAGTTTGACCGCACATGTTGAAAGATTATAACGTTTGAAGTTAGAAGAATTTTTTTTTTTGACCTTGCCTAATAGATCCAACAACCTTTAATACCTTTTATAAAAATGAAATTCCCACTAATGAGGTACATTTTCACACCTTGTTTCAAAATTTCATGAACATCCGACCAAAATTGACTTCATAGGAACCTACCCGAATTTTCATTTGTCTATTCAATGGACAATTGTCCTTTAGAGGTTAATGGACCTTTTGGTAATAGTATATCAATATCAACATTCCAAAACCTCCTAAAAATAATGATACACCAAGATTAGTTTTCAATATATGTCTTTAATTTTTGAAAATCTCCAAATTTCCCTTTTAATGCACCATGACACAAAATAAGAATTATCCTATTGTGATTTACTAAGGTATATTTTAAAATGTAGGACATAATTCTTTATGAAGATCATTTGTATTGCTAAAATTAACAAGAATCACTACTTCATAATACTAGGTGTTGAACTTCTATCTATAATAAAACATTCAATTCTAAGAATTTTTTGGAAATTTAAAATAACATTAAAAAAGACTTCGAAAGCAATATATTTTTTTAGTTGGACTCAAACGCAAAAGAGATTGTTTTGCTAGCCTAACTTAAGGCAAAAAAAAAAAAAATTTTGCAATACAATATACAAATATCCATTTCAACTACATTTTTGGCAACTAAGACCTTGTATAAGATCCAAAAATAATCCAAACTTCAAGGGATAGTAGAAAGACCAAGAATCGAGCCAAGAGTACTAGAAATCCTTGGCATCCAAAGTTGAATGGAAATAATCCATTCTAAATTGTGAAATGTGAATTTAACAATCATTGTTATTATGAAGCCTTATAATAAACATCACCTAATTGTAACACTATCCATTCTCCAACACCTAAAAAATGGCCTTGAATGAACACATTCAAAATTCAAAAACCCTACAACTTTTCAAAAGCAACCAATAAGAGGTGAGATTTTTTTTGAAGCAACCAATGAAAATTGAGACATTTTGTACATACTTAGTGATTATTCAAGGCAAGTTTGGTGTAAATTCTAATAGACTATCCTATGTTTTGAACTTTGAAAATTTCTAAAATATCACTAGAAGAAAATCAGGGTTTTTACAACTACGCTATATAATTGGTTTTGTAGTTGTATAGGTTTTTTGCAACTAGGTGATAATTTAGAGCCTGCAGTTGCATTGGACAAGTTCATTAGTTGCAATGTATTCGTAGTCTTTTGGGTTCATTCAACAACATGCAAAGAACTTCATTAATGAATTGTGTAAACATGGTATTTAGTGCCACGTAAGGGTAAGGTCGTCTACCTATTTCTATACTTTAGGCACTTGTAGTCAACTTCTTTGCAACTAACATGACACTCATATGTGACTCATGAAACATCATTGCAACTTATATGCAACTTGTTTACAATTTCTTTGCGACTTGATTGTGATTGATGTATGACTTCTTTGCCACTACTATGCAACTACATTTGGATTTGCGACTAGTTTTTGATGAGTTTGCAACTCATTAGCTTAGCAACTTTTATGCGATGGGTTTCCAAATCATGTGTGACTACTTTGCTACTTTTGAGCAACTTGTTTATAGTTCTTATGCAATTGATAGACAACTCATGCAACTAAATTGCAACTCAAAATTGACTCACATAGAACTTATTTGCAACTTAGAACCAACTCACATACAACTCATTTGCAACTCAAAGCCAACTCACATACAACTAGTTTGCAACTTAGAGCCACTTCACGTACAATAATTTGTAGTCTGTGTTTATCCGAGTCAATAACATTCATGTCAAGTATGAAAGGAACAAAGGACCTCATTCTTTAGTCCCAAGTAGTCTTCCCAGAAGAAGATGCATCAATTTTACCGTTTGACTGCACAAATTAATTCATTTGGTTTTTTTGCCACAGACTATTGCTTTTTGTTTCTGTGTTCTTCTCAAACTCATTTTGCCTCTATTGCCTATTAGAATGTCCACTACTATCTGACTTATACACCACTTCCTCTACTTATACATGCCTTTGCCACAAAGCTGAATTTAGGGGAACACGAGGTTCAACTACTGCCCATTGTAGAGGTTTAGTAGGTGGTGGTGGTACGGATTGTGGCGGTACCCATTGCCACTTGTGAAAATCCGGAATCGTAGGACGGATTAGGTTTGAGAGAAATAGGTGGAAAGAAGTAGAAAATTTGAAAAAAAAATCTAGTTAGAACTTGAATTAGTTCAATAAAACCCGAAATAGAAAATAGACATTCTGGCAAAATCCGTAACCGGAACTTATCCAGATTTGGAATCTGGAAATACCCAGAACTTAAGAACCTATAGTATAGACCATTAGGGCTATGGATATAGGATACCGTTCGTAAAATGGTTTTGTAGCCATTATCCCAATGATTGTAGGGAGATGATTCAGTATTTAAGTAGTCTACTCAGGGTTTCCATCTTCACTTTCCTGTTTGTTCGCTAGTTTTCCGTGTGGGTAGTTGAGAGAAAGAGTGGTGAGATAGCGACCGCCTTAGGCTTTTCTTTTATCCTTTCATTTCTACTGAAATTTATGGTGTCTGGAAGTTAGTTGTGCCTGCCCGGATCATTTCTCCGGCCATCCCAGACAACACGGAACAGTACAAGCAATTAGAAGAGGATCTGATTAGTCTAGGGTATGTCGGGCTGTTGCACTGACCATGGAATTTAAAGAGTGAAGGTATGATTCAGGAATTGGTCCACGGGGTTCCGAATCAGTATGAGCTCACTCTAAGAGGATGGCCATTTACATGGATGTAGGATATCTGGGCGATTGTATACCAGTTCCGGAAGAACGGAGCTGGATTAGCATCAAGGACGGATCGTTTTGTAGCCAGAAAATTCATAGGGTCTCACTAGAAGAAAAATGTGTCTGCTGCAACCCACTGGAATGCAACTATGTGTCCTATACAACTATTGTACAATTGTTGCCCTCCATATTTGCACCAAATTGGTTGTGTACTTTGTTCTAGTTGCAAAGTAGTCGTAGAATGATGTGTAACTTTACAAGAGAGTAACAGAAGAGTAGATGTGAAGCATTTACATCCAAAGTACATCAATGTCGTCGATGTACGATCATGGACTTCAATGTATCAAATTGTAGTCAGATGTAGTTTGAAAAATGACTGCAGTTCAACTAGAAAATTTTACGAGAGAGTAATAGAAGTATAGATGTGAAGCACTCTACATCCAAAGTTCATCAACGTATGGTCCTGGACTTCAACGTATAAAACTGTAGTCAAATATAGTTTGAAAAATGACCAAAGTTCAATTACAATACAACTATAGTACAACTATAAAACAACTACAATGCAATTACACGACAACTATAGTACAACTGCAAATTAATTATAGTGCAACTACAAAACAACTACAATGCAACTACAGTGCAGACAACTATAGTGCAACTATTATGATTCAAATCTTACACTGTCACAAACATTTACAAAATAAATAGGTATTAGGCATCTATGACTCTTGTAGATGTTATGAATCTAAGATTAGTATAGATTTCTAACCATGCCATATAAAAAAATCGGATTGTTGTAGATTTCATATATGTAGGACAAGTTTAGATTTTAAAGATCCTAAAGAGTTATAAGTTTAAATGAAATTTCACCATACTACTATTACAAAACAACTACAATGCAACGACAACTCAACTACAGTGCAACTAGAAAACAATTACAATGCAACTAAAAAACATCTATAAAGCAACTAAAAAACAACTTCATTGCAACTAAAAAAACAACTGCAATGCAACTTCAAAATTACTACAATGCAACTAGAAAACAACTACAATGCAACTACAATGCAACTACAATGCAACTACAAACTAACTAAGAAACAACTGCAAATGCAACTAGAAAACAACTACAATGCAACTACAAACCAACTACAGTGCAACTAAAAAACAACTACGATGCAATTAAAAAACAAGTACACTGCAACTATAGAAACAATTACAGTTCAAGTAAACAACAATGAGGATGCAACTGGAAAATGACTTCATTGCCAGAAAAACAAACTAAAATTTGAATACCAAATGATTACAGTTCATATGCAAAACATCTACAATTCATAGATGCTCTCAATATCTTGCAACTGTTAAGATACTCTCTTCCGCAGATAATTCTATGGCTCCAACTAAAGATGGAATAGTAGGTAATGGAAGTACATCTTCTGGAGTAGCTAAACCAGAAGCCACCAGTCGGCACACCCATCTGTAAACCCCACCTCCAAACCTGTCCAGTCCTTATGCACAATGGCAAAAGTGGAGGTAGCACTTGAGCATTGTGAAGTTGTACACGACAATTGTGTCATCTTCAATTTTCTTAGAATGAACATTTTTTTAGAAACTTTTTAATCTCGATTAACTCCATTGAACTTTTAGGGTACGCATGTGGCAGCATTCCATCCTGTGACAAACTCATATTTTTGATTTTCTTCGTTTACCTTTTTAAGTAGAACGGAAACTAAAAATAGATATCCGGATCCATCTAAAAAGAGAGAAATAAATAAAAAATAGTCACAAAAGGACCTTACGGAACTGATCCGGTTTTAGGTAGAAACGGATCGGATTAGAATCTCAACCGGAATGGATTTTTGACCAGATCCTCCTTGACTAGATTGGAGAGAACCGGATGTCAAGAACCGGACTGGATACCCGATTGGTCATAATGACCAGTCCAGGGCGTCAGGACTATATAAAGCCTAGCCCTGCCTATTTTCAGGTCTCTGGCTTTCACGTGTTGTCGTTTCCTGTCTTAGCGCCTGAACCCTTTTCCGTTTACGGCGGCGAGTAGGGAAAGTACAAGAGGGCCCATTAGTGAGTGATAAGGTGTGGGACGGAGAGATCGCCTCCGGGCGCGAGTGAGCGGAAGAGTGTGAGTGCGCGAGGAGGGTGGTTTGCAGGTGGAGCGGAAAAGCGTGAGTGCCCCCTTGTTAAGTCAGTAGAGAGTGAAACCGGGTAGAGCCGCCCTCATGCCACGGTTGAACTGGAAGAGACCAGGCTCTAGCACCCCACCCCCGAGTGAAGTAAAGCTGAGGAAGGTAGTTCCGCTCATGCCGACCAAGGAACCAGAACAAGGAGAACTCAGGGAGGACTTAGCGTCCATGGGTTGTCAGGGATTAGCCTTGAAACCCTGGGGGTTCAAAGATGAGGGGATGATTAGGGAAATCTTGAGTGGCGTATTGAACCAATTCGATAACACCCTGAGAGGGAATCCGGTCCAGTGGACCGAGGAGTTGTGGCGGGACGTATACGGATTCCGAACGGGGGGACTTGGGCTTGCCGGCCGGAAGGATGATTTCATCCAGGGCAAGTTCGGAAGTGTCGTGAATCCGAAGGATGGCTACGCAGTAGATGACTGTCTCGATGACCGGGAGCGTCGCTTGCTGCAGTTCCTTGTTCCGGTTTTGCATCCGGAAAAGCCCACCAGGTTAACCATCACCCTGGGTAATACAATTTTTGGAGCGTTGAGTGGAAATCGGAGAATAGACTGGGGCCGGATCTTTTTTGATCTGGTGTACCAGCTTACTACAAAAGTGGGAAAAAGTAGAGCTACCCCACTGTGTCCTTACGTGTATCACCTCTACCAGCAACAAGAGCTACTAACGGAAGGGGAGCTGAAGGTTTGGAAGGCCCAGGAGCGGACCATGAAGTATGGAGAATCCGAGTCTGACCAAGAAGCGGATTTCGGAAACAAAACCGAGGAGGACGAAGAGGAAGAGGAAGACGAAGAGGAGGAACCGCAGTTCACTTCTAAGAGGCTGAAGACCATGCCGACTCGGAATCGAGGAACGCCTCCGGGTCACCCGCGGCCGCGCAAGGAGGATGCTCCATCCGGACTAGATGTGCCGTCCGGATCGGGAACCGGAGATCCGTTCGACGAGTTGGTCGGGATACTCTATGAAATCCGGGCGGATTGGGAAATCAAGAAGCGAACGATCGGGGAGATCGCGGAATTGATTGGAGCGGAACCGGAGAGTCAGCTGCCACAGCGGGTAGCGGAGTGTGTCATCAATCCGGATGAGCTCTGGAAGATGAAGACGGAAAGCAAGCGGCAGCACGATGAGGTTGACACCCTCAAAGACGAGCTTTTCGCCTTGCTCGAGAACGCCACCGCGACGAAGGAGATGGCGGAGGAAATGAAGAAGTTGGCCGCGGAGGTGAAGGATATGCTCGGAGAACCTGGAGCCGCGATCACCAAGGCGCGCCTGTTCGAAGAGGAGGTGCACAAGGAAAAGAAGATATCCGAAACGAGAGTGGTGCACATCCTTACCGATTTTGAGGAGCAGATGGAGAAGCTCCTGTCCAAGGCACGAGAGTCAGCGGACCGGATCGTGGAGAGCAGCCAGAAGTTGACAGAGATTCTGGTCCGGCTCTCTGAACTTTCACTTCCGGACCTGTTTCCGGAAGAGGCAGCTCAAGAACCGGGAAAGGACAAGACGCCCTAGTCAAGCAGGGCACAGAAGAAGATGCCCTCGACCGGATTGCAACCGATCGACTTAGACTCCCCGGAAACTGATGAAGATCGCCCGGCTCCACCTTCGGATGGGGAACGGAACCAGAATCTGACTGAGGTATTCGAACAGTTAGAGAGGCTTGATGAGAGTCCTACCATCGGATCTTGAGTATACGAGGAAGAATAGGAAGTGTTGTAGAAATAGGAGTTATAAAGTAGGAACCGGATTTATAGAGTATGAATCGGAATAGAATCCGGTTAGGATAAGGTAGGATCGGATTGTCAGTGCCTTCAAGGGCGGAAATCGTGTACTCACTTTTTTCTTTTTTCTTTTTGTATATAAAATAGTCTCTGAATTGGAGACTGGGGGAGTTCTTTTGGCATTTCTTTGTGTACCTTCCATTGATCTGGATTCGTGTGTTTTTTCCCGAGTATTGGCAAAAGTACACGGTATTGGAGTAAGGGGGTATGTAAGGGGGGGTGTCGATAGAGTTCTCCCTTTGATGTGTCTTTCTGGTTCTAAGTACATGTGAGTGGGTCATCAAGAGTTAGGAGTGGATTCCAGATCCTCAGCATCTGCAGAAGCTTTGCATTCCAGGTGAGAAAACCATTGATTAGGCTAGGCGGATAGGGAGGGATTCCTTAGCTGCGCTAGAACTCCTGGGTGGGAAATCCGGTTGAGTATCCTGACTCCTGTGAGGTCTTGCCACCATTATTGGTAAACAGAAGAGCTTGGTAGAGGTTGGAACGGACGGGTGCACTTGTAGCCACCTAACTTCGTACGGAACGGATTTAGCATCAAGGTCATTGTAGTATGAGAGGATCGTACGAGGGGTCTTTGTGTGACCTGTGATCCGGATTGCCATCCAGATTGCTGTGAAAGACCAAACCGGGTCCGGGTTAGTTAGGGGATTAGCGGATAGGAGAGTGGGTCTTCAGCTACTGTAAGTCACAGAAGGAGTGGTGGGCCTACCACTTTCAAAAGCAAGCGGCGAACCCTCTGATGGTAAAACAGAGGCAAAACTAAACCGGGTACGGAAGGGTGGATCAGAACGGATCCGCCCAGGAGGACACTTAGGACCGGAAGTTGTAAAGTCCTGAGTTGGGAAGTTAGTCAATGAACCGGAAAACTAGTGAAACCGGAATTTGTATAAATGCTGGTCGTAGTTTTCCGGTGGGTTTTTGGATGTTCTGGTTTCAAAGGTAGAACCGGAAGTTAGAATTTAAGGGTTAGTTGGGTTTAGCTCCTTGTTAGAATTAGCTACTTCACAGGATCTCGTAGGTTCGATCTTTAGGGTCATTTTGTTATGCTCTAGAGTGATTTTTGTGAGTATAATAGGGAAATTGCTTACTCTGTGCTGCGACACATCCACCTATGGACTCCAGTAGTGCCATGTGTCAATGAAAGTTGTTTACTTTGTCATTCATCCTATGATGAGATGACATGTGTGGGGATGATGAAGTAAAACATGTGGACTAGACATCAATGAGTAGGGTGTTGTTCATGTTGAAAGTCATGCGCATGCCCTTGTGGTTGAACATGCGCTCCAAACAGGACTTTCAAGAATATCGGCTTAGAATCGCGCGTGAGAAACTTTCCCTTTGAGGTCTCTATCCTCCTGCATTTCTCTTCACCTAGGACGTCATATGGGGCTGTCGCAGCACAGAGTAAGCAATTTCCCTATTATACTCACAAAAATCACCCTAGAGCATAACAAAATGACCCTAAAGATCGAACCCACAAGATCCTGTGAAGTAGCTAACTCTAACAAGGAGATAAACCTAATTAAACTCTTCAATTCTACTTTCCGGTTCTACCTCTGAAAACCGGAACGTCCAAACCCAACCAGAAGACTACGACCGGATTGTATCCTACTTCCGGTTTTACTAGTTCCACGGTCTCTGGACTAACTTTTCAATTCTGGACTTTGCAACTTCCGGTCCTAAGTACCCTCCTGGGCGGATCCAGTCCGGTCCACCCTTCCGTACCTAGTTTAGTTTTGCTTCTGTTTTACCATCAGAGGGTTCGCCGCTTGCTTTTGAAAGTGGTAGGCCCACCACTTCTTCCGTGACTTATAGTGGCTGAAGACCCACTCTCCTATCCACTGATCTCCTAACTAACACGGATCCGGTTTGGCCCTTCACAGCAATCCGGATAGTAATCCGGATCACAGGTCACACAAAGACCCCTCGTACGATCCTCTCATACTACAACGACCTTGACGCTGATCCGTTCCGTACTAATTTAGGTGGCTACAAGTGCACCCGTCTGTTCCAACACCTACAAAAGTTCTTCCGTTCACCCACAACGGTGGCAAGACCTCACAGGAGTCAGGATACTCAACTGGATTTCCTACCCAGAAGTTCTAGCGCAGCTAAGGAATCCCTCCCTATCCGCCTAGCCTAATCAACGAATTTCTTACCCGGAATACTAAACTTCTACAGCTGCTGAGGCACTGGAATCCACTTCTAACTCTTCATAACCTACTCACATATATTTAGAACCAGAAACACGCATCAAAGGAAGAACTCTACTAACACCTCCGTACCTACCTTCTTACTCTAACTCTGTGCATTCTTGCCAATACTCGGGAAGATTGTGCAAAATTCAAGTCAATGAAAAGTACACAAGGAAATGCCAAAAGAACTCTCCCAGTCTCTAGCTCAGAGACTGTTTTATATACAAAAAGCAAAAAGCAAAAAGTGAATACATGATTTTCGCCTCTGAAGGCGCTGACAATCCGGTTCTATCTATAAATCCTAACCGGATTCTATTCCGGTTCCTATTCTATAATTCCTATTTTTACAACCCTTCCTGTTCCGTTTCATACACTCGGGATCCAATGGTCGGGCTCTCATCAGGCCTCTCCAACTGTTCAAACACCTCATTGAGATTCCGGTTCCATTCCCCATCCGTAGGTGGAGCCGGGTGATCTTCCTCAGTTTCCGGGGAGTCTAAATTGATCGGCTGCGGTCCGGTTGAGGGCGTCTTCTTCTGTGCCCTACTGGACTGGGGTGTTTTGTCCTTTCCCGGTTCGTGAGCTACGTCTTCCGGAAACAAGTCCGGAAGAGAAATTTTAGAGAACCGGATCGGAACCTCTGTTAACTTCTGGCTGCTCTCGACGATCCGGTCCGCTGACTCCCGTGCCTTGGATAGGAGCTTCTCCATTTGCTCCTCAAAATCGGTGAGGATGTGCACCACCCTGGTTTAGAATATCTTCTTGTCCTTGTGCACCTCCTCTTCGAACAGGCGCGCTTTGGTGACCGCGACTCCGGGTCCTCCGAGCACGTCCTTCACCTCTGCAGCCAGCCTATTCATTTCCTCTGCCATCTCCTTTGTCACGGTGGCGTTCTCGAGCAAGGCGAAAAGTTCGGCCTTGAGGGTGTCCACCTCATCGTGCTGCCGCTTGCTTTCCTCCTTCATCTTCCGGAGCTCATCCGGATTGATGATACTCTCAGCTACCCGCTGCGGCAACTGACTGTCCGGTTCCGCTCCAATTAATTGCGCGATCTCCCCGAGCGCTCGCTTCTTCACTTCCCAATCCGCCCGGATTTCGCAGAGTATCCCAACCAACTTGTCAAACGGATCTCCGGTTCCCGATCTGGATGCCACATCCGGTCCGGTTGGAGTCTCCCCTCTACGAGGATGGGGTTGAACCGGAGACGTCCTTCGATTCCGGATCGGCGTGGTCTTCTGCCTTTTGGAGGGGACATATGGTTCCTCCTCTTCCTCTTCTTCTTCTTCCTCCTCCTCGATTTCGTTTCCGGAATCCGCTTCTTGGTCGGACTCGGATTCACCGTACTTCATAGTCCGCTCCTGGGCCTTCCACACCTTCAGCTCCACTTCCGTCAGCAGTTCCTGTTGCTGGTAGAGGTGGTACACATAAGGGCACAGTGGGGTAGCCCTACTTCTCCCCACTCTTGTAGTAAGCTGGGACACCAGATCAAAGAAAATCCGGCCCTAGTCTACTTTCCGGGTTCCGCTCAGCGCTCCGAAGATCGTGTTAGCCAAGGTGATGGTCACCCTGTGGGCTTTTCCGGATGCAAAACCAGAACCAGGAACTGGAGCAGGCGTCGCTCCCGGTCATCGAGGCAGTCCTCTACCGCGTAGCCATCCTTCGGATTTACAACACTTCCGAACTTGCCCTGGACAAAATCATCCTTTCGGTTGGCAAGCCCAAGTCCTCCCGGCCGGAATCCGTATACGTCCCGCCACAAAGCCTCGGTCCATTGGACCGGATTCCCTCTCAGGGTGTTATCGAATTGATTCGATACGCCACTCAGGAGTTCTTTAACCATCCTCTCGTCTTTGAAACCCCAAGGTTTCAAGGCTAATTCCTGACAACCCATTGACGATAAATCCTCCCTAAGCTCTCCCTGTTCCGGTTCCTTGGTCGGCAAGACCGGAACCACTTTTCTCAGCTTTACTTCACTCGAGGGCGGGGTGCTAGAGCTTGGCCTCTTCCGGTTCAACTGCGGCATGAGGGTAGCTCTACCCGGTTTCGCTCTCTACGGTCCTACAAGAGAGCGTTCACTCTCTGATATTCCGTTCCACCTGCAAACCAACCTCCTGGCACTCTCACACTCTCAGTCTCTTACGGTTCCGTATCCGCTCGCACTCAATGTCTCACCCACTCGTACCCGGAGGCGATCTCTCCGTCTTACACCCCTCACTCACTATCGGGCCCTCTTGTACTTTTCCTCCTTGCACTATAAGAAACCCATGTTTTTTACTGCGTTACGTTGTGACATCACCGTTATTTTTGACGTCACTACGTTTTTGGACGAACGCGCAGATCAGGGACAATTTTTTGTATTGTCATCTGAAACGTCATAATAGACGTCAGGAAATATAGGGATGTCACTTTGAACGGACGTGTTTTTCACTATGTCAAAAAAAATAAAGGATGTTTCAGATGACGTCCAAAAAAACACGAATCGGCCACGTCAGCCACTGGTGCGTGTTTCACTGCGGGCAGGTGCACTACTGTCATTGAGAAGGCAGGGGGGGTGCTGCCCTACAGGGAAAACACCTGATCAGTATAGGAAAGAGCTTGAGGGTGTAAAATTCAGGCTTTCTGGGAGGATGTGAAGTCATGGGTACAAGGTAGGATGAAAGTGACATAGACACATGTAATGGCTCAACAAATGTGTTTTGGTGTTACAAGTCTAGGGTATGCCAAAATAAAAAGGATGTACAGAATTAAATATTTTAGGTTCTACAACATGAAATATGGGAAATAAAAATGGAGACTCATTGGGATAACCTTATCATAGAGGTGAAGTTACGCAATATTATTTGGAGATGGGTTTTGAGAACAGAAAATGGAGATTACTTGGGAGTGTCGGGATCAATGTGACATTATTCCATTGGCTTTGAAATTGCAAATTAGGCCCCATAAAATGGAGAGTGACTTGCAGTCCCCATAGTGAATTCCTTCCAATATTTTTTGGATTTACGGAGTTGGGATAAAATTAAATGGGGAGAATATAGGGGTGTCCAGTTCAAATTCATTCCATTGGGATGGGGCTTGGGGGTCCCCCCCAATATGGGGGGGAATGGTAGTACGGGGAGTGCGAAGAAGTGCTTTCCATTGGGGGTTCGTGGATGGCCCAAACAATTTGGGAGTAATTTGAAGTCCCCATAGTGAATTCTTCCCAATGCTTTTTGGATTTAGAGAGTTGGGAAAAAAATTAAATGGGGAGAACATGGGGGGGTTATGGCCAAGTTCATTCCATTGGGTTGGGGCTCGGGGGTTCCCCCCCAAAAATTGGGGTGAATGGTCGTGTGGGAAGTGCCAGGAAGTGCTCTCCCACCTGGGTTTAGGGATGGCCCAAACAATTTGGGAGTGACTTGCAGTCTCCATAGGGTGAAAGCACATTACGCCCCCCTACAAAGTACGTTAGAAAAGTACTTTTTCAAGATGTATTTATATAACGTACTTTTTTTTAGATGAAATAAACATTATTTTCACTTTTCAATTGATCCAATTGGTAGGTACTTATATAGAGAAGGTATTCTACCACATTCTAATCCAATTTAATGTTTCATCCATCCTCTACAAAGTACTTTACCAACAATAAAAGCGTGTTAGGTTTGCAAAATAATTACAAATGACTTTGTACAGGCCAAATGAATGATAAAAAAAACACAATAGTTTGTACAAAGATAGAATATATATACTATGCAAGGGCTTCTTGGTCATAGTAGAACTATAATTACAATATCTATTGGAATGTGGAAGTCAGATGGGCATTATCTTTTGCGGAGGAAAAAAGACACAAAAAATAATATTTACGTTCATTTTTTGATGAGTAAAGCACTACATTCACATACTGTAGCATGGCTACTGCTTAAATCTCCAAAATTTTGAATATTTGTTTGACTTTTTTCCTTGCTTCTATTCGTGAAGAATTACTTATGGTTTAGGGTAGTTTTAAACTTTCAACTTCATCTCCATGAGCTCCTTTATAATCCCGAAAGTCATTCAAAAATTAGCTAAACTCGTTCCTACCTATCAATAGAATAATAGGAATTATTTTCAATAGAAAAAGTAGTAATTTTCAGTGTCCCTTTATCACAAGGACAAAACTTCTTATAGTATAGATGTTTGTTTAACTCCTAAATGCCCAAGGCCTTTTTTGAGCTTTGAGGAATTTGTTCTAAATTGAACAAAAAGACATCATTTTGATAAGTTGTATCATTTTTTTTGGAATTATAATTGTACAAATTCAAACTAAACAATTTCGAGATCACATAGGAAAAGAAAACACAACAATATTACTTATGGATTGAAAGATTATAATGTTTCATCATAAGGATGCTAAAATTGTAAAAGAAATTTGAAGTCTTTCAATCCTCTTTTCACATGCCAAATCTAAAAAGTTGGTCACCAAAAAAATATGAGGATAAGGGCCTAACATGCAAAATCCTAACCAATTTATGGCTTCTCAAAATCTACTCTTGTCTATTGTGCAATGGACAGCCTTGTACAAAATCTTGAATAGAAAAATCATAATCGCTCATTTTCAAAATTGAATTTTTAATGCTAAAACTAGACTTCAAAAAAAAATTCAAAAATATAAAATACTAAAAATAGAAACTTAGTTAGGTTTTATTTAACTTCAAAGTATTGTTTGACATCAAATTTGTACTCGTAGGGTCCTCAATTGATCTAATACCTGGGTGATATCCATCTCTATTCCATTTGACAAGCTCAATAAAATTAGGGTTTTAATTGCATATATTGCAGCCAACGGATTTGTTGCTCCTCTCAATTTCGCGCAATCTCTTGCTCTCATGCCATTGTAATCTGTCAAATTGCAGCTTAGCTTTGCTACTTGTTCAATTTCTTGGAAGAAAGAAAAAAAGAAGATGGCAGTTCCGATTCACCCCGAGGATCCTGCACCAGATCAACCCCGGACTCCGCCCCTAGTCGGCGATTTGCTCCAGGCAAGCCAGACTTGTCGACACTGCACCAAATCAACCCCAGACTCCGCCCCCAGTCGGCGATTTGCTCCAGGCAAGCCAGATTTGTCGACACTGCACCAGATCAACTCCGGACTCCGCCCCCAGTCGGCAATTTGCTCTAGGCAAGCCAGATTTGTCGACACTAAATTGTTATTTTCTTAGTGTAAATGTGTGATTGAGGTTCCTTTTGAGAATTTATTCATATTCTTCTTTGTTTTCTTATATTACTCTCTGAATGTACTTTACATTATTGTTATCAACTATGGAGTTGTGATTACGTTTTAATTCGCAAAATCTGATTTTTCAGATGTGAATCTTTCAATTTTCGTTTTCTCACCTGAGAATCGGTATTCTCCAAGGTTCATTACGTTGGATTTACCCTATCTCACAAGTTCTTAGTTCTCATCGGATATCGAGATAAACTTTCAATGCAGGGACAGATTAGGGTTTGGGTTTCTAGTTTGAGAATCACAATGTGCAGTCTAACCAAGTGCTCAAGAATATAAGATCAATATTTCACTGTTGGTTGTTATGAATGACCGAATTAAGTGATTTGCTCCAAACGAGATTCGCGTTCAATTGCAGTCTTTATAATGCTGCTGATTGAGTTTGGATGTTCAAATGAGCTGCTTCCATAGAATTTTCATGAGCGTTTGTATAGTACTGTATGAATCTCCTTTACATTTTCCATTGACTATGGAGTTTGTGGTTAGGTTTTACTTCACTATCCACTCAAAAGTTGTGAATCTGGAAATGATCATTTCTCACATGAGAATCAGTATCCTCCTTATTCCGGTCGTGCCGATATCTAGGTCTGAACATTCTATTGGATTTACAAGATATTTGTTTGTTTTAGATTTGGGTAAATCTCCATTACATTCTCGAGGAGTTACCTGAATACCCTTGGAAAGTACTTCAGATCGGGACAACAATCTTCCACCGAAGAGGAAGAGGACCCCTCAAGTGCTGTTGGAGTTGTCGGAGGAAGCAGGGCACGACGCAGAGGAAGAGGAGGAACTCAAAGAGCAGTCTTGGAGGTAAGTTTGGAAGAAGAAATAATTTGAGTATAGAACCAGTGGTATTCAAGGTTTGGGGGGAGGCGCGCGTTGGTACGGACGTCAAGTGCAACGCACACCCTGTTTCTTATGACGTCGACTCTATCATGTTAAACGTCATAGACGTTTAATGTGACGTCTGCATAAATTGTGTGACGTTCATGTCTTCGTCACGGAGGACATGTTCTTTGAGTTGAACTCTATACAAAGAAAAGTGATTGTTTGTTCCTTAGTTAGAGAGAAATTTGTAAGAATTCAGAAGTGATCAATCAGGACGTATGGGAGTCAGCCCCCTGTAAGGGTGACAGACCCTAAACCACGGCGTCTTTCCAGTTTCTGTGAAGAGAAAGTTCCTGTAATGTTCAAAACAACGTCCAAGCGTGTCTACATCGACGTTAGATTCAACGTAGTGAGCAACAGAGGAACATGTAGAGTACTTTGAAGCCGCAAATAGCGTATGTGGACATTTCTTTTGCAGGGGTCCAGTTGCGGGAGTGATTTGATTGTACTAACGTAGCCCCATTTTCTTCCGAAGCTGATAGTGCATTTGACCTTTTACAGTAAGGGATACAACACAAGGTCTGATGAACCACCTTCGAATGCTGATACTGAAGAGATGATCGAGCAGCTGATCCCCGAACATGCTCGCGAAAAAGGCTTAAGCACTGTAATGAAGAAACCTATGGAAATAGACCGACAGGGGGAACCATTCGGACCTATGAAGGTTCCTTTCTCCAACGACATCAAGAAATATGCAAGAGACCTTGACCCCAGGTTTGGATGGGAGGGTCAACCCAAGAAAGACAAACGGCGCTTATTTAGGCGCCTATATATAGGTTTGTATTCAGTCCTTCTTTGTGAAATGAAGAGGACTATAGACCTTGTAGTTCATTGTTGCATGTAGTTCAGAAGACTGTTAATGTTGTGGAAGGTAGCTCATTGGCCATGAGGCGGGGTAGTGGATGTAGCCGTTCATCACAAAAGCGCTCATTCATGTTCGTTGGAAGCTCAATCGATTGATTGATGGCAGAAAATCCAAGCCGATTGGAATGGATGACGATGTGTGGGAGGCATTGAAGGAGGCTCGTGCTACCAATGCTTCCCAAGAGAAGTCAGCCCATATGTCTGCCATTTCTAAGGGGAAGGCATCCAGCCCAGCCCAGCATAAGGCCGTAGAGAGAGAAGTCATCTCGAGGCTGGTAAGTATGTAGTAACTGACGTCCACCTACTTGCCCAGGTCAACACCACTTTTATCACACATGTTGCGTTTGTTGTTCCAAAAAATGTCAGAAATGATGGTAGATGTGGAGGACTAGGCCTTCTTCGCACGTGGAAGAACCTTTGTGGGGTGGCATTGAAGCATGTAATCGTTGCATCTGAACTCTAAGTGCATATTTTTCTTCCCCTTGTCGGGTGGCATTCAAGCATGTAATCGTTGCATGTGGACTCTAAGTGCATATTCTTCTTCCCCCTGTACAATGCCATTGAAGCATGTAACCTTTGCATGTGAACTCTAAGTGCATATTCTTCTTCCCCTTGTAGACTTTGTTGCGGAACAGAGCACCGTTTGAAGCAGAGGTGGACGCAGAAGTGGCCAAGGAGTTGCATCGTCTGGAAGAAGAGAAGCGCAGAGGTCGAAGTCCCCATGGCAAAGAGCTACAAGAGATGCGCAGTCGGTTGAGCTCAGTGTAAGTCGCCTTACTGAGACCGTGAGCATGTCCCACAAAAGCATGGAGGAAATGCTACGTAAGATCCTCGCAAGTCAGTGTAAAGCAAGTGGTGGGGGGACCCTAGATGTCACGGAGCCATCCTCGCCAATCGGGGCAGGGAATCCACCACTTCTCACGTCACCTAGGGCAGAGGCGTCGAAAATGGCACAGAAGGATTGTCTTGTGTCCGTGTTGCAGCCCACAGCTCCTGTAGATGTCGTTGAGCCAGTTCCCATAGCTGGCCAAAGCAATGTCAAAGACGATGTTCTTGTTAACGTTAACTCCGACAAGCGGGCTGTTGAAGACGATGTTGTTCACGACGTTGTAGCTAACGTTGAGGAGGAGCAGGTAGAAGTCGTCGGTGAAGTTGCGATCCCTGAAACTGCTGAAGGTCAGCAAGGAGTGGAAGATGTGTACGCCATAGTCAAAGACTCCGGGGTGCAGGCAACATTTGAGAGGAGAGAAAGCACAATGGAGACCTCCACGGAGCAACAGGTGATGCGACGTCTCTCTTCCCATTTTAAGTGCCAAGTGACTGACGTGAAGCACTCCCTTTGTTAGGCTAGTGACGTTATTTCCATGAATTGCCTTGTATGAGGATGGTGTCGTAGCGTAGTAGCGTTTGTTTGCAATGCTTCAATTTTTTTTAGAAGTGCGTGTCAAATTGGACATCGAAGTGAACGTCACTAGTGGCAGACGCTGATGCACTCTAGGGCTTAGCCTGTTCTTTTCAAAGCGAGTACATCAGAATAGTATGTAAGCAGAAGTCGAAGTTTCCTTTCAGTCCTCCATTCCATTGAATGCGCAGGTATGTTTTACAATAACTATGTGCATCTTACAGGAAAGCAAGTGCCTCAATGGTGCTCAGGTAAGGCTAGGAAGTGTAGGTGATTAGAGGATGTCAAAAGTGAATAATAATTGTGTGATGGTGTTGCAGGAAGACATTGAAGTCCTTGGTGAGTCCTCAAGCCGGCCTCGGCGTGCTGTGAGGACCACGCAAGTTGCGAAGGGCACGAAGGCTACACCGAAGGCAACAATTCCCAAAGCGGTGGGTCTTCCTAAACCTACCCAACCCACTAAAAAGGTTAGAAAGGCTGCATTCCATTCACCCATACTTTCAGTTATTTATGTATGCAACTTAAAAGAATAATGCAAGTGTAGCATTCCTTAACATTTGTTGTGGCTGTATAAGAGTCCCAGAAATAAACATGCACGAGTAGGTACTGCTGGTTTTGACTTGGTGTGGTATTATGCAGGCTGCTGTTGTCAAGAAATCGGATGCACCTCGGAAGAAGTGAGTCCATGTTTGCCACAGCGTGTCCAACTTCACATCGCATATCATGGTCAAGCATGTTATTCAGAACATTGAGTAGAACGCACCATGTTTTCATCGAAAGTGTTGTAGTTAATGTTGTTGTGGATTTCTTCGTAGTACTAGACTATGGGCATGTGCATAGCTATTTTGTGCAGAAGTTGGCAAGTAGCCTTATAATCCCAATGCCATTGAAAACACAAGCTTCTATGCTTGGACATCTCTTACAAAGATACATAATTCATCTTCTAATGGCATATCTCAATCTTCCATTCACTTATGTATATGGGCTGTAGAGTACATCGTCTTTGATGTTGAGGTTTATGATTCACGTTGTTCATTTCGTTCGAGAAAACATCCTTCCTCTCGCATTGTATGTCTTCTGTAATGCTCAAGAAAACACTGTAGATGTCACTACGCGTGTCGAACGGAACACTGAGCACAAAGCAATGCATACCCCAGTACACGGGTTGCTCTATTTAATGTCACAATAGACGTGTATGTGGACGATGTCTGCGATTTCAGCAAAAAATAAATTCTACAATATTGTCCACCCAGCTCGTTTCCTAAAGCACATTCTCGTTGACTCTGATGTCATTTAAAACATCCTCTTGTCAAATGTGACGTCCCAGAGAACATCACACAGAACATCGGCATGTACCGCAGAAGAGTGCCACGTAGGCTGCGTGCACCGGAAATTATTTTCCACGTCGGATATTTAGGGGTCCACGTCATTGGACACGTCACAACGTCGGTGGATGAAAAAGTTGTCCAACGTGTCCCTACCCATCGTTAAAAATCCTACGTGGATGCCAAAAACCCTCCACATGGCACTCTCAGAAACTCTTGGGTGACCCTGTTGTTTTCGATGTCACAAAAAATTTAAGCACGTTTTAGCACATAACATGGCACGTTTTTGGCCCGTTTTTTTAAACGGATTTTTTTAGACGTCACTACAGGCATCGTCCTTGTTAAATTAAACATCACGGCACGTTTTTTCCGTTGTTAAAAAAAACACTGATTTCTTATAGTGTTGCCGTGGTAAACAGAAAAACGTCAGTCGCTAAGACAGAAAACGACAACACGTGAAAACCAGAGACCTGAAAATGGGCAGGGTCAGGCTTTATATAGTTCTGATGCCCTGGACTGTCTTTATGACCGGTTGGATATCCGGTCCGGTTCTTGACATCCGGTTCTCTCCAATCCGGTCAAGGAGAATCCGGTTGGAAATATAATCCGGTTAGAAATCTAATCCGATCCGCTTCTACCTAAGACCGGATTAGTTCCGTAAGGTCCTCTTGTGACTATTTTTGATTTATCTTTCTCCCTTTAGATGAATCTGGATACCTATTTGTAATTTCTGTTCCACTCAAAAAGGTAAACAAAGAAAATTCAAAAATATGAGTTGTCACAAGGGCTTTTATTCCCCTAAACAAATGCTCCACGCCTAACTCCGCAGTGGGTTGCACCATGGAGGACCATATGACAATCTGGTCCGCGATCTGGGACACCTCGTGCAGGAACTCTCGAACGTTCTGTCGCGCGAACACGGTGTTCGGCCCGATGACAGTCGGATTCAGATGGCACAACACATTGTCTTCCACCTGATACGGCTTGAAACTATTAGCGACTGACCTCGGCAAGCACTGACAGAGAATGCCGTTCAGATCGAGGACAATATTGAGCCACTTGACCGGGGGTGAGGGCTCTACGATATCCGTCATGTTCTCTCCGCCCTTGTGCAATTCTACCTGATGAAAGCAGAACAACAAAGAAATGGAGTTACCTGTTTGAATGCAGAATCAGGTAAGCTAGACAACGGGACAGAGCACAGAATTCCACTAATAGATTGCATGTTCAGTCAGGAAGCGATTTCAGTGCCCTCGGATGGTGCAAGCTTTTAAGAATTATAGGCTGAGCAAACAAAACATCGACAAAGGTTGAAATTAGAAGCCTGTGAGAATAGGAATTTTCTTTACATTTTCTTTACAAAGATTACATGTTACACTTCGCGTGAAACTAAATGAAGCACAAATTCACGCGAACACTCTATGCTACACTATTCTACATGCAGGCCGGCCTAGAGGTTTGCATCAATGCCTAGCAATCATAAATGTGATTTCCTGCCAACGAAACTTCATTCAGTACAGGGAATCCACATCAAAAGAGCAGCCTCTTTTGCAAGCCAAGCAAGACACGAATCATTACACATCGCAGACACTCAGATAAACGCATATGGATCTGCCAAGTGTACCTCCGATGCATCGCCTTGTGACCCTCGCCCTCACCAACTGCGGTCGCCTTCACCCGAACTTCCCCCTCCTTGAGAATGTTCTCGAGGATGTCTTCTTCGGCCTCCCCGTAATCAAGAAGCTCCTCCTCCAGATCATCGACACGAAGATCTTCTCCACCCGCTTCTTGGGAAGTTGTGCATAAAGCAGCCTCTGCTTCGTCGACCACTTTTGGAGGCCTTGAGGGTACTGCGGACGAAGACGCAGGAACTCCAGCAATATCCTCGACTCAAGGATGTGCTGGAGGAGTGACGGCCGCAGATTCGGGGATGGGCGTAGACTGCCCATCGTGACGTGTGAGACTAGGCGTGGGCAACTGAGACGCCGGAGTCGCTACAACGTAGTCGTTCCTGGAGGGACGAACCTCGTTAGTCTTATCCTCGATTCGAGGATGAGAAGGATTGGCAGCATCGTGGGACGCGGATGCTACAGGCAAGGAAGAGTGGACTAGAGGTGGCACTGAAATTTGGCTCGGGAGAGTCTGCGATAAAGATCTAGCAAAAAGTTTCGCCACCATTTCCTCCAGCTTGGCGCACCTTAGGCTGGTCTCTTGACTCGAGGCCACAGCTTTTCTGATCTGCTTGTCCTTGAGGTCAAGCTCGTCCTGTCGTGCCTTCTTCCTTACCTCTCTCCTGGCCTTCCGCTCGTTTACCATGTCCCAATATCCGAGATCATCCTTCACTTTCGCAGAAGGCTTAGCCGTTGACTTAGAGACTACCGGCGTCAACACGACAGCCTCTTTTTCGGGTTCACTCTCTTCGTCATCGTCGTCAGAGGAGTGAGGGAAGTCCTCTAAATCAAAATCACTCAGATCCACAACCTCGTGAGTGATTATGGACTTCATCTTCTGACGTTCCGCAGGAGGGATGTCTTCACCAGCTCTATCTTCAACCTCATGCGCTTGGGAACCACCCATCGCGGCATCCGGAACCTCATTCTCAATGCGGTTCTGTACAACTTCCAAGTGCTGAGGAAGAGGCAGCTCAGGTGACCGCTGCACAGGTGATTGCTGACGAGGTGGTTGTCCTCGATCTCCCCGCTTGGAAACCTCATCCTCAATGCGGTTCTATACAACTTCCAACTACTAAGGAGGAGGCAGCTCAGGTGATTGCTGACGAGGTGGTTGTCCCCGATCTCCCCACTGCTCTTGCATCCGCTTGGTCTTCAATTCAACTTGCCGTTGGTCCCACTCCGTATTTGTCTCAACCTCTTTGTCTGCTGAAGACCCTACCTCGGTAGTCCGTACAGGCTTTAAAGTGGGCACCATACTTCTATATTCGTCAATGCAAAGCAGGTCCTCATCAAGAATTGCTTCTGAGGGACGCGGTGTCACCTCGCGTTTGTTTCCAGAACCAGAGTTCTCATCTGATGACTCTCGCTCTGATGCTGACCGAGGTGATTCCAGATCGTCACCATGCGGCGGAGACACGGACAGCAGAAGCGGAGACCCAACGTGCAACGCGCGCACGTACTTCGCAGAATACGGGGAATTGGAATGAAGAAAATCGTTCATATCCAATGAGTCAGCCAACATTGCCACTACTCGATGTCTCGCCGTTAGATCTTTGTCTACGATGCCGTAGAAGTATGCTCCGAACATCTAGACAAGCCAACAATGAAGCCAAATCTTAGTCACTATGATTATAGAGTTTGTATCCTCGAGCCGAGGATAATTCCCAAACACCATAGTCACTAATATATTACGCCATTAAGAATAGAATCAACTATATCTTCGAGTCGAGGATAATTCAAGGATCATAAAAACATCTAAAAACAAAGCCTATGCTAGAAAATTGAACAAAAGCAATGGACTATCCTCGAATTGAGGATAAGCATACCTTTGCAGCTAGCACACACTTCGATCCTATGTAGATTTCCAAGACATTTTCATCGGGAACCGCGAAGCTTTGGAGGATCTCAAAATAAAACTCCATTCGAAGTTCCGTCGCGTACTACCTCCACTTCGCTTCATTGTTCTTGGAGGAATCCAGGTAGTACGGAATATCAGGGGTGCCGTATTCCGTTTTCATTCTCCGCCGCACCAAAGAAGTGTGCTCGTCACCCTTCTTGAACAGAAAGAGCAGCGGCACTGGAGGAGTCGATGACCGGTTGGTCACATTGTTCAACCACTCCGCTCGGTTGGGAATGTATCTTGACTAAACGCAGTTAAACTCTGTGAGTTGAGTTTTGGCAAATTGTGCAGCAGTTTGCCGTTCAGTTGGGTCTCCCAGGATCTACAACCATACACTCGCCTCCGTAGTTGCTGGCTGCAGCTTCGTGGCAAGGAACTCCAGGAATGGTTGCAGAGATGGTGTTTTGTCCGTCTCCTTGGGCTTCCAGAGTTGACGGACATCAAGAATGGCAAGGTTGAGAGGTCGGGGCTTGTAATTGTAACTCCCGCTGACGAGGAGAACCCTTTCATGAACGTCCAGTCTCCTCAACGCCATGCCTCCAGAAATAGAAGGCAATCTATACTTCAACTTCATGAATCTTTGGAAAAGAGTTTGTTCGTCCTCAAACTTCTCTCCAAGATCTTTTGCCCTCCGATTCTTGGCTTCATTCGTCAACCTCTTCTTAAAAAACTCTCCTTGAGGGTGTGACAAAAGGAAGTCCCATGTTGACGCAGAAAATCGGTGCCTCGCTCTCCATGCCCTCCAGACGTTGTCCAAGACGTCTCCATTGTCGTGTCGTAAGTCCAACGAGGGCTTGATAGCTATGAGTTCTTCGAAGACAATCTTCTTTTGCTTCCTGCATTCAACCCAATCTGCGCCAGCGTAGTTGTCGGGCACCAAAATCTTCGTCCTCTACACGGACACTTTCGGGTAAGACCCATTCCGGGAAGGTGTCTTATTCAACAAATGCAACGCATATGTAGTCAAGTCGTTGTCTGTGAAGTGGCCGAGGTGCTTGAAAAACTCTCGTTTCAAGGAGAAAGCTTTTCGATTGAAGCCCTTGAGCTCTTTAAACTTCAGCCCTGTGATTGGCTCGAATTACTCACCCTCAGAATGCATCGTCAGAAATTCATTCCAGTACTTGAAAAGACTGTCCCGAAGCATGATAATCTTCATCTCGCACTTCAGGTTAGTTGCTGTCTTGATAGTCGCTCCGTCCTTTTCTGGATTGATATTTTTGAAGCAACTGACCATAAGCGTACAAAATTTCTGCAAGATAGGAGTAGGTTGGGTCAATGCACAGCTACATATCTCACACTTATCTTTGAATCGATGATAATTAATTATTACTGACATGTATTGCAAACAATGTCTACTAATGGAAATCTATCCTCGACTCGAAGATAATGAGGATCATTGAAGAATTACCTGGTACTGGGTACTACTTAAGACGGCTCCATTTCTTCTCAAATTTGCCTCCTCTGAATCATTTGTCGGGCAGAGATAGTGGATCCAGATGTTTCAACAACTAACAATCTAGTTCCCCTAGGTTGGCTGCGCGTGATCGAGGTGGTTGGTGGAGTTGTAGAAGGCGGAGATGTTCGTCAACATCTCTAGATCTAGGGTCTAGACAACGTAAGCCTCCCAAGTCTGAAGTTCTCGCCTTCGCGTTTCACCGAAGTCCTCAACCTGCAACTCCTGAGAGGCGGTGACACTATGTTGGCCATTGATTATCATGAATCCGCCATCCTTAATGTCATCCCATTTCAGGGGAGGGGACTTCAGAAGTCGTTTCTTGGTGTCCACGGGAGTGATGCAAATACGCTGCCTTTGCTTGATGTCGCCCAATTGGATGAGCTCCTTCTTCACGTCCTCAACAATGCCTCTCTCGAGCTTCCAAATAATATACTCGTCTCTCATAAGAAAGCATTGTTTGATCAATACTACGACAGGGTCTTGGCCCAACACAAAACAGGCGGTGTGAGTTTTCCAGAAATTCTTCTGAATTTCAGCAAACTTCTCGAAATCCTTTTTTTCCTTATCGACTGTTTCCACAGTCGTAAGGGCTAACCACTAGTAGAAAACACAGAAATTCTGTTGTTTCGGTGACGTTGTTTTGGTCACCGAACAACAGATTTCTGCTGAAATTTACAGAAATCTATAAATTTCAACAGAATTTCTGTAAATTTCAGCAGAAATCTGTTGTTCGGTGACCAAAACAACGTCACCGAAACAACAGAATTTCTGCGTTTTCTACTAGTGTAACCCAGAACTGCCAACCACTACTGATTTGGATGCAGTGCCTCCCCGCGGTCGCTTTGGCTTGGAACTCGATGGACCTCCGGATTGAGTCTCCGGACGACTGCGTGGCTCCGAACACAACTGTCCTTGACCAGTTGCAACACTACCCAAAGCAGTCGCTGTCTAGCTTGGGTCAGTTGATTTTCTTTTATTTCAATTCTGAGGCCTACCAATTGTAGGGACTTGTTGTACATGCCTGATTGCATATCGATCTAACGCTCCCCAGATATTATTGAGTCTTCTACAAATGACAGACACTGTACCATCAATCCAGGGCAGATATTTGGATGCCTCAAACGTCCTCACCAACTCCGTAATCTGAGACGCCTCCAAAGTAGCGACGAGATACGCCATGTCAAACCGTGCATGATCACTTCTTATGTCTAGGACAAGAGAGTGGTAGTGATCACCAGCATGCCCATCTTCCCCGATGTCTCGGAGCACAATAACGGCATAGTGTTGGTGGTGCTCTTCGATTACTGAAACTTTCTTGTTTTGCTTCAGTGGTAAAAAGTTCGTCTGATCCTTGGCACGGTAGAGAAGGTAGACGTAGTCTTTGTACTTATTCATGCCGAATGACCACGCGGCAATGTTGTCTTTGAATTGCCAGAGCTTCCCGTAAGTCTCTGGCAATTCAACTATGAACGGCTCGTTCACAAACGGGTTCTTGAACGGCTCCATCAGTAGTAGTGCAGTTGAGTAGTCGTAACTGCCTTCCGCCTCCATATCTGCACTTGCCCACATATTGATGAGGTTACGACTTCCACTGAGGATATCTTCGAGTCGAGGATGTGTTTCCATTATTTCTAGGCTTGACTCCTGGAATGCTGTTACTTCTACTCATGGCATGATGTCAATGTTGATAGCTAGATACGATGGCGACCGTGAATATGGTCTATCCTCTCAGACAAGAGGAAGCAATGTATCTTCGAATCGAAGATAAATGACCGTCATCATTGTGGACCTAGCTGGAGAAATAGTTCATTCACTTTAGTCTTCTGATGCAATTATAGAATTATATGTGTTTCATTGATACGGGATTCCATCATCTTCAGTGTCATTATGTTGTTCTCTTGTGTCTCTAACATACCTAAATAGGCCTTTGGCAGGCTTTAATTTTTCTTATCTTAGCATTTTTAATTTTTATTGATGAACACAATTATCTTTGCGTCGACGATAATAGTAGCACGGACATTCTAGGACTGCGCGTAGACATCGAAACACTCAAATTTATTGTGAATTAAAACTCATCTAATGGAATGTACAATGTTGGTCTTACAATAATTGACTTGGTTTCCCAACACTTCAGCTATCATTTCTGCAAGGACATCGGATTTTTAATCCTTTTGTTGTGCGCAATTTATCCTCGACTCGAGGATAAATTGCACCACGGGTACACAAGGTTATCCTCGCCCCGAGGATAATTATCCTCAAGGCAAGAATAGATTTGGGACCCCTCGAATTTGTTATCGTCGAGTCAAGGATAATTATCCTCTCTTGAATGACTAGACCCTAAAAATGAAATCGTGTTGGACTACTAGAAAACACAATTATCTTCGGGTCGAAGATAACTGCAGCATGTTCGTTCAGGGAATGGACGTGTAGGCATAAACCCTAAAACTTATATTCAAATGGAGTTCCTTGAATCCCATGTCGTATTACTAAACTCTAAAACATTTGTCTAGATAGGAACTATGAACCTAACAACTGAACACTAATGAACTCGAAACTTGTTACAGGCAACTATGAACTAATCAAAAGGAAAAGCAACAAAGCAAACTCCAAGTGCAATGCAAGAAGGTAGAAATTGAAATTCAAGAACAACAACTAAATACATACTTGACAATAACACCAGTACACAAGCGTTGAAACCCAAAAAATTTGTCGACGCTCCACTCCAACTCCACTACATGCACCGTGGGAAAGGACGATTCTAAACGACTTGGATATGTAAATGAAGGTGTGCGCACACCTTCAAACTAGAATTCACAAACACAAATACAAAAACTTGCGCAAATAACTCTCACACAAAGATCACGTACACAGAACTCAACAACTCACTGAACTACACGCACTCATAAGAAACAACTCACTCAACTACACAGGCCGCAAAGAATCACGCACAATCACAAGAACTATACACATGCACAAACACTAAACACACTCACAGCTCAGAAAGCAAATGCGCGTACGCGCGCTGGCGGGAGGGAGATGACCTACCAAGGCAGTGCCGAACCTAAACAGCGGCAGGCTCGGCAACACAAATTGGCGCCGCTAGACTACGCAGTGTAGGCTCGGCATGCTAGGCTCGGCGGCAACAGGTTTGGGTAGTAGGCTCGGCAGTCTCAGGAGGAGTCAGGCTCGGTTTAAGGGTTTAGGGTTTAGGCAATTCCTCTTTGTCCTATACAGAATGTCTTAGGGTTTAGTAATTCGATTCCTTGTTTAATGTTCAGTTTTAGGGTTTTTGCATACACGTCCAGTCCACAAACCTATTATCATCGACCCGAAGATAATTGCGATTACCAATAGTCCAGCATGACTAAATATTTAGGCCATAGACATTCACGCGAGGATGATTATTGTCGACTCGACGATAAAAAGTTCCCAGGGTCTCGAATTTTTTCGTACTTCGTGGATATTTATCCTCGAGTCAAGGATATTTATTCTGAAGGCGAGGATAATTTAGTAGATCCGTGGTCCTTTTTATTCTCGAGGCGAGGATACTGAGTCCATTGAATGATTTACTATTCATGTCTAAGAGTTTCCTAACATCTTAAACAAGCTATAATCAAAGTATTGTGTAGGGTTTATGCAATCATAAGGGATTTTTTGAATTTAGGATTAACTTTTGTAGAAACATTTCAATTTATTCAATTCAAATTCTTTCGCTATTCATTTCATAGGAGTCTACACATTTTTATGAAATCTATAAATAATTTGTAAGTGGGTCTGTTACACTCATTTGAATCTTATAGGGTCTTGTCGAGGAGTTTGAAAGCAACCCTACACTCAACAAGATTAATAGGAAAAAGATCATATACATTGAAAATAGATGTAGTTCTTACGATTTTTTTGGACCTAAATAAATGCAACACCTATGAATAAGAAAATTTTTGTAGAAAAAATGTCATGGTAAATAATTTATATTGCTAGAATTCAAAATATTTCCTCAAAATAAGTATATTTTAAGAAAAAAATTATAATTTCACTATGTACTATATATGCTTTGTATATTATTATTTTAGGCTAGAAGCAATAATTGTGAGTGATTTAGCGAAAGAGGTTTTATATTTATACAAGATCAAAGAATACTCTAAAATTATTCTTATCCAAATTAAATTCAAATTTTTTCATTACAATAAAAAACATTTGTATCCAAACATATGATGAATTTTATTATACAAATTTTGACTACATAGATTGCAAGATATAATTGGCGTTCAGTGTAGTAATAAATATTTTCTAGGCACCTTCCGTTATCGTAATAGCTTAATGAACCTTGAATTATCTTCATTTGAAATTCCTACATTATTTGTAGAAGAAGGTTTTATTGCTCTCCATGATACTGGTGATACAAGATTGAAGCTTTGGGGGCCTTGTTTCCAAATTGGGAGACCTCGTCAATTGTGAAATTGTTCTAGTAAGTAGTCTAGAAATTTTAATACAAAAATTGTAATTACTATCTAAATTGTACAAGCTTCATTTGAAGGATTATATGTTCAAATTAATTTCTAGTATGTTCCATGATACATTGGAAGGATATTAGTAGACATTCTAAGCTCTTAACAAATTGGTTCCATTATCTAATTAAAAATAATAATGAAGAAGCTCTAATAGTTCTTATTTTATCACTCTTTCCTTTCTTTAAACATACTTTCTTTTTTTCCATTTATATCCTGGTCGAAAAATGAAATATTGAAATTCTTCCAAAGGGCTCTCAACCCATTGTATTTTGGAGAGGGGGTACAAGTAAAATACTTGAAATAAACTTTTCCAAAATACAAATGAAATGTTTAAAAAATATTGTTGCATGTGAATTTTTAAAGTTTCTACAACTTAGTATTAAAGTTTTTATAGTTTTGTTGTCAAACAAAATTTCACTATGTTTTAATGCACCTATTCTATTAAATTAATGTCGGAGACTTGCCTTAAGATCATCTACAATATTTTAAGAAAATTTTGCACCCCATCCTATTTTGAAATTGATTACATTAAACTAATATAGCACTTTATTTTGAAACTTATAGCATTCAACTAAAAGGGCCTATTGTTGTACTTACTAAATGACGTCAAACAAAGCTATACATGATTGTGGAAGATATTGATTATAAGATACTTTTAAAATTTCATGCAATCACTTCAAGTATTTTGATGTCACTAGAATTTGCATAAATTTCCATATAAATTTGAAATGGGCTCAATACAAATCTACAAAATTAAGAAATAGAATAATGAAAAATCTAAAACAATTAAGAAATAGAGTTAAATATACTTCATCTACCCATGGCTATACTAATTAATAAGAACACCCCACTTGCGATGGATCACTAAACCCTAAACTCTAAACCCTAAACTCTTAACTCTAAACCCTAAACCCTAACGTTGAATCGATCGTCCAATCCTAGAAGTGATAAATTCCCTGGCCGTAAATGCTGTCCGAAAACTCCTCAAGAAGCGACTTAAATTCCGCTCCAATGATCTAAACTTGGAGCAAGTTGACTACTGAAAATATTTGAGCAGCACCATTAATTTGTGGACCGAATGTTAATTAAGGATTCCTCTTAAAATATCACCTTCCGATAGAGTTGTCAAGAAAGAAAGCCGGAAATTCGTGCCCTTTCCTAAAAGTCGGGTTTTTTGAATTGGAACTTGCTGGCGCCGCGCCGCTATCCTTGCCGCGCTGTTATCATTCTCGCGCCGCTATCCTTCCAGAACTGTTCAACCTTCTCTTCCACAAACCTTATTGTATTTTGTTTTGGCCTTGCTGCACAATTCTCATGCATGCAATAGTTTCTTTTGCGCTATTGTTCTGCCGTCGCCGTCCGTTTTTCTGGTTGCACATTGTAGCTTATGTGTGTGTTGTCCTACTGTTTTGAGCGTGAATGGATTTGAAATCAGGAGCTTCTTAGTCAGGTGAGGTCTCTTCAGGTTCTCCCAATTTTGAAGTATTTTCTACTATCATTGTCTTGCATGTTGTTGTTGTTGCCGATGTGCTTTGTCATTGAGATGTAAGGCATATTTGTACACCGTATTCTGTGTATTATGAATCATTTTGTAAATTGGATACATTTCAACTGGTTGCAAGTGGTTATGTGCATTGCTGTTCAATTGTTGTTCAATGTTGTATTATGTTTGGAGTCCGGAAATTGCGGCGCAAATGTAGGAATCACTTAAACCCCGGAATGAATTTATCCTCGAGTCGATGATAATGCATTTGTTTGTTTGTTGTTGGGTACGCTTATCTTCGAGTCAACGATGATTCATTTCTTGAAGGCATTTGATTGTATCATTATCTTTGAGTCGACGATAAGTGATATTTTCATTTGTGACATTTCTGGGTATAGTTATCTTCGAGTCGATGATAAGTGATAGTCACCTTTGTGGATATTCTGGGTACACATATTTTTTATTGAACGTTAATTGATTCATACCTTTGTGGTAATTATGGGTACACTTATCTTTGACTCGACGATAATTAATTGATTGTTACCTTTATTTCAATGTCGGGTACACTTATCTTCGAGTCGACAATTGTTGATTACTGGCCTAACGGAATATTGTGTATATATTATAAATTTACTTTGAATGAATTATCTCTATGTCCAGGATAAAATTGATAGATCACTATAGCTTATATTCATTTCGTATTGAATATTTCTTTTGGATTGATTTTAGATGGATGGGTCTTTACAAGATAAGAGGACCTGAAGTCTTTAGATTTCTTTATAAATCAGAGAGTTCAATGTATTGATTTATCTTTGAGTCGAGGATAATTTTATTAAAATGTTTGAAATGAATCTCCGGTGGATGAGTTGATTCTGATTTTCTAATACACTTGTAGGTGTTATTTGGGGTTACTGCATGAAACTCAATAATGTGAGGAACTTATAAGTGGCGTACAAAGTAAACCTCATTCTGAAGCTATTCTTTGCTATTTGTGGTTGGATTAAAATTGTTTTGATTTTTTATCGTCAATTTGAAGATTATTAATGGAAATTCTTGTTTGAATCAGTAATAGTTGTGTCATTTCATCCATGTAGGATTTGATTTTATTAGCGGTGGATTTTGAATTCTTCGTACATATGGATAGCGTTTAGCTTTTTTTGTATCTGATATCAGTTGCTTTTGTGTGATGGTTTGATATATGTTCAATTATCCTCGAGTTGAGGATAATTGTGGATAATAGTTTTCTGTCATGGTGACTTTTGAATTCTTCGTACATATGGATAGTATTTAGCTTTGTTTGTAATTGGTATCAGTTGCTTTTTTCTGATGGTTTGATATAATTATGTTCAATGATCCTCGAGTCGAGGATAATTGTGGATAATAGTTTTCTGTCATGGTGACTTTTGAATTCTTCGTACATATGGATAGCGTTTAGCTTTGTTTGTAATTGATATCAATTGCTTTTGTTTGATGGTTTGATATATGTTCAATTATTCTCGAGTCGAGGATAGTTGTGGATAATAGTTTTCTGACATGGTGGCTTTTGAATTCTTCGTACATATGGATAGCATTTAGTTTCGTTTGTAATTGATATCAGTTGCTTTTGTCTAATGGTTTGATATATGTTAAATTATCCTTGAGTCGAGGATAATTGTGGGTAATAGTTTTTTGTCATTCGATTCTATAGTCTTGATATCTGAACTTGTAGTTGTACTATGTCGTTGAACACCTTATTTTTCTAACCGTGGACTACTGTTTTTTAGTATGGATATTCATGGGCCTGATGATTTCATCAATCCGGTCCCTACTTTACCCGCTGGTGTTGCAATGTGTGATGGGGTCCCACGGGCTTCTTGGATCACAAAGGGTGTTACTTTGAGGAACGACGCAGGAGATGATGTTGCAAGAGGAGTTTGTCATAGCGTGGATGCGGAGGACATCATCGATGCGGATGGTAAACCTCTTGGTGATGATCGGGTGGCCGTTCAAATTGCAGAGTCCTTATGCGAGGAGGAGGTGCCGTCTATTTGGATGTGGTCTATGCGTTCTTGGCACATAAAACTCGTGTTTTTGAATGGCGTGAGTTTATATGACCAGACACACATATACAAGGCAGCAATGAATGCCATTGGTCGTCATATTTGTGTTGGTATTCGTTCCTATGAAAGTTGCCGGGAGAGAAGAGAAGCAGACCATCCACCCAAGAATGACTCCCTTCTTACTATAGAAGCAATTATAGAAGTGTCTATAAAGACATGTTGCCCAAGCAATTGCCTACAACCGTTTGCTCGCGGAGATATTCAAGCTCTACGATCTGGACTTCATGTGCATGGTGGGGTGTATGTTCGCAAACGGTGTCTCATTGAGGTGCACAGGCAAATCCACAAAGATTCTGCTGGGAAGGAGTGGATAACCTTGAGGGGTCGGGAAGTGTGTCCTATGGTTTGGTGGACAATTCATGGTATTTCAAAAGCTACATTCTATAGGTACAAACAGATGGCTAAAAATGGGCAAGAGGCTGAGGGGCACGGGAACTTAGGGACTAAAAAACCGCGTGCGCAAACTCTACAAGCTACTACCACACTTCGCATGTTGATTGAGAATGATGCTGACAAAATGCCACACAAAACAAGCATTAGAAAAAAAATGGGCCCTCCAAAGGGCCGCGTAAGGGCTCCAAGTACTGTCTCCCAGCTCCACTATTATTGGTTGCTGGATCCAGGAAACTAATAAAAAATTCTGGAGGAACAATAAAAAATTCGCGGTATGAGACAAATGTGGAGCTATCTGTCAGAAACAGCGCCTGCACCAGAGCCTCCACATCACTTCCCGCGTCGCGGAGACAACAAAATTGCCTCGCTGGAGGTATAGTTGGCTCCGGCACTTGATGTGCTGGCACCAATGCGAGGATGGCAAAACATTAAAAATAATGGGGAACCTGCAAGGACATGGACTTCTTGATGAGTGCATTGCACTTTCAAGAATTAAAAATATGGAAAGGCATTGATGGAGGACACTAAAACTCGTTATGACTCCAAGTGAACTTATAGTACGTACCTGTTTTGGCCAAGTACCATTTAGAGACTCGGAGTTTTCTCTATTATTTTAGTGCCTCCATCATCCACTGAGTGCTCTTTTCTGTAGATGACGGATGAACCAAGAGGATGAACTTGGATGAATCAGGGTGGCATGAGACCAAAGTTCGTTAACGTCCTCTTTTTGGTTTAGGCGCCAATTCTCTGCTGGCGCCAAAGTTGGCACTGCCACTACCACGTGGGTTTCGGTTGAATCCAACTGCTTGGATTTTGGAGCAAGGACTTCAATTTGTGTAATCTCAAATTTGTCAAATTCAGAGGTTTGGTTTCTTTTAATGTCTATTGGTTTGCCAGAGATGTGTGTTACTTCACTTTTAGAAATTGGTAATGGCTTTAAGTGAGATCACGAATAGGGTGGAGGTTGCAAACCCATACACTGTGAATGTGTTGCTTGCTCTATGATTTTCTCCATTGATAAAGAGGGGTCGTCAACTACATGAGCAAGTTCCAAGACGTGAGTTCTGTTTCTACAGATCTTGAGGTGCCACCAATATTGATTTGTGGGTAGACGGAGAAATTTACCCTCTAGATCCTCGTACAGGAGTGCCTCCAACTCTTAGAATGATCAAACAGTTTCTTGAATACATCTGCCTAGGACAAGAAGGGTTTCTAGGATATTGTAAGAGGCTTGCCAACTTTGGTAGTGGTTTAGAGGGGGCAAATGTGGCATTGGAGGAAACAGTTCGGAACTACGAGGTCCAGATGGACCTTCTAAATAACACAGTCTCAGTCCTTCATGCACAATTGCAGGAGGCCAAGGGTCAACTCCAATTAGCTCTGGAAACACCTCGTGGATGATGTTTACAACATCAAATCGCTATTGAGAAGGGTAGGGAGCTAGAAAGGCAATGCGGAGAATTGAGGGAGAAAGCCGTTGGGTTCGGGAACCGTAACGAGGAGTTAGAGGAACTAGTGAGAACATTGATGGAAGCTTCAAGTGCAGGTAGAGTAAATGAATTGGAGGTGGAGGTAGCACACTATAAAAAAAATGATGAATGCGGAATCGAGAGTGTTTGTACTGAAGGAGGGTCCGCTTGGCTCGCGACTCCGTAGTCGTCATTCGAGAGGTTTAGATGAACTATCTCAGGATGGTGGGCAAGCCAAGAGAAGGAGAAAGCAGCTGAGATCAATGCTACAACCACAAGCTATTGATTCCATTCAATCGTTTAACAAGGCTTGTAGGGGGCAGAAGAGACTATGGGGATGTGACACGACCCAAAAGAAAACTACAGTTGCATTGGCGAGAATTTTATCAAAGCGAGAAGCTTTGGCACTAGTGGAAGAACCAAGGATGCGTTCTATTGGCACCAGCATCGCAAACACTGTCTTGAAGAAAATTGGAGTTGAGATTGGAGCAGATTCAATGTTGGCAGCGTGTTCCACAAGAGGCATATGGCTTGGTATTCAAGACCATGAAAAGACGGGTGAAACTCGTGGACCCAGCACTAAAAGCTGATTTGCTGCCCAAACCACATAAGGTACCAAAGGTTGCATAAAACTTTGCTTTTGTCTTGATTTATAAATATATTTTATAATATACCTCCTTCAGCAATTTCATTGAGTGGAGTGGACTTGTTGCTGAAACATTTAGGTTGCTCTACTGCGGAGGGAGCTCAATGCCAACCTTCCACAATTTATCGAAGAGTACAAGCACATTGAAAGCAGATTCACTCCGCCGCCTCCAGCAAGGTCAAGTGGCAAAGCTGTTCCAATCAAAGAGGTGAAATTGGATGACAAAAACTCTCTCTTTGTTGACCTCGAGGCCATCCAGAGAAGTATGGTTCTGTTCTACCAAATCACGGAAGAAGGTATGTTTCAAAACCCTCTACAGCATTTGGTTTGGTCCATTTCTTGTAGAGTCGATTGGCGTTTAATGGATCCACCACTCACCTGGGTGTCAATGATACTGATCGAGTTGCGATTTTACGTTCATTCTAGAGCTTCATGGTAAACCCCTCATATTCGTTATGAAGTTGGATGAAGCGGAGATCATGAAAGGCAAGAAATTCGAACGAGTGAGCCTGACGCTCATGAATAGAGCGCTGGATCCAAAAATTCAAAGGAATGCCTCCAAGTTTTTTTCGGTCCAATCCGAACAGGAGATCTGGCCGGTTGGGTGTTTCCAAGTCCAGAAGGAGTCGTACCCTGTTCTTAAATGGGTGTTTGACAGGACTAAATTTCCAAGCTTGATCCAAGCTTAAGAAGATGGCCAAGTTTTGACGGTCGACGGAGTAGGTGAATTCCAGATGGAGTGGCACCTCAGTGCGAATATGAAGACAATAAAATGTATGTATGGATTGGGGCATGGAGCCAACACCACTTTTTCTTGCATCTACTGCATGCAGCAGCGGACGAAGCCTCAACAGGGAAGTAACCAGACTGCTATTCAAGCATCTCGAGCGCGGATGAGGCACACATAGGAAGGGGGTTTGTTTGGAGGAACTGTTTCAGCAAAACCAGTAGATATGGAGGCACACTCGCGGTGGAAGCCCATTCTGCCGATTCCACTCACAAGGGTGCACATATGCACACTCCATGCGCAAGTGCGCATGTGTGAGAAGATCATACACCATCATTTTATGTTCGTGTGGAACATGCACAATGAGGCGCAAAAAACCTTTGCGATCCAACAAATGGAGAAATCACTGTTGGCGGTTGATGCTCATGGTGGGAATCACTAGTAGAAAACAGGGTCAAATGTAACCAATCAAAAAATGATTGGTTACTGAAAGGCTACTGAAAAATGACTGACAGTCATGGAAATGGTGCCAAAGCTAACCTATCACAATCAGCAGTCATTTAGTAGTGATTTCCCAGAGCAGTGGATGGCAACTAGATGAAACAAACGACCAGAACTAGTGTCATCCACAGTTCAGTCTGTATTCTGTGGCCTTATTGCTGATGCAGTTTTCGTTGAGTCATATTTGAGTTGTGCTGTCATAAAATGAGCACAATATATGACTATAGTAAAAGTGAAAAATGACTGACAATAGGACACCATGGAAATTGAACTTATTAAATTTATTATTTGCTTCTCTATAAAATGCTAATTGCATTGTAGTCATTTTTAAGTCACAAACTACTTTTCAAATGGACAACTTAGATGAATGGATCAGATGGACGGCTTAGATGGAATGATGGATGGATCAAATGGATGGATCAAATGGACGGTTGAAATGGTGGAATCAGATGGGCAATTTCAAAATGAATAGTTTAGACTTTAAATGGATGGATAAGATTGTATCTTGATAGTAAATGGAGGGTTTAGATTTTAGGTCAGTTGTCACATTTTAGGTCATCTGCCTTTCTATTTCTATGTAGATTGACATGTGGCATATTGTAATTGCAGCTGTCAAATACACATTGCAGTTGCTGCTGCCTTCTTTTTCAAGATTCATCTCTTCTTATACTTTCCTCCTATTTTTGCCTTCTTCTTCAAGCTTCATCTTCTTTCATGTTTTCTTCTTGCTTTTGCCTCCTCTTTGCTTCTTTCTTCTTCTTGTTTTTGTTTCCTTCTTGCTTCTTGTTCATCAACTTCCTCTCATTTGTTCCTCTTGCTTGTAAATGAAGGTTCAGGTCTACCTCCAACCTTATCTCTTGAATGTAGCAATTTACTTTTTCTTTAGTGCTTACTTCTTGTTTGTTGTTATTTATTGTTGTTCAATTCAGGCAGTTCAGGCAATTCAGGTAGTTCAGGCAGTTGAGGCAATTCAGGTAATTTAGGCAATTCAAGTAGTTGAGGCAATTCAGGCAATTGAGGCAATTCAGGTAGTTCAGGCAATTCTGATAGTTCAGGTAATGTAGGTGGTTTAGAAAATTTAAGCAATTTCAGCAACTCAGGCAATTCCTAATTTCTAGCAACTTAGGCGATTCAAGGAGTTTAGGTAGTTCATGCAATTTAGGCAACTTAAGCAATTCAGATTTTGACATAGTGCAATTATAGTATAGTCATAGTGTAGTCATAGTGCAAACATAGTGTAGTAATAGTATAAATGTAGTCATTTATGCTTACAATATTGTGACCGAACTAATCATTTTTTGGAATGAATATCACTTGAAAATGACTACCATAGCTTACATAGTAACTACAAAATGATTCCAACAGCCTATATAATGACTCCAGCAACCTACAAAATGACTTTAGTAGCCAGAAAAATGACTACAACAGCCTACTAAATGACTGCAACAGCCTACGAAGTGACTGCAACAGTTTGCGAAATGATTGCAACAACCTGCGAAATGACTCCAGCAGCTTACAAAATGACTGCAACAGCTTGCAAACTAATTGCAGCAACCTGCGAAATGACTCCAGCAACTTATAAAATGACTACAGCAGCTTGCAAACTGATTACAACAACCTGTGAAATGATTCTAGCAGCCTACAAAATGACTTCAACAGCCTACAAAATGATTCCAGCAACCTGCAAAATGACTCCAGCAGCCTATAATATGACTCCAACAACCTTTTTGACATCAAATAGAATCACTCCAATACCAACGAATAAAAAACTGCCAACTCAACATGTTAGATCTGTAGCTGTGGGAATCCGGAATCCGGAAACAGATCAATAGTGCAAGGAGTAGGTACGAAAAATAGAGAAAAAAATAAAAAAATAATAGTTAGAGTGTGATTTTTGGACCAGATAACTTGAATTAGGAAATAAGCGTTCCGGCACCACCCGTAACCGGAACTTATCCGGATCCGGAATCCGGACTCATCCGGAACACAGGAACCTACCGTATAGGTCCCGTAGCTACGGAAGTAGGATACCGTTGAGGCAACGGACCTGTAGCCGTTGTCCTTAAGACCGTAGAGAGACAATTTAGTACTTAAGCCGTCTCCCTAGGGTTTCCTCTTCCCTTTTCAGTTCTGCATACTTGAGACTGTTTGTGTGAGTAGTTGAGAGAAAGAGTGGTGAGTTAGCGACTAAGGTAGAACTAGTTTCTTTTCGTTCTCACTTAGATCTTATGGCATCCGGACTAGTACGGAAGACAGCGGTATCTGCCTGGGTTATCTCTCCAGCCATTCCGGATAGCCCGGAACTACACAAATAGTTAGAGGAGGACCTGACTAGGTTAGGATGTATCGGTTTACTACACCGACCGTGGAATCTCAAGAGTGAGAAGATGATTCAGGAGCTACTTCACGGTGTTCCGAATCAGTATGAGCTTACTTTGAGAGGACGACCAGTCGCGTGGACCGAGGACATCTGGGCGGATGTCTATCAGTTCCGGAAGAGTGGGAACGGTTTAGCATCAAGGACGGACCGTTTTGTAGCCGGGAAGTTCACCGGGACTGCAAACCCTAAGGACGGCTTTGCTATCAACGAGTGTAAGGACGAGAGACATAGGCGGATCCTAGAATTTTTGATTCCGATCTTATATCCGGAAAAGCCAACGCGGGTTACCATTACGGTGGCCAATACTATCTTTGGGGCTATGGAGAACCGGATAGTGTACTGGGGTAGGGTCATAGCCGGGATAGTGGCTAAATTAGCGGATCACGTGACACGAGCTAAGGCAAGTCTGGTTAGTACGTATTTGTTTCATCTGTACCATCAACAGGAGCTTTTGAGTGCGGCGGAAATAATTCAGTATGACACCGGAAAGACACTCTTGTCATACGGACTTTCCGGGGAGGAAGCGGAGGACCCGGTCGAGTTTGAACCGGAAGAACTTCCCGAGGAGCGTCTGACGGACCCAAGGACCAAGAAGAGGAAGTCAACCGATCCGGGGTCGAGAATCAAGCCTCCTACACTAGAGAGGGGGGAGTCCAACAAGGGACCTGAGATGGAAACGGAATCCGCATTTTTCAATGCGGGGCTCGATTGGATACGTGAAGCCAAGGTACTTCACGACGGATTGTCGGATCTGGTGATAGATACCGCGGAAGTACTGAAGGTGGATCCGGATCAGATCGTGGAAGCTGTCAAGCGACTGCCCAAGCCGGAGGATCTAAAGAAGAGGGATGAGCGGATCCAGGAATTGGAGGCGGAACGGAATATACTCCATGCTCGGGTGAATTGGGCGGAAGGAGAAATGGTAGCTGCGAAGGAGAAAGAGAAGGAGGCCCTTGCGCTAGTCAAGAATCTAACCGGGGCAGTCAACATCAAAGCCGATATCATCACGAAGGCTGCCTTGTTTGACTCCAAGATGATATCCGAAGGCCACATTACCGGAACCAAGGTAGTTACCATCCTCGTAGACTTCACCGCGAGAATAGAGCGAGTTTTCAAGGAAATCCAGAAGTTGCTGGCGGCCATCGACCCAAACCATGCAATGGATTTCTCCACCTTTCCGGAACTTCCTTTTGTCGCAGGTACCCCAGGAAAGCCAGTGGCGGATCAGGCAACCCGGATGGAGGGTCTGAGGGGGATACTCACACCAGCCGAGCCTTCCGCCAGTAAGATACGGATGACGGAGTTGAATTTGAGGCCAGCCTCGGAACCGGAACCGGAGTCTAGCGCGAAATCGGTTCCGGTGCCAACTATGTTCTCAACTCCGGAAGTGCCCAAGGCACAAACAATGCCAAATTTGATGACCGGAACATTCAAGGTTCCGGGACAGCAGGTTAGGGGAGATTTCATCAACCGGATCGGTGGAATGACAAATCCGGCTCGGACCAATCCGAAAGGATTTGTGCACATGCAAGAGACCACGCCGGAGAAAGGAGGCGAATCCGCGACGTTGGAGGATACAACACCAGAGAAGGAGAAGGAAGTCCAAGTTATTGAAGATTCGGATGAGGAAAGTGCTCACTCCACTTCCGGAACCGAAGACGACAGCGATCCGTCGCCAGCCACGCGCCATATCCAGACTTGGGCCACAGCAAAAACTACGCCAGCCAAGAACACGAAGGGGACGCCTACCAGCCAAGCGGAGAGTCGTTCAAAGAAAGGACGGAAGCCAAGACATTAGGATTGGTAGGAGAAGAGGTATAGGATCCGGAATGGGGTTCCGAGCTTGGACCCAGTTTCCGGAAATTTAGGCGGATAGTGAGGAAATCCGGTTATCTTGGACGGTTGTTAGCAATCTTTCCGGATATCTCGGAAGATTCAGGGATTGGTGGCCTGGATTTCCGGGTTTCCTTTTCAGGCTTTTAGGAGTTGACTTTGGGTTTTTGTGTTAGTATTTTAAGGGCAGGCAATTTAGTTGTATTCCATTCCATTCCATCCTACTCCACTGGATTTTAGTACTTTCACGTATGTATTTTCTTTTCTTAATCTAAGTCAGTCAAGTTACCTTTAGCTGCACTTTTTGAGCTGGGTGTATGCATGAGTGGCTGATCTGGTACTGGAGGAAGAGAAGGGAGGGAGAGAAGGAATCCGGATCTTGAGCTACTAATCGTCTGGGAGTGGAGCTAGTGAGAAGGAATGCAGAGCTGAGTAAGGGAGTGCAAGTGCAACATGCTTTTAAACTGCTGGAACGGCAATCCGGAATAGAGGGTAGAGGTCCGTGCGAGTCCAGAACCAGGAGGGTTCTGTGCGGAGTTAAGCAACCGCCAAAGGAAAGGATCTCCCACTATTTCGGAAAGTCTGCCAACCTCCCCCTTGGTAAATTATCTTCTCCTTGAAATTCTATTCTTTTGGGTCTATAAGTTTTGATCCGTCGTTGTAGTAAGTGAGGTGTGAAAAGTGCTCTGTGTGACCTGATTCCGGATCGGCCAATCCGGAAATTGTGAGAGAATACTCCTCCCTCCTTCTACAATTGTGTTGTCTTGGGTGTGTTGTTTAGTAGATTTAGAGTACAGAGAGGATAATTGTACAAGTGGTGAGTCCCCACCACTTTCTAGATCAAGGGCGGATCCTTTGAGGGTAAAACAGAGGCAACAAAAACCAGTGACGGAAGAGAGACGGAACTAAGATCCGGATGTGTCCGGATCCGGAACGGAATCCGGAATGTACTAAGTTTCCGGAACGAGATAGGATAAGTGAAATAAGGGGGATTAAGTGAGTAGTCACAATCCGGATACTTCTCATTCAATCGATATCATACTAGAAGTTCCCTGGACCGATAATTCGTATCATCTTACAACCATTTGTCGTTGTAAGGATACTATTGCTAACTGCGCGTACGACACACCCACTTCCAACCCAAATCGCCAAGTTACGTCACCGTTTGGGCTCCCGAACTTCCAACCGGCGTAACTTTGCGCTCCGAGCTCCAAATCCAACATGCGAGCCCATTTTAGACATATACGCGACGAGTAGATGCCGATGGACTACTCACTCGTCCCATTTGGATAAGTTCTTACAAAGTTATGGCCCTCTAAAGATTCGGATGCACCAGGGGAGGCGTCATGCCTTCACCACGGCTCTTCTTTTGGCCATAACTATTGACTCATATCTTAGAACCTCGTAATGCTTGTCATTCTAGGTTTCTTGTGTTCATAGCTTTCCAATGATATGCCACATGCCATACTTTTTTGTGGGCTTCATTGAAAACCCCTCACACCTAACCCTCAAGTGTCCCGGCGCCCCCGGGACCCAGTCAACTTTGAGTGGCCATAACTTTTCGCTCACAACTCCAAATTGCGCGTTCTTTGCGCCATTAGAAGCGTATTGTCAAGAGCTTTCCATGCATGTGTGGCACTCTCATGTTCATTTCAAAACCAAGGCGCTATTGCGCCCTGTTTGATCGGGAGTCTCTTCATTCTCCCTACGTAGTCTATTGCAAGGCTTGGGAAGTCACCCCCAAGGTCCCCCCTTGCGCACTAAGATTCATTTGGGCACCCCAAGTAGATAGGGGCGTGACACAAGATGTCAAATCCGCATAGCTTGAATCATTGCATTGTGTGTAGAACTTAAGTTTCAGGGTTTAGGGATTGCTGAGTGCCCAGTGACACGAGTGACCTATGCGTGAAATGAGTGTTCGACTTGACATCTTTGGCAAGTGCGAGGCGAAAGTGGCTCCAAGCCAAGTTTCTAGAAGAAGGCGAATGGAGTGGATGATCCGCCAGTGTTTCTGGATATGTCCTCGGGACGGGTAAGGGTTATGATTCAATTCTGCTGGCTCCACTTTGCGGAAAGTGACCTGGAGGCACCGGTGCCTCCAGGTGTTGTTTCTTACCGTTGGCTCCATATTTATCTCCTAGCGTGAAATTTTTTATGTTTTCTCCAAGAATTTTTTTTCTAAATGTATATATGGATCCCAGTAGCCAATAGCAGTGGCGCTGCAAGAGCACTGGAGACAATCTTTTGGAAGGCCTAGTTTTTTTGTAATGGATGGTGGCATTTACCAAAGTAATATTCAATACCGTAATGCGATGGTTCTCCATTGTAACATATTGGATAGACTACTTAATATTAGCACATACTCCATGTCTTTAGCTCTATTTTCATCCAATATCTTGCACTGTTGTGGGAATGCGATCCCACATGCTAGACCCATAATACTAGCATAGGACAGAAAAATTCAAAAATTGTCTCCTTCAGAGGGAAAGTTTTTGAGTTCTCCTAGGAAGTTAAGGCAAATTAGGAAAACCGGATTTTTGGATCCGGAAAAATTTCATTAGGGCTAAAAACCTAAAATCTAGAACCCTAGAAAGTTCCGGAAATCGGATGACGGCACCGGCCCTAAAAGCCAGAAACCGGGTCCGTACTAGGGATAGGGTTTTGCCGCCAAAACCTGTCCCGTACATCGGGCCAGTATAAGAGGAGGATTGTAGCCGGCTGCGGGCACACTTATCTTCTTTCTTTTGTTCTTCCGCCGGCGTATTCCGTTTTCCTCGGTTTGTTAGAATTCCGGTAGATTGAAGGACTGTGTGAGTTGCGATTGTGTAGGGGTTACCGGAGTGAAAGTTGTGAGCAGAGATTTAGGGAGAGATTGTGTAAGGATTGTTGGTGAACACAATGGCTTCTAGGGCAAGCCGGCGGAAGTTGAAGGACTTGCCTAAGGATTCGGAGGACGAGGCGCTGGTGCCGGCACCTCGACCAAGGACTATCCCGGTGATGAAGGTGGTTCCGGAGGTTCCGACGGAGGAAGACCGGCTGGCGCGCCTACGGGAGCATCTCCACAACATGGGGTGTGACGGACTCCTAGAAGTGCCGTGGGGGATCCGAGAGGAGAGTCTGGTTTCGGATATACTTCGTCCGGAAAGTGGTATCTTGAATACCACCATTCGGGCGAAGCCAGACCTGTGGACAGTGAACACTTGGAGGGCCGTCTACAAGTTCCGGGAGGCGCCGGACAAGGTCATGGAGAAGAACCAGGAGGTGATGGAGGGCGAATTCTGGGCCAATCCGAAGGAAGGTCACTAGGTTACCGACCTGGTGAATCCGGAGTACCGGGATGTGATAGCGTTTCTCAACCCTATCCTCCATCCCACCAAGCCACGGCGAGTAGTAGCGAAGGTGGCCTCCACCATTTTTGGGAGCCTCCAGGGAAAGATGATGATGGACTGGGCAGCCATCATACATGAGTTAGTCGGAGACCTGGTGCGTGCCCTCCGGTCCGGAAAAAAGAGCCAGAGTCTTCTTCCGGCATATTTATCTCATTTGTACGCTCACCACTCTCTACTCAAGGCAAATGAAGAGAGTGCGTATCAGGACCTAGTCCAACTCCAGCAGTACGGAGGGGAGGAGCCCTCGCCTCGAGGCGAATCGGACGATGAGGACACAGAAGAAGAGGAGCCGGTCTCTTCGCTAAAGAAGAAGAAAAGACGGAATAGGACGCCGCCGGTAAGTCCGTCAGAGGAGCCTCCCATACCGGAACCACAGGAAGAGGTTCAGGAGGTAAAGACGGAGACCGGACCTGTTCCGAAGGGAGTCCAACCATCCTTGCAACTGGTTGGGTCGGGACGACCGCACACCGTCGCAACTCAGGCCGAGGCCGGACCCTCCCGGACCCGGATGATAGAGATGGAGGAGAGGGACCGGACCACCATGCGATTGGGAGGGTCGCTCCTAAAAGACATCTAGGAGATGGCTCAGCATCTGCTGTGGCGGTAGACGATTTCACCTAGATTTGCGAGAACTATGATGGAGCCCTCAAACGAGTGTGCCGGAAGATGGCGCTAACCGACCGGAACGCCATTTTCCGGAGGACAGATGCATTGGTGGCAATAGAGCTGCAGAACAACCTCTTCATAGAAGAACGGAAGAATTTGGTGACGGAGCTGGGGACGTTGCGCGTAGAAAACCGGACGTTGCGAGACCAAGTCCAGAACTCGGAATCCCGCTGTGTGGATTTAGAGAGCACCCTCCGTACAGCTCAGGAGACGGCCCGGCTCACAGAAGAAGACCATCGCCGGCAGATAGCGGTATTGTGCCAAAGTGTAGTTCAGCTCCAGAGCTCTCTGGATGTGCCGGCGGATTATATCAACAAGGCCCGGCTGTTTGAAATTAACCTCGATGTAGCCGCCAACTCAAGTCGAGTTCCTATCGTCAAATGCTTACTAGAGCAGGCAAGACAAATGGATACATCTCGAGCCGCGATGAGGGAGATGATGGAGTACTTTATTTCCACGGAGTCGAATCCAGCACCTCAATCTCCCCTGTCAGTGCTGTCATAGCACAAGGAAGCACAAATCCTACCCTTAGGTGTTAAATTGATGTAAAACACCTTAGATGACTCGTGTATCGTTCCCACAGGATTTCAACGTTAGTTTCCTCAAGATATCCGGAACAAGATTCGGAAAACACCAAACCCAAGCAAAACCGGATCTAAATATTCGCAACATAAAACTCTCTCAATACCCTCTCCTTTCCATATTCCAATTCCCTTACATCCACTCCGAATCTTCCACCAGTAATCGAACAAGGAGGATTGTCATAATCCTGTACTTCTCTCTATCCGGATCAATTTAGACGGATGCGGAATCGGAAAGAGGATTTCTATCCGGTTACAGTAACTCACAAATTTTCAGTTTAACCTCTACCAAGAGGGTTCCGCTCTTTGGTTTTAGGAAGGGAACGTAAACCCTACCCTTCAAACATGTTTAGAATGAAATGAAGATCCACTTTAAATAACAACAACAAACACCAGAATAGGAAATAGTTACTTCCTCACAACTAACCCGGATGTTGATCCAGACTAGCAGGTCACTCAGGAAACCCCTATTATCCTCTCAGTACTACAACGACAGACCTATCCGGACAGAATTCCAAGAGCGTGATCCGGCACCCGATAACTGAGAGATCCTAACTACCTTCCTGTTCCTTTCTTCCGGATTTAGTAGAACCTCATCAGACGTTGGTTGGCGTTCGTTCTCCCTCTTGAAGAATTCACCCAACCTAAAAATGGCTATCCTACTCAGAAGACACCCAAGGAACTTCAGCAACCAGAATTCCCTTTCAGTACACAAAGTTTTCCTTAACCAAACCTCAATGCTCTTAAAATCAGATCCTAGACAGAATCCGGGGGCTACTTGTCTTCCTCCACACCTGCAAACTAGCTACCCGCACTAAACAATGGTTCTAGCATTGCACGGCATACCAACACAGAACTTAGCCTTTTCAGGCCAGCACTTATGAAGTGGAAATCTGAAATCAATTTGCAAAGTGTTGAAAAACACAAATATGAAAACACACCCGCCCGGGGCTTCAAGCAAACTTCAGCCCCCTAAATACACAACCCCAAGGAACCCTAAAGGTCCCCAGGAATAAAACCAAAGGACAGGAGAATGACAGGTGTCATTTCTTATCCTTCTAAGTTGACTTTCCTACCAACCCCATCCGATCCGCAAAATGTGGATCTCAGATCCTAAAAATCCGGAAAGTGCAGTCCAAGTGCATGCATCTAAAAAGCACCTCCCAAGCTGCTTCCTACCTACCAAAAACTTGGGTTTTCGGCTGACCATGCTAGGATCGCTTCCTAGAAACTTCCTAACTACTTTTCTATCTATTTCCTAGCCTTCTTTGGAGAAGGTTCCTCTAACTTTGTTGCCCCTTTCTAGCTGGCTGTTTCCTACTAGTTGACGGTTTCCCACTCAAGGGTGGCTTCCCTTTAGATGGTGTTGAAGCTTTCCCCTTGAACTTCGTTGGTGAGATTTGCTCAGGTTCCGACTCCTCTTCTGATCCGGTGTCTTCCGATTCCTCTTCTCTGGATCTTGACAGACTTTCCTCCTGCTCGGACTGGCTTGGAGATTCGTCCTCTGCAGATTATTGGCTCCTTGGAAGCACGTCTCTTCCTCTGATGGGAGTAACCTTCTTCACAGTCTTCTTGGCGGTTGAGAGCCTTTACTCGGTGGTGTGCCTAGGTCGGATTCCGACTTCCGAATTTGAGTCTTCGATCCGGATCCGTGCACTGATCCTTCTTTCCTCCCCTCCATACTTTTAGACGTTGGTGTCAACTCCTCCTCCTACCTTTCTTGCTTGGCTGGCGTCTTCGTTGGAGTCTTTGTGGGCGCATCCTTCTTGGCTGGCTCCATCTCCTCATCCTCCTTCTTTATTCCGGATTCCGGAAACTGTTCTGCTTGGTGAAGAACATCTCGGACTTCAAACATGAACTTCTCCATTTCTTCGGAATACTCTGCCAACACCATGACAGCCTTACCTGCGGCTTCCGGTCCTGCCTCATGGATCCTCTCATCATACAGTTTGGCTTTGTTCACAACATCCGTAGTGTTGGAAACAAAGGCCCCAACTCTCTTAATGACCCCCTTAAACTCTGAGGTAAGCCGTTCCACCTCTCTCTTCTTTTCTTCACCCTTCTCAATCTGCCGCTGGAGATCCGCATTCCTCTCAGTCAACTCCTTGATGCAGGTTTCCCACTTCCGGTTTTCACTATCCCGGAGCAACCTTTCTACTCTCTTTGTGAGCTCTGACACTTTGATCCCTCCAAGCAGTCCATATACATTCCTCACTGCTCCTCTCTCCGTGTCAAACTCCTCCCGGACTCTCCCTAAGTCCGAAATGATCCTCCCCAAAGTATCCTCTCCCAGAACTTCTGGTTTCGGTGAGGCTTTCCCTTTTCCTTTGGATCCCCTCTTAGAAGAGCCTGACACCCTCTCAGCCTCTATCCTCCTTTCGGAAAGATCCTTTCCTCTCTCTGAGGATTCCCCCTCAGATCCCTCATCTGGTCCTTCCTTTCTCTCTTCTTCCTCCTCCTCTTGGGGTGGGGTAAGATTAAGTTTCACTAGGGTGACTGCGGCCTTGTACATGGTCTTCTCTAAAGTTTTTAGAGTACCTAGGGAGTCATACAAGTGAAAGAGGAATGGCCCAATGGGGGTGGCCTTTGCGTTTCCTAGGGCGTTTACCATCTTCCCTACCAGATCTTTCACTATTCCTCCCCAAAACACTTTCCTTTCCCCACTCAACGCTCCGAAGATCGTATTGGCCCACGTCACCATGACCCGGTTTGGCCGTTTCGGATACAGGATTGGTACTATAAATTCTAACATCCTCCTCTCTCTTGCTACCTTGCAATCTGCTACTGCGTAGCCATCCTTAAGGTGAGGAGGATTAGAGAATTTACCTTCCGCGAATTTGTGAACCCGCGAAGCCATCCCCTCTCCAGATCGAGGAAAGTCGTAGACCCTCTTCCAGATGTCCATAGTCCACTTTCCGGGCAGAGCTCGGACGGTCTTGATCCATTCGTGCAACTGCTCATTCATCAGCTCCCGAATCATTTCCTCGTTCTTCAAACTCCATGGACGGCATAGGAATCCCGCACACCCAAGTTGGCCCAGATCCTCCTCCAGCTGCTTCTTCTCTCCGTCATCCTTCGGAATCACTGGACAGATGCTCTTGGTTTTGAAAGGAGATGACCCGCTTGCTTCTGCCTTCACCATGGTTGCAGAACTCTCCAAAACACTCAAACCTCCTACCCTTTTCTTGCCACACCTCCCGGTCAATCCTCATCCTCTCCACGACAGGGTCCGGAAAGTAAGATTACCCAATCCTCTCACACCTCTAAAGACAGACCTCGCTCTATGAGTGCTCCAAACCAGAAAGACACAATGAGGTTTGAGGAACCAAACCCCTGCGTATCCTTTCCTGGCAGTCACAGCCGTTGAGAAAGTAGCCGTTTCCGCAATCATCGCGGAGGAATCTAGTCGTTAAACGGTCCTCTGTGATGTATGGGATTATTGTTGGATCCGAGATTTCCTCTTCCCGTCCCGATAATCTTCCGGTAGCGTGCGGATGCGTTTGCTTCCGGCCCCGGTATATTTTTTCCGATCCCTGTTTAGTTCCTTGGATGCGGATCCGGTTCTAGATCTTTAGGAAAACAAGAAACTTACAATATCTTTCTTAACCAAATTATCTATCTACTACTAATCCAATAGTGAGATAGAATTAATATTGGTAATATAATTAGTTTACCATTTTGTAAATCAAAATATTTTACCAATGTCAACTCTTTACTTCTAAATTCTATATAACCAACTTCATCCTCTCATTTTGGTCTACGACAAGCGCAGACTTTGGTGGTTCCGGAAAGCAGCAATTCGGAACCTATGGTTACGGAGGTCTCACTGGTGGTACCGGTGAATCCGGAACTTTCACCACCAGCCGGAAGGCCAGAAGGAGTGGACTGGGGAGCAGTGGTACCTCTGGGAAGTGAAGACCTGCTGCCGATGACTCCGACCATTGACCTGACAGGTGCTTCTCCGGAAATTCACGCCGGACGGACGGTGCAGTCTTCTCCGTGTCATAAGAAGATCCAGATGGATGCTCGGGGGAGTCCGGACACTCAGGTAGTCGGGACCCGGAGTGTAGACAGGGACACCAATATTGTGGAAGTCCCAAAATGGGGCCAAAGGGATCTGAATCTGTTTTCTCCAGAGAGTAGCCGGAAAGAGGTAAAGCTGGATCTTCTGAAGGACTATGTTCCTCCCAAAGATTCGGATTCCAAAGAATAGTATGTAGTAGTGTAGTATAGCGGCAATACCGGAGTCCGGTAGGCAAAGCCCGAAAAATAGGATCTGGGATTTTCCGGAAATCTAGCGGACCAATAGGAATGTTTTGTAGGATTTTTAGGATGACGTTAGTCTTAGTATAAGTAGGACTTTTAATGGCCTTTCTGGTCATTCACAGCCATCTCATAGTTTCAGCATTGTACCTTTTTCTGAGTTTAATTCTAAAGTGTTTGGAGTATCCAATCTCTTATCTCTATTGTGTACGGTATATATTTGTGAGAGGTGTGGGTCCGTTCTTGCTTTTTCCGGAACTGAGAACTTACCTTGTGTGACAAGAGTCGATTTTGTGAGAGTATCCGGATGTATTAACTTGAGGGGGAGATCAACTGGATGGTTCCGGTAGTAGAGTTAGTGTAGTACTGCTCGGATGCCGGTATAGCCTGCGTGTAGAATACAACCTTAGGTGAAAGGGGTATCTGAGAGGCTGCTAGCAACTTCTGTGTGCGGAAGTATTGCCGGACGTGCCCGAATTCCGGATTGCCGGAATTCCCCATAGAACAGAGTCAAGCCCCGTCGCAAGCCCAAGAAAGTACAGAAGAAACCAGCCGGTCGACATGAGGCTCAGTGTTCGGTTAAAGGTTAGAATGTCGTTGTAGTTCTTGACCATGCCTGTGTAACCTAATCCGGATCTTTCTGGATTTGTGAGGCGACGGAACAGGAGGACACTTCTAGTCCATGAAGAGTCAGTTTAGTATTAGTATTAGAGAAAGAGAGAGAGAGGGAAAGAGAGCGTGTTTCCGGACACGGTAAGCATCCGGACAGTGGATCTGGCCACTCGTCATCCAAACCCAAGGATCCCGGAAGGGACACTGAACGGTTTCCGGATTCTTCCGGAACCCATCCGGCACTAGAGTCCGGACCAAACCTAAAGTCCGGAATAGTCTGACAGAGAGAAAAGTGAATGCTTAGATTGGGATAAGCCTATAAAACTGTAATCCACAAGTCCTCGTGGGAACGATTTCGGAGCGGTTTACTCTAAGAAGGCCTTTGGTGTGAATTAAGGGCTAACTGGAGGAATACTGGTCCGACTAATCGCTACAATTGTCATCCAATATGTTTTCAAAATTGAATTTTATTGATTGGAAGTGTTCATCATATGATTGGTCCTTCATGCATTGGCACTATCCATTGAGAATTTCCCCATCCAAAATAAAAATAAAAATAAATACATTAGTTGATGTAGCCTGACTCTATGATGCACTCCCAAATGGTACTCAAAGGTGATTATGTGACAGTTGGTAGTCTTTCAATTTCAGAAATTCCTAACAAATTCTTAGAAGGTCCACAAAATATGAAGCGATTTAGAGTATAGTGTTACTGAATTTTACATGAAAATTGAAAGGGGGGTGTATCAATGGTAGTTGTAGAGTGTGGAGGCATAGAATACGTTTTTCATTTAAGAATTTTTTTTTTTTATGTTTTTAATAGCCGATCCAATTGGTGTCTACCTTGACTATTTTGGAGGTTCATGCGGGTATTGTTTTTGATCCAATAGTGTACAGTTTGAAGCTCAGAATTACAATATTTGGACTTCTACTAAAGTGATACAAGGCTTTATAAATAATACATATTTTATATCATGTGGCAGGCCTTTATCTTCCACAAGTCATAGTACTCACTAGAAATATCATTGAAGAATCAAAGAATGGAGCCATGGCCAATTGCAAGCAATGGATGGTCCAAACCTATTTTGATGAAGCCGTGCTGTTGCAAACAGTATAGGATTGATTAGAATGTGTACTGAAAATATCTTTCGTGAATTACAGAATGGAACCATCCAATTTCATTACTGGATGGTCCAAACCTATTCCGATGAAGCCTAGTTTCGAATAATACAACATTGGGTTTAAATTTCTATTAGCAAATATCTCCCAAGCAACGGATGGCCCAAACCTATTCTGACTCCACTGCCCTCCCTCCTATGACTTGGATGCACTCCTTCACCAATTCTTCATGCTCATCTCCGTCGGTTCTGTTGCTCATCTCCGTTACTCCATCAGTCTCGGCCTCCAATGTTGGCCGAATCTCTCCTGCCTGCCGTAGTGCAATCTCCCATCTCCCCTCAACACTCCTATTTTCTATTTGTTCCTCTTGTACTGTAGACGAGTTGTCGAGCACCATATCTTGGCTTCTCTTACTCGGAGAAAGTGATTCTATAGTAGAGGTCACTACAACAGCATAGGGTAACGCGAAATTTGACACACTAGTTTGTTCAGTGACTTCGTCTATGCCTTCTAATAGTACCCTTTGTTTTTTACCCTCTACCAAATCAGTGGAAGAATTTGGTGCATTGGACACTCCTAGAGATAGTGATTCAGGGTCACGTGGATGAATCATCTTCAATCGGGCGATCTGCGAGATCACGTTCTTCCCCTTCATGCCAACTGAGGTTTGGGGAGCTTCAGCTGTGAGATCCCAGAAATAAGGGCCTTTTGGGGGCATCCAGGTCAGGGCGGGATCACTTCTAATCAAGGAATTAAGTTCCGCAATCTCCACAGCACTCTCAAGCGACAAACCCCATTGTGCACTCCACGCTCCATGAAAACCCTTCCCACAACTTGGGCATACCCGAGAGACAACCTTTTGGAGATGGCCGATCAACTGCCACATGCAATAAGGGTGCAACAAACACGCACACGAACAAATAACGGCACATCTTCCAATAAATGCCCTTAAACATACGACACAAATTGCTTGTTCCACAGTTATGTCCAATGGAAGCACTGACTCCACAGTTGGATAAACAAGAAAGGGATTAGTGGGTACCACCTTTAGGGACTCAAATAGAAGTCTCTCCCTCTCAGCAACGACCGTGCATGGAGTTCTTGGTGTGTAGTGAGCTCACTCTCGACTTCCGATTTCAATTTCTCTAGAGAGAGGACTGAAGCTAGAGCATTAGCAACATTTAACCCTGCGGTGGTAATGGCGGGATGCAAACCTCTTTGCCTTCACATCGAACTGTCCTTTTCCATGCCAATCACCTTTGGATGCACAAGTTCTGGGCGCTCCACGATATTCCGTCAGCTCTTCTTCAAGTTTTGATTCAATCGCTTCCGCATTAATAATTTGACCTTTTGTTGCCTCCAACTGTTCTTCACAACGTCGTGCTTGCTGATGGAGGCCCTCCACCTTTGCCTCTAGGGACTTCAAGAGAGCCTGACATTCATCGAGAGCTGAAAGTGCACCGTTGGATTTGCCTGACCGGATTCGCTCTCTAGCCAAGGCAATTGGTGGAGCTTCGCGTGACTTTGTCCTCCTTAGTGTGCACCGCCCTGAGGACCTAGGCCGTTGCACAATAAGCTGCTGGTCTCCTAGAGGCTCCATATTTAGAGATGCTAGAGCCAGCACCATTGCTTCAATCTGCTCCCGAAGAGCTGGAGGAGTTAACTTCCACGGATTGTCCTTTGCCTTCCGAATGCGGTCCTTAGTGAGTTTGGAGGCACACTCGGCAAAATTCACGGGCTGCTTCATGATGAGATGCAATGTTGCAGCGCGTACAAATTTCTTGGGAAAAAATCCATTGTCTGGCCTCTAACCATGCACCTTCTTGTAAAGTTTCATGAAGTTTGTTTGGATCTCCGGGGTCTTGCATCCAGAAATTTTTACCCTCGCGGACTGACCATCTTCACGGAGAGGCCATGTAGATGACCACAACTTGTCTGGGCACTCCGTTGCTGTCACTTCGTCCACCATTACTCCAGAGTTGCATAAGCCCACAAGCTTTGAAAAGAAATTAGCATCATACACTGTAGATTTGGAGCCACGAAGAAATGGAGCTGCTTCTACCATTCAACTAGCTACGTCCTCTGGGATTCCGCTCAAGTCAATTGGCTCAGACCAATCACCCTTCCTCATCTCTTCTTGAATGGAGACTTTGCAACTACTCGGATCATCCACCACTTCAACATCGGAAGGACCTCTCAACTCATTGACAGAATCTGGTTCGAACAGTCGGCACCTCTGTGGTTTGAGGCTGGATCTTCGATTCAGCATCTTGAGCGGACTTCAGCCAAAAAGTGATTGAAACACAGAATAATCGTGACAAAGCTAAAGACGGAGAGAATGCTTGTCAGAAACGACCGCTAGATACAATGGATAAAGCACGCCACATTGTAGTGATGCAGGCCTCTTGGACTTGAAGGTAGCTCCCTCAGAAAATGGAGTGAGGCATACGGAATTTGGGAGGCAACTGTTGGTATGATGGTTTCTTATAGACCTCTTTGCCATCCGAGTACAGTTGGAGGGAGTAAGGTACATCTGCTTGGTGAGGAAGACCTCTTAAGTTCCGTTGGTTAGGACGAGTAGTGGAATTTCCTTGGGCCCAACAGCTGCCTCTTGGACCCTCCAAGTGATTGTTTATTTAATACACTAGCTTATCCATCAGTGATTTCAGTTTTCAGGTGGCTCAGTTCCAGTGGATACAATCCATGTCCTACCAGGTTCTCCACTAGAACATTGCCATAAGGATAAAAGATTTGTCGGAGGCCGGAGCATCCATGCTGGCATTCCCAATAGTGTTCTCCCAAAGCCATGGTTCCAGGCCGTGCCACTGACGTGATTGCTACTGGAGAAAGCACTGTCTTTCTGATTTCTGCCTGTGCATCTATCATGTTATGGAGCCTGGTGGCATTCAGGTTGTCAGTAGAAATACAGAAAATGAAAGACCAGCCAATGTCCAATGTCAATACAAGACACTTATGCACTCAGAATATGATTTATCCATTATTTTAGACGCAATAAGGGAAGGACGAGAGCGGATATGGAACGGCTAGTGTATAATGGGTTATGGTGGGTTGGAATTCAGTACCTAGTACATTTGGCATGTGTACTACTAGTTCTAGCTTGACTCCTAGTATCATGGAGGCCGTTGGCCGCCCAATCCAGAAGTGGACCATCCATCCTGTTTCTCTTTGACTTCCTGCCAAAATCCGTCTCCTTCTCATTTGTAGCACCAAGGCGGTTACTGGTTTAAAGTCGGTTTGAGCATTCGTTGAGGGACTTAAGCAATTGCTGTTAGATTGGTGTACTGTCACCAAAGCCGATTAGTGGATATGGCACGTCGCCCAAGAGATGAGATAGTTTCGGTTGTCGTCCACAATGACAAAGACATTTCAGGGAAATGGATTCCCATGAAGCTAGAATTGGGATCTTGGGTGACTCTTCAACCCGAGAGCACCGGAGAGTGGGGAAGAGATGCCGCAAGGCATGGGGGTGACTCATTTGGTGGAGCATACAAGGGGAAGATTTTGAAGTTCCGCTTCAAAATGACATATGCTTCGGATTCATCACGGGCACCAAAGATGGAGTTGGATGCAGTGAAGATTCGCCATGCTTACATGCGTCGGCAATTGCAGTTGGAGGCAGCGGAGGACCTCGCAGAGCCAAAACATGTCAATTACCTCTATTTATCTTACTTTGACAATTGGGTGCATCCAGAGTCCATTTTAAGTGTCGTCTATGTGCTTCATGCTGAGATTGGAGAATCCATCCGAAATGGAAGATCTCACCGTAGCTTATTGGAGAATGGCACTTTCTTTCTTCGAGCTGTGTATGTTCCTCCAACTCAGCCAGAGTTGTATGGAACTTTGGAGCCTCTACCTCTGCCGGACCTGCTGGATCCAGACTGGCCCCTTCCAGATATGTACAGCAGCGAGGCTTACCGCACGAAATTCCATTGTGACTTTCGTCAAGTGATGAAAGCTTCTACTGGCTCCAAGTTTGGGCGCATTCAGTGGTTCCTCCCAATTCATGTCTTTGTCGACCTTTTTGCTGTTGCAAGCGCATACGTGTACAGGACACCTACGCTGTACGTTATTAACGAACCATGTGTGAAACTCCTTCAAAGCTTGATGGATCCAGGGTGGAACGAGAAGATTGTAATTGGTGAAGATATTGTGAAGTGTCTCGTGTCAACCCCTTCTATAACTTTCAGGTATGGCATCCACTTCAAGTATCTTCATAGTTCGAGCAGTTCAAAGGTCGTCTTAGTTCTAGCGTGCGGAAGGGGTAATTAGAAAGTTCACTGAAATTGATGGTGCTTCCGAGTGCAGGTATCACCTTGGAAGACAAACATTGTACATCAATTTTCAATACTCGAGGGAGCGCATGATTCCAAGGAGCAGAACATGGGAGCCGATTGACCAGGTGGAGGCAGTGGAGACCATGTTGATGTGGTGCGTGTTTCGTGGTGCGGAGCTCCTAGTTTTTGAAGTTGGAAAGACGTGGCCTTTGTCCCACATGCGGCAGGAGCTGTGCATCGCTCTTGAAGACAATGCGCCACTAGATTTCAGCTTCGAGGTGGTGGAAGAAGGTTGCCCAAATCTCAAGGTTAATGTGCGGAATGAAGGGAAAATTCTTGCTCAGCAAGTGTTGCATCCAAAGTTCCTGCTAGTAAAGGAGCATGCTTGATAGAATCCTGGATCATCCGAGAGCATAGCAGTGGAACCAATTGAAATTGAATTAGAGAAATCAGTTAGGGCTGGAGACATGACTATGCTCAATCTAGGAATCAGTGAACATCCAGGAATTATCAATTCAATCATCAAATTTTCTCACAATTTGTCTCATGGCATCCATGTACTGGTTTCTCCATCCATTGCACTCAATGCATGTCACCGTTGCCTCCGAAACTGCCGTTCAGTGACTCTGCCTTCTTCTCATTCTAGAGTGCCTCCACATCACTTCCACTTCAATCACACTTGTTTTCCAAAGTTTGATTCTATCTCTGAACTGGTTGAATCATGGCATTACTCATGCTTTTCCTTGAAGTTTTGGTTGCTTAAGTGACTCCAAGCGCGTCTTGAATACTCCAGAAGAGTGCCTTATAAACGGCAAAAAGGTAATGACAAACCAAACCTGCTGCTCAAACCAAGAGCTCTGATGTCAGTTGTGAACTAGAAGAAATAATACCTTTAGAGTCCAAAATAGCAGGCCATGTGTCACTTCCAAGCAATGGAGATACCAAACTTCTGGCATTCCCGCCACTCTCCAACCTCGGCTTCATCCATCCATTGTTTACCGGAATAAGCAAGTACTAAGGATGATATAACATCTAGGATGACCATCATAAGAGGACTAGTGCACACTAAAATAATATAAAGCACTGTTGGTACCACGACAATAGTGGAATAAACTATTAAAAGCTGCTGATACCATCATTTGGGCTATTGGTGCCACCAACTCCCCCAAACGTCGTTGTTGGATCCAACCTGTTTCTGGCGTTTTCTACAAGTGGCACATGGTGTGCCACATAGGATCTGACACTCCGTATGCAAGGACGCGATAAAACAACTAATATCTGGGGAGCCCTTAGACGGCCCTTTCCAGGGTCCATTTTTTTTCTAATGGACATTGGAAATTGGGGAGAAAGTGTCAGCAATGGTGTTGTCATCATCTTTTCGTTGGAGTGACCAATTACCAACAATGAATAAAGCAAATGCGGCATTTAATTTGCCACCGATTTCTTCTAGTGGCTTGAGCAATATTTGACGTGCTTCTTTCCCAGAGTTTGCAGCAAAAGTCCGTGGAGATAGTTTTTCAAGGTGTGGCCTCTGCGATAGGTACAAGCAATTGAGGAGTAACACTATATTCATTAAAATGAGAGTTTTCCAAGAAAATGAGAGGTTCTAAATACATAGTTTTCTTTAAACATAGGTGATTTTGTTCTATACGGAGAGAGAAAAGCAATGCATCATTAGAAAAGAGTGTAAATATTGCAAGTCCATTATGAGAAGAATGGAATTTACTAATAATATCCATCAAATATACAAGTAATAGTGTGTACACTATGGAATGACACTTTGGATTCTAGACTTTACAATAGCCTTTTATAAGGAACCCAAAATGTTATCATGGTCAACAATTATTGATGTTCAACTCTACATCTACATTGTATCGGATGATGTAGCTCATGCTCCATAATAAACATAATGTGCTTTACTACTGTAACATACTCTTCAACTTCTTATATGCCTTCAATATTTCCGGTCCTCTATTGTATCCAGTACAAATTGCGGACCGCTCTCGAATGATGTCCCACCTTTGCTTCTCCAAGGACCTTTCTTCCACAGCATCCCATAAACAACAGCTCCCTTCTAGTCGGGACTCTCCACTAAGACTTGAGCGTTGACGTTTTGGAACATTCAAGTATCTGCGTCTATGAATTGGAGGTAGTGGAACCTCCGGTGTGGCCGCCTCTGCAATATACATGGAAGAGCTCCGAGATCGCTTCGTTTGGACACCTTCCATCAGTGGAGGAAGGTGGAGAAGAGAGGAAGCAATATCTGGACGCACTTGGCAAATCTCACTTGGAATGCCTAAAGTTACATTTGTTCCAATGCCTGGACAACCTTCCTCCCCGTAAAGCTTTCTTTGAGTCATTCGATCAGAAGTAGACGGCAAAGCACGTTGGCCAACGGATCGCAGCGGCGACGGGGAGCAAGAAAGCCGCGGACGCGTCCTACCACTCGGAGGACTATTGACCACGTTGTCCTCAATAGGCTTCGTCGAGAAATCCATGGTGGAATTTGTAGTAGCGGCCGAACATAGTAAATTTCCAGTGTTGAGAATGATGTATTGCCCATAGTCTAAGATGGAGTCAGCAGAAGCTGCACAAGCAAATCCACCTCTTGAAACATGGGCCTCCGAAGTTCTCATCATCTATCAAGCAGAGAAAGGCATAGGTTGAAGAAGAACATAATTCAAATTGAGAAAACACTGCCGCGCAATACACAGACCAAACAAAAGACAACACCCAGCAAAAAGCTCAAAAGAACTTTGACATGTATATAAGCCAAGCATGTGCTGTTTAGGTCGGACCGACCTAAACTGCACAAGTTGAAACGAATGAAGTAGATCACACAACATACTAGAATAAAGCAGTTCAAACATATCACACACAAAACTGATATCGCTTAAACGTTCTGAATGGTTTCATTCAATCCACCACTCTACAAGTATCAATTAAAAAATAAGTATATACAATTTAAGGCGGACCGAGATAAAATGCGCCAGTCTTGCACTCGAACTACACTTCCCTAGGAAACCATAGACCATGACCTAACTCAAACTAGAGGAAGCGCGAACTACTTCCATTAGCACTTCGTACTCCTTGTGGTTTCTTTCATCGCAAAGCATTCGTCGCCCAATTCTTCCAGGACCATTTTCCTTAAATGCCTTCAAACCTTGGTCTCGAGCTATGTGTAAATGTTGAAACCAAGGAAGCAAAACATCAAAAAGAAAGGAGTCATGCAGACCATTCCCTCTATAACTCCACGCATCAGGCAGTATGACATTATGAGGCCTATTCATTATATGCTTCACAAGACTGTCATCTACAATGACAGTATTGTCAGACGAGAAGCTTCCTCTTCTATCTTTAAATAATCGATCTAGATTTTTGAGGAATAAGTCCTTGTCCGTTCTTGGTACTTTGAGATAGGTCAACCTTCCCGATCTATCTCCTTGTTTTAGTGTTTGGCAGGAGTCCTGCCTAAGTATTTGGGAAGGCGGCAGTCCGTCTCGGAAAAGATATTGAGAAATCAGTTCAATGGTAGACTTCTTCATAGAACTCCACACAGAAACTGTTGCAAATTTTTGAAGCTCTGTAAGGAAATTAGAGCAATGAGGCCGCACCCACACAGCCTTGGGTCCGACTAGCGCGGGCTTAGTTGTGGAGTGCGGGTACGAGAAGTCTCTCAATTTTTTGTGCGACAATCCCTTAGACTTCCAATCTTCTAGACACATAGAATGCCATTTACGTCCAGGACAACATTGATCCACTTATCCGCCATCCTAGACCTGAATGGATGAACAACGCCCTCCAAAGTCCTTCCACGACGACATGGAGGACCGGATTCCTATTGTCAAAAGGAATAGAGTGAGGACAGTTAACATTCTGCACCTCCTCTTCTTGTTGACACTAGAATGATACAAATTCGAGAACCCGTGGACAATAGGGAAAAGAACATACCTGCCGCTGAGAAGAATCAACAGGAACATCAGGTTCAGTCTCGGGTTGAATGTCAGTCGTAACCACCTTCTTCGATTCACTTTGAGAAGGTCCTAGCACCGGCATTTCATCAAGGGAAACAAACTCATTTTCCAACACAGGAAGAAGCGCGAGTTGTACAAACATTGAAAACATTGTGAAGCCCTGCAATAGAAGAATTAAAAAAGAATGTTGTGTAAGACAACGATATATTACAGCCTCAACAAATGAGTGTTAAAATACAAAATTGATTACAAAATTTGGAACTCCATGGTTCAGTCCACTAGAAGTTTCCGTATCCATAAAAAAACTATATACACTATATCTACAAATGCAGCTCTAGAATACACATCAGCTCGAGTCGAGCTACAACAAATGACATCGAGTAATTACTTGGCACAACCTGTTGGTGGATCATTGGCGTGCTCGGTGGTACTTGTCGCAGCACAGAGTAAGCAATTTCCCTATTATACTCACAAAAATCACTCTAGAGCATAACAAAATGACCCTAAAGATCGACCCCACGAGATCCTGTGAAGTAGCTAACTCTAACAAGGAGCTAAACCCAACTAAACCTTAAATTCTAACTTCCGGTTCTACCTCTGAAACCGGAACATCCAAAAACCCACCAGAAAACTACGACCAGCATTTATACAAATTCCGGTTTCACTAGTTTTCCAGTTCATTGACTAACTTCCCAACTCAGGACTTTACAACTTCTGGTCCTAAGTGTCCTCCTGGGCGGATCCGTTCCAATCCACCCTTCCGTACCCGGTTTAGTTTTGCCTCTGTTTTACCATCAGAGGGTTCGCCGCTTGCTTTTGAAAGTGGTAGGCCCACCACTCCTTCCGTGACTTATAGTGGCTGAAGACCCACTCTCCTATCCGCTAATCCCCTAACTAACCCGGACCCGGTTTGGTCTTTCACAACAATCCGGATGGCAATCCGGATCACAGGTCACACAAAGCCCTCCCGTACGATCCTCTCATAGTACAACGACCTTGATGCTAAATCTGTTCCGTATGAAGTTAGGTGGCTACAAGTGCACCCGTTCGTTCCAACCTCTACCAAGCTCTTCCGTTTACCAATAACGGTGGCAAGACCTCACAAGAGTCAGGATACTCAACCGGATTTCCCACCCAGGAGTTCTAGCGCAGCTAAAGAATCCCTCCCTATCCGCCTAGCCTAATCAACGGCTTTCTCACCCGGAATGCAAAGCTTCTGCAGATGCTGAGGATCTGGAATCCACTCCTAACTCTTGATGACCCACTCACATGTACTTAGAACCGGAAAGACACATCAAAGGGAGAACTCTACCGACGCCCCCCCCCCCTTACATACCCCCTTACTCCAATACCGTGTACTTTTGCCAATACTCGGGAAAAAACACACGAATCCGGATCAATGGAAGGTACACAAAGAAATGCCAAAAGAACTCTCCCAATCTCCAACTTAGAGATTGTTTTATATACAAAAAGAAAAAAGAAAAAAGAAAAAAGTGAGTGCACGATTTCCGCCTCTGAAGGCACTGACAATCCGGTCCTACCTTATCCTAACCGAATTCTATTCCGGTTCATACTCTATAAATCCGGTTCCTGCTTTATAACTCCTATTTCTACAACACTTCCTATTTTGCCTCGTATACTCGAGATCCGATGGTAGGACTCTCATCAGGCCTCTCTAATTGTTCAAATACCTTAGTCAGATTCCGGTTCCATTCCCCATCCAGAGGTGGAGCCAGGCGATCTTCATCAGTTTCCGGGGAGTCTAAGTCGATCGGTTGCAATCCGGTCGAGGGCGTCTTCTTCTGTGCCCTGCTTGACTGGGGCGTCTTGTCCTTTCCCGGTTCCTGAGCTGCCTCTTCCGGAAACAGGTCCGGAAGTGAAAGTTCAGAGAGCCGGACCGGAATCTCTGTCAGCTTCTGGCTGCTCTCCACAATCCGGTCCGCTGATACCCGTGCCTTAGACAGGAGCTTCTCCATCTGCTCCTCAAAATCGGTAAGGATGTGCACCACTCTCGTTCCGAATATCTTCTTTTCCTTGTGCACCTCCTCTTCGAATAAGCGCGCCTTGGTGATCGCGGCTCCGAGTTCTCCGAGCACATCCTTCACCTCCGCGGCCAACTTCTTCATTTCCTCCGCCATCTCCTTTGTCGCGGTGGCATTCTCGAGCAAGGCGAAAAGCTCGGCTTTGAGGGTGTCAACCTCATCATGCTGCCGCTTGCTTTCCGCCTTCATCTTCCGGAGCTCATCCAGATTGATGACACACTCCGCTACTCGTTGTGGCAGCTGACTCTCCGGTTCCGCTCCAATCAATTCCGCGATCTCCCCGATCGTTCGCTTCTTGATTTCCCAATCCGCCCGGATTTCACAGAGTATCCCGACCAACTCGTCGAATGGATCTCCGGTTCCCGATCCGGAAGGCACATCCGGTCCGGATGGAGCATCCTCCTTGCGCGGCCGTGGGTGACCCGGAGGCGTTCCTCGATTCCGAGTCGGCGTGGTCTTCTGCCTCTTGGAGGTGAACTGCGGTTCCTCCTCTTCGTCTTCCTCTTCCTCTTCCTCCTCCTCGGTTTTGTTTCCGAAATCCGCTTCTTGGTCAGACTCGGATTCTCCATACTTCATGGTCCGCTCCTGGGCCTTCCAAACCTTCAGCTCCCCTTCCGTTAGTAGCTCTTGTTGTTGGTAGAGGTGATACACGTAAGGACACAGTGGGGTAGCTCTACTTTTTCCCACTCTTGTAGTAAGCTGGTACACCAGATCGAAAAAGATCCAGCCCCAGTCTACTCTCCGGTTTTCGCTCAGCGCTCCGAAGATTGTGTTACCCAAGATGATGGTCAACCTGGTGGGCTTTTCCGGATGCAAAACCGGAACAAGGAACTGCAGCAGGCGACGCTCCCGGTCATCGAGACAGTCATCCACTGCGTAGCCATCCTTCGGATTCACGACACTTCCGAACTTGCCCTGGATGAAATCATCCTTCCGGCCGGCAAGCCCAAGTCCCCCCGTCCGGAATCCGTATACGTCCTGCCACAATTCCTCGGTCCACTGGACCGGATTCCCTCTCAGGGTGTTATCGAATTGGTTCAATACGCCATTCAAGATTTCCCTAATCATCCCCTCATCTTTGAACCCCCAGGGTTTCAAGGCTAATCCCTGACAACCCATGGACGCTAAGTCCTCCCTGAGTTCTCCCTGTTCCGGTTCCTTGGTCGGCATGAGCGGAACTACCTTCCTCAGCTTTACTTCACTCGGGGGTGGGGTACTAGAGCCTGGTCTCTTCCGGTTCAACCGCGGCATGAGGGCGGCTCTACCCGGTTTCACTCTCTACTGACCTAACAAAGGGGCACTCACGCTTTTCCGCTCCACCTGTAAACCACCCTCCTCGCGCACTCACACTCTTCCGCTCACTCGCGCCCGGAGGCGATCTCTCCGTCCCACACCTTATCACTCACTAATAGGCCCTCTTGTACTTTTCCTACTCGCCGCCGTAGACGGAAAAGGGTTCAGGCGCTAAGACAGGAAACGAAAACACGTGAAAGCCAAAGACCTGAAAATAGGCAGGGCCAGGCTTTATATAGTCCTGACGCCCTGGACTGGTCATTATGACCAGTCGGGTATCCGGTCCGGTTCTTGACATCCGGTTCTCTCCAATCCGGTCAAGGAGGATCCGGTCAAAAATTCATTCCAGTTGAGATTCTAATCCGATCCGTTTCTACCTAAAACCGGATCAGTTCCATAAGGTCCTTTTGTGACTATTTTTTATTTATTTCTCTCTTTTTAGATGGATTCGGATACCTATTTCTAGTTTCCGTTCTACTTAAAAAGGTAAACGAAGAAAATCAAAAATATGAGTTTGTCACAGTACTCCCGGGCACTACCCCTTCTAGATCCACAGACAAGTTCTGCCCACTATCACACTACTGATCTCCCTTGGATATCCCCTCGCTTGCAACTTGTGCGCCCTCCAAGGTCAATGTGACGTTCTTAGGCGATGAGAAACTCTGACCTCCACCTATTTCATTCACAGGAATAGGCGGAGGGATAAAATCCGGAGGCCCCGGTGGAAGAGGCGGAGGCGCAGCAGCATTCCTCTGCGGAACGAAGATAGTACTATCATTGGATCCTGATGGGTTGTTTCCGATGAAGAGCTGCTGCGAAGCTGTTGGTGGTGGAAGTGTGGCAACAGGCTGGGCTTGATTTCTGTCCAAGTACGCTTGCCACATTACCCGATTATGTTCACGCTCCTCCCTATTCAACCTTTGTTCCTCTAGGAAGGCCTGCGCTAGACCCACAAAGTTTTTAGTTGATTCTTTTTGGAACTCTAAATTTTCCTCCCGGTCTCTCTTTTGTTCGCGCCTGATTTGCTCTTGCTGCTTCAAGACCACTGCCAGCGACATTGACAAGGCCTGCATATGGTCCACCTTCTTTTTCTTAGCAGGCCTAGTTCTGGAAACCGGAGTTTCAGCATCAACAGGTTGGATTGCCGTGTTTTGCAACCCTGTTGAGCTTGACAACCCTAAATTGGTCTGCGATGCACGAGCACCTAGCGTGGTGATTTCATCAAACACGTCGTAATCCACCGCAATGTCTTCTACGTCGAAGTCATCCTCTTCCTCCTCATTTTCATCTTCGTCGACGTCTTCCTCCATACGCCTCTTCCCCCGGTTTTGGCCAGGCGAGGCAACAGTCTCCGAGCGACCCCTTGGTCTGGTCGAATCAGGGTTGGACTGTGACTCACGTTGAGTCGATACAATGTCTTCGTCAACAGCATATGAGGAGTCAAGGAAGTCATCCTTGTCCAACGATAAACCGACCGTGGCAATATTTTGCCAGATGTCTGTTTCGCAATCCGGGACAGCAGCGAAAACATCTACCCTGCTCATCTGCAGTCAAATATAGCATGCAGAATCTCAGAGTTACTGACTTGCAATTTAGGACGGTCCGACCTAAACAACATCCAAGGAACACAGGCTAGGGTAGGAAAATAACGTCGACGATTATGACAATTAATCATTGAGTTCCAGACTATCTATGCATTTTAGGGCAGTCCTCCCTAAACTGCAACCAGGTTCTAGAAATTGTTCATTTACTACAAGTAAACAATAAGCGTCAAGTGTAGGTTTGCAGTTTAGGTCGGTCCAACTTAAATTGTAGCAATGTACTTACCAGTGCAGCACATGTCAATTTGATCCCAGCAAAAACAGAGAATACGCTTGACCCCGGATGGCAGAACTTCTTGATGATCCCAAAGTAGAATTCCATTCGCAGCTCCATAATATACATTCTAAACGGTAGCTCATTGTACCTCTTAGATTCTTTGTAAGTGATTGTATCCGGAGCTCGAAATTCCAGTTCGATCCGGATCTGTGTTGCCAGGTCTCTGCTTTGGAGAAAAATGAGCGGTATTTTCCTCAGCGTCCTTGCCGAATTCGCTGGGAGATCATAAAGCCTCTCATTTTTCGCTGGGTAGTAATCGAAGAAACTCCGATTATATGTGCGTAAGACCTCATTTTTTTCAACGAACCCGAGGACTTGAGATAAGTCGGTCTCATCCTCAACAATGAACAACCAAGTCTTAACTTCGTCAAGCAGAGGTTCCTTCATTTGCTGCTGAGACATTAGTACTTCCAAGAAGAACGGCTTCTCCATCGTGGAGCTCTCCTTCTCCAGCACTCCGGGAATCGATCGAAAATCGATCACTCCCAAACCGATCAAGCTCACTGTCTCCGGCGTCCAGACATCCGCCGACCAGTTCTCGTGTGTGTTGTAACGTATGCTGTAAGGACGCAAATGTGCGACTGACAAAGGAATGCAAAATTGGTTCTTCTTTTCCAGAAATACTTTGAAGAAGGTCTCTATCTTGGGATCAATGGTTGCTGCTGTCTTATTTCTCCCTCGGGTTTGCTTGGTCATCGAAAAATATGCTTCACCCGGCCTTTCGAGCAACAGATTCATCATTGCACTAGTGAAGCAACGGCTCCTCTTGAATTGTCGCCAGTTCTCCGGAATGAGCTCATTCCTTGCATTGAACAAGTTGAGTTCTGGGCAGATCAGATGAAACTCTTTTTTCACCTTCTTCTCCCGCTTCACTCTCTCCACCCATTCCTTGGCGCTGTAGCAGTCTTGTACAACCGTGGACACCAGTTTGATTGTCACTTTCGGAAATGGGTGGTGGCGACTTGGGTTGGAGCAATTGAGAATGTGCTTCGCCAATCTCTTCATATCGTTGTAGCTGAGATTTCCAAGGGGCCTGAAGAAGTCCCTACTCATTGCGCAACTTTCTTGTTTCCAGTTTTCCTTCTCATTGAACTTCATCTTCGTCTCTGGATCGATGAGCTCCCCGTGTGCAGCACTGATGATAACTTCACTCCAAACCTCGTAAACGTCGTCGAGTGCAGAAATTATTTTCAGTTCGTTTGTAAGCTTTAGCTTTTCGTCTGCACCCTTTTTCTTTGAGATCGTGAAGCTTTTATTTACGTCAATCATGGCAAATCTGAGATTAACTGCCTTTTCAAAACTCTGCACAAGGATTGACTAGATTCATTAACTTGTGATCTTATCATAAACTACACTACAGAAGAAGCTCTCTCAGAGAGCAAGTACAAAACTATAAGCATATGCAGTTTAGGGCGGTCCACCCTAAAATACTTACCTTGTACTTTTGTGCTAGCGTAGTATGGGCTTTGCCTCGTTCTGAGGGTCCACCAGTTTTGTCTCCTTTCGGTGGTGCTGGTCTTCCCATGGAAACCCACACAGTCCTTGCTCCCAAGATATTTGTTGCCCAAGATGGCGTAGCAGGCTGAAAGTGGTTGGTCCGATTATAGTATGCGGAGATTGTCCTCAACATCTCCTTATCAAGTGACCAAACCACGTAGCATTTCTAGGTTTTGAAGTGTTTTTTCACTTCTTCGTTCACCATGCTTTCTTCTTGCATCATCAAGTGGTTTGCAGCTACGCTGTGCTGGCCATTGATGATGTAGAAGTCTCCGTCCATCACCTCCTCCCATCGAGGTGGATCTCTTTTGCCTTTTGGTAAGACCGGTGTGACGCAAAGAGTTTGCTTCACACTCTTGTCCGGCATGTTGACAAGATAATGGAGCATTTCTTTAACAATTTTGTCCTCCTTCACGCGTATGTTGAGTTCGGCAGGTGCTTCCTTTAGCTTTCCAATTGGCAACTCTTTCTTCTCACCAACTCCGTAGATAAACGCGGTGGAGTACTTCTCCCAGAAGTTCTTGTACAAAGCGCTTATATCTTTGTAGTTTGGCTTCTGCTCCGTCTTGAGGGCTTCCGAAACGACATTCATTTTTTCGAGATAGCTTGCCAACTCCACGCCTGACTGTTCCGAAGTCCTCTCGACTGCCTTCTTTGCTGACCCGGATGCCAGCGAACTGCTTTGAGGTGCTGTCGCCGGAGATGGTAGCGGCTTCCTGTTTTTCTTGCCTTTACTTTGTGACCCACCAGCCTTTTTCCCTATTGATGGCTGACCTTCATCTTGAGTAGCTGTCTCCACGGATACCGTTCGCGGAGCCATGAAGGATCTTTGCATTGCCATCTTCTCCTTGATGACTACAAAGGAGTTCATTAGGAGCGTGATCTTCATGCACAATCTGCTTCCCGTCAGTGGACTTCCATCCATGTTGTGGTACTCACCATTGTCTATTTTGCGCTCCAACTCTTTGATCTCCGAATTGTATGGCGTCAGCTCTAGACTCTCCAAGAATGGCGATATGTTGAACCAAATCTTCTCTGAGTTCAAGAGTATTGTGAAGTGGTATTGATTGCCCGCTGGGAATGCGTTGTTGGTGGTGACGCAGTGAATTTTGATGTTTGGGAATTTCTCCGTAGACACCTGCTTCACTTTCTCGTTGAATGAGATCGGGAGATACGCCTTGAAATTTCGGTACTTCATGTTGAAGTGCATGTTGTCTGTATGGGGCACCATCTTCAGACACCACGCATCCACCTCTTTTGGGTTTTCGAACTCCCACCAGTCCCCTTCTATTATATCCTCGTCTACATTTGGACTTTCTTCTTCGACATCCTCTACTCTTTTGAAGTGCGCCTTGAGTTGATCCATGTATTCCTCCATTCTGAGCATGGACAACTATAATTTAGTGTATTGTTGCGGTTTAGGACGGACCGAGCTAAACTGTTGCTAGACGTAGACGCACATTTTTCTTGTTGATATTTATTAAGTCAATTTTGATTGCGCCCTTATTTATTTTTGATTTGGTAGTCTTCTGTTTGTTGCCTACTTTTCTCTATTAGTCTGCAGATTAGGGCGGTTCGCCCTAAACTGCTGGGATTATTCTTTGGTTTGTAAGCATTTTTGTTTAATTAGTATAAGAGGCATTGAGTTTTAGAAGTATTTTATCTACCAATCATCACTGAAATTTTTTAATGTGTCTGATTTCTTTAATCATTTTATGATAATGTCTATGCTTCTATCGTCAGTGTAGTGCTTGGGAGTGCAGTTTAGGGCGGTCCGTCCTAAATTGCGCATGGACTATATTTTCAATTTTTATGCATAGCATATATATAGGGTTTTGATCAATTCTCAATATCAACAGAAATGCAGTTTAGGGCGGTCCGTCCTAACTTGCACATGGACTATATTTTTGATTTCTCAGCGTAGCATATGCATAGGGTTCATCAATTCTCGTAATCTACAGAAATGCAGTTTAGGACGGTCCGCCCTAAATTGCGCATGGACTATATTTTTGATTCCTTAGCGTAGCATATATGTAGAATTGATCAGTTCTCATTATGAACAAAAATTCAGTTTAGGATGGTCCGCACTAAATTGCGCATGGACTATATTTGTGATTTCTTAGCGTAGCATATATATAGGATTGATCAGTTCTCATGATCTACAGAAATGCAGTTTAGGACGGTCCGCCCTAAATTGCAGACGTTTCATTTTTGACTTTGCATTCAATACTCGCTTGATACCCGGGGATATCTAGGTGATACCCGCCTAAGACCCGGAGATATCATGGTCATATCCGTCAAATTCTATGCGAGGGTTAACACGTTCTTCAACTGTAAAGCATGATAATTAGAACCCTAAACCCTAAAACCTAAACCATTTATTAACATCCAATGCAGAAGTCCTGACCTGCCAAATAACACAATGATAGGTTTTTGATACTTGTCTCCTTCCACAAATGAAAAAATCCTCAAAGCTGCTACCACAAACGTATCCAAATCGCACTGCTGCAAATCCAAGAGTGCAAAACAAGGAGTGAGAAAACAAGAAAAGTGCAATTGCAAATAGTCAGTCACATGTAATTTGGGAGACAGGCAATTGATTCGTCCCCATGTTCAACATAATTGCAACATCCATATGCAATTGAAACCAATGCTCCCAATTGTTTTCCACCATTCTATAAATAGAAATGAAACCCATGCAGACACACCCTGATCTCACGTTTTGTGGCAAAGAATCCTAATAACCAAATCTTACGGTTTCTTACGGTTTCTCACAGTGTCAAGTCGGTGGGCATGTACAAATTACAACACTAGTACAAGCACACAGCAAACTGACCTAACACGTCCGCCTCTTTGGCAAATTGAAATCACCACCTGGAGCACAACCAAAGTGACAGATGCAAATTTACATGAAGTGAAAAAGAAGTGAACCTCAATGGAATGATGCTGAATCACGTGAGCTTCTTCACCCTAACGTCAACGACCCTCGGCCTTCGAGTCGTTGCAGACCTGATCTGCAAATCCGCCACCAAACACCTCCTTCCTAAATTGCATGCAAACACACCCTGATCTCACGTTTTGTGGCAAAGAATCCTAGCAGGAACAAAAGGAGTGGCAACGACGAGGAGCAGGAGCAATTGCTGCTGCTGCTGCTTTCCTACTCCCGTCTCCACCACCTTAACCACCGCCGTCTCCTCGTGTTGCTGCTTCACCGGAAGACTCATCTCATCTCTTCACACGAAATCTAAGCAATCAAATTATTAAGAAATCACAATAGCAAGCAATTACAATACTCCCTCAATTGCTCCAAACTCGCACCAAACCATCATAAACGAACTCAAGACTTCCAATTCTCCCCCTCACAAAAACCTAACCATCACATTACACACCCAAACCGCAATCCCGTCTCCAACACCCCAACCAATCCTGTTATCTTCGTTTTCTCACTCTGGATCCCTACGCTCCATACTCCACCGCCAATACTCCATCCAGTCTCCAACTACACTCAATCTGAGTTTGCAGCGAGTGCCAGCACAAATCAAGCCACTCTCTTTCCCGAACGACAATATAATAAGAAAACTACACCAGAAAAATATAAATTTTGACTAGAGTGGGATGAGCGGCGCAAGAGCAAATCGGTAAAAACAATACAAGCGACTCGCAACGACGAAGAGCAGCAACGACGAGGAGCAAGAGTAAACCTCAATGGAATGATGCTGAATCACGTGAGCTTCTTCACCCTAACGTCAACGTCCCTCGGCCTTTGAGTCGCTGCAGACCTGATCCGCAAATCTGCCACCAAACACCCCCTTCCTAAATCGCATGCAGACACACCCTGATATCACATTTTGTGGCAAAGAATCCTAGCAGGAATAAAAGGAGTGGCAACGATGAGGAGCAGCAACGATGAGGAGTAGAAGCAACGACGAGGAGCAGGAGCAACGACGAGGAGCAGGAGCAACGACGAGGAGCAGGAGTAGCGCAAAACAAACCCTAGTCGGAATGTTGGACCTCAACCTCCCTGCCCCGTACCCGCCTCGTACCCGCCCCGCACTTGCCTCATAATCGCACCCTACCCGCCGCATACCCGCCTCGTACCTGCCCCCCTACCCGCCTTGTAAACTGCCCCCTACCCGACTTGTAACGGCCTCATACCCACCCAATGCTCAACCATACCTAATCAGGTTCCCACCTCTGGCTGATACCCACTAAATTGAAAAACCATTTTGTCACCGTGTGAATTGTTAGATTAAAATAATGTAGAAACACTCATTGCAAGAGAAAAATACTATAGATGATCTTTTTGTTTTCACACGGAATTGGAAGGATGAATAGTGGCACTTCCATCATTTGCATGAAGTTTTCTTGTCATCCATCAGACAAAAAACATCCGCCTCGTCATTTGAAGGTTAATCCATAAACACTGCAACATACGTTTGTCGTCTAAGGAGTGATGAAGGAATCTTTTGTATAGGACAAAAGTGCAATTATTCATCCACATAATGAAGGGTGGAAAAGGAAAATCTCGTATAGTAGTTTAACTTCGAATAAGTTTTTTAGGTCTAGTTAAAGTAGATGATGACACATGGTTCCATAATCAATGATTTCGACGATGACTAGCTCAATGTCCAAAGAATTAGAAATTCATGCACATTTGTACCCTAAATCGTGAACTAAGTAAAAGTTTCCTCTTGTATGAAGTCTTTGCACTCTTTTGTGCACAAGTGCTTTGTATTCATGCCAATTTTGTGGCATTTGGAATTACCATTTGAAATGTAAGGCTTGGAAAAATTAAAGATTTAAACTCAATTATATTTTATTTTTGAAACAAAAATAACTTTCACAATGCATTCACAAACAAAGCCCTTGCACTATGTAGGGCATTGAACTTTCAATTTATACCAAAAATATCACTTCTTTACACTATATAAATTCTTTATTGAATTCCAAAGATTTATGGAGTGAAATTCTTTTTAAAAATTTTAAATTATGATAATGGCACACATCACAATAGTGCTACTTCATGTCATCTTTGTTGAGTGATGAAGTTGATTCAATTATACAAGCGAAGAGAAGAAAGAACTATTGATAAACCTGAAATTCAAAGAATAGAGAAGGAGCTTTCATGAAGAGGAATGAAAGCTTTCCATGCAGATGATTATACAAAATCTATGATAAAAAAGAATTCAAATATATATTGAATTTCTTTTTTAGGAAGATGGGTTCTCCACCAAACTTTAAAAATGAGCTTTTGTACAATAATTTTTGCGCCCATGGCGTAGTGATTGAAAAAAATTTATATTCTCAAAAAGGTAGTGTATTTTCTATCTCTACAAGAAGTTTCAAAAAATCATAAATAGATGAATATTGAGTCCATAAGAGCCTACTTAAAATCAGTTCAAGTTACAATGGAACTTTGAGGTTTAAGAAAATATCAAATCTAAGCACATTCATTGGTTAAGAACATAAAAATTGTCTTTGGTTTAGAAGAAATTACTGTGACTGTAAAATGGTAACATTTATTGTCCCTTTTTAAATCATTGACAGCCTATAATTTCCTAAGGACTTAAAAATTCAATCTCTAAAACATAAAGATGTATTGTAAATTGCAACTTAACTTAGCAGTGACTTTCAACACATCTAATCTATAATCCATACTCATCCTCTATATGTTTACATCTTCCATTGCATTAACCAATATTTATTAGTGAAATAGATATAAAAATATTTTTGAAATAGATGAAATATTGGATATTAGTTATGTTTTGAATTAATTAAAAAATTTTACAAGATCAAAATGCAATATTCTAACTATTCTCATTCTCTAAAATTGCTATCTTCATTGATAATCAAATTTGTTTTTCTAATAACTGTTTTATAAATTTGATGCTTAAAGATTTTGAATTCATAATTTTCTAATATTCTTTGAACTATACAAATCCTAAATCCTAATATTTTATAAATGACTAAAGGTTGGCGCTTGGTACACTACTCATTTGCCATACTATTGTATTAAAAAAATTTTTTTTTTTTTTAATCTAACAAAATTTTCAAATCAATTGATAATAATAATAAAAAATTCAAGTCACAAAAGTTTAAAACTCAAAAAATCACCAAATTATGAAAGTGCAATGAAGTTTGAAGCCAAAAAGGGCAATGAAATGTTAATTCTTTTATATCACTCTATTCATATTTTTTAACTTGCACCTCTCTTCAATGACCATCGTACTTTTGTAATTTTGTAGAGTTTAGAGGTGTGATATTGTAAAAGCCATTGTATTTCTATAATATCACAAATTTTGAAAAATGTGATATTACATAGGTGGCGCTTGTTTTGCTAAGCAAAAATTAAAATAGTTGATTTATTATTATACTATTATATTTAAAGGAAAAACTTGTAAATCTCAAAAACTTCGTGAACAATTTAATTGTTGTGAAATCCAAAATCAATTCAATCTAATAAATTTCTCAAATCATGTGGTAATAGCAATACATAATTCAAATCAGAAGCTCAAAGCTCAAAAAAGCACAACATCATAGAAATGCAAAAGAAGTATAAAACCAACAAAAGCAATGGAATTGCTACCTTTATAATATCACCATATTGATCCTCTTTAATATCACTTCAATTGCAACGACTATATTATTTCTATAATATCACCCTCTGTACAAAGTGATATTACAAAGGTGATTGTGAACTACTACTGTATTTCAATAATATCACATTGTTTGAAAATATGATTTCTACGTATGCATGATTGGAAATATTTTAATAAAATAATTAAAGTTATTATTATTAAGACTTATCAAAATCATTATCATGCATTCTATTCAAATATATCAAATTTCTACTAATATGTGATACAATGAATACGTAGTATAGTAAGTACGAGCCTCTAATATTAATGATAGTATTTGTGATATTACAAAGGGACTTATGATTTTAGTAGTATGATGAACTTTGATTCCAATTGAATGGGTAGTTATTTGGGTAATATTTTTGGCTTTGCCAAGAATACTAATTGATTTATTGTATGTCTTTCATAATGTTCTATTATTTTAAACAAAAAGAGTAATTCTAAGAAATCATGATTAGTCGACTTTGAAAGAATTTCGAGCTTGTACCTATTTTTTTCTTTGGTATTAGGTTGAAGTCTACGACTTTTGCATGAGCGGTCCATAAAAGTACATGGACTTTTACAATTTTTTAACTACTCAAATCCATTTGAAGAAGTATCAATCACTACTAGAAAATTTTGTATTTCTGTTGTTTTGGTCGCGTTGATCCGGTCAAAATCTGACAGAAATCTATTGAAACTAACAGATTTCTGTCAGATTTTGACCGGGTCAACGCAACCAAAACAACAGAAATACAAAATTTTCTAGTAGTGAATTAATTTTTTTTAAGTTCATTTGTAAGGCTTTGGTTCATACCAAGTAATAAAACTTTTTTTTTCCAGTTTTTTCAATGTTTATGTATGTACTCTTTTTTCGAATGTTCAACATTTAATCCAAATTTTTTACATTGGACCTTGAACCCCAAACCCAGAAAACCCTAAACCCTACGTAAACCCTAAAGCGTTGTTTACATTTTGTACACCAAAATTCATAAACAAAGAGATTTTATTTTTGAAACGCAAAGTCAATTTCTTTACAAAAGTTCAATACATTCTTCGCACATGCATTGTTGCGTGGTAAGGAAAAGGAAGGAGAGAATGTCTCACCTACTTCTGAAAATCATTAATGTTAGACAAAAAATCGCGCGCAAAATTTGCTTTGTCAACACTGAGATTTGTGAAAAATAATTCCAGTAGTTGACTTTGCAAATCCGCAAACACCTGAAATAGGCTTGAATCTGTAGAAAGCACTATCAAGTGGATGACTATTTTTCTAATCAAAGACTGCATGAACTTCTTCCAAAGATCGTGTAGCCTGAAAAAGTGCTACAAAGTGGAAAACGAATCTCCCGAAAAAAAAATTGAAATTTGAATTCATTTTGTTTTGGCACGGCCCTCCTCCGGCGCCAAAACTTTGCTCCCTCCGGCGCGGGTGCTTTGTGTATGCGCGTTGAGATTGTTAGTGTCGTTCTCATTCTCATTTGGCTTTTCTTATGTGATGGTGAACCTGTTCAAGCTCTCCGTTATTCATTGTTGTAATTTTTTTCTGTTGTGGTTTGAAGACTTTAAACGCGGCACAATTGGACGAGGCGTTCTGCAGTTCAAGGTGCGCTTTGCGTACAACCAACAGATGAAAGCATTTTCTTTGTCCAGTCATTTCTAGCACTCTAGTACTTTGTGCATAGTCATATAACGCAACAGATTTCAAGTTCGACAGAGTTCTCTTCTTCTTCTTGTACATTTCAGTTTCGTATTGAGGAATTTGCAATGTGCTCATACATTTTCAAGTACAAGTTTAGTTTTAAGTCATCATACTGAATTCAATTTCTGCGGTGTGAATAGGTACCCTGGTTTGTAGCCGTAAAATCCGGGTCAATATTTAGAAACTTTTTGGTCTACATGTTTTTGAAGACGTACAATTTAGGACGGTCCGTCCTAAAATGCAAATAGACCATATCATGATTTGTATTTCATGTCGAGCATATTACGTTTTTGTAAGAAGTGCAGTTTAGGTCGGTCCGACCTAAACTGCATTGCGATCGGGAATAATTTTATGAATATTACAATAAAATACACTAACACTGAATCCAATTTCCTTGACTATATTCATGCAGTTTAGGGCGGTCCGCCCTAAATTTCAGATTGACAAACTTAAATATTTTCTGAAGACTTAAATAAGTCGGGGTTTCTAATAAATAATCACAAAATCAACAGTTTGGATATGCACTTTAGGTCGGACCGCCCTAAAATGAAATGCATCAATGCCTTAATTTATTTTCTATATAGCGAAATTTTTTATTAGTGGGACGAGCAGTTTAGGTCGGTCCGCCCTAAATTGCAATGCATCATTTACCCACTCAAATAAAGACAATTTATAACTACACTATTTATACTGTCATTGCAGTTTAGGGCGGTCCGTCCTAAACTACATACTAACAAACCTAAATGTTTTAGAAGCATTAACTAGGTAGGTATTGCTATATCTTCAATACACGGAGAATCCGAACATACACTTTAGGACGGTCCGCCCTAAATTGATTTGCAACAGTTTCATTACTTACACAACAGTGAACAAAGAAGGTTCTTATTCAATCTGGAATGGTCTTCGACAACCCTCACGTAGTTTTTACAGGTCATGCAGTTTAGGGAGGTCCGCCCTAAAATGCACTTCTTCCATGTTCAATTTATAGGATTTCAGGATGTCGAGTCTGAAATATTTCACACTATGTTCATGCAGTTTAGGTAGGTCCGCCCTAAATTGAAATGCCACAATTTTAGTACTTAAGAAAGAAAATATGAGGGGATGTCTTATTTAGTTTCTAAAATCTGACAAAGTGGTCATGCTATTCGCCTAAAACCGCCACACCATTGATTTTGACAAATTAAGAAAATGAATGAGGGCTACGCCATCTGTGTTCAGAAAACTTCACACTACTGTGAAGCAGCTAAGGGTTGTCAGCCGTACAATGATCATTAATTTATATCAGATTGGTCTTCATTGATCTAGAACTTTGTCTGTCTAGTTGTGCAGTTTAGGGAGGTTCGCCCTAAACTGCATTTACATAAATTAATAAATTACATTAAATAATATTTGACAGGTCTTTCTTCATCTATTAATTTTCTATTCGGATTGTGGTTTATGTTTACAGATAATATGGGCTCCGTTGATGTCCCACTTGACCTCATGGATTCATCAGACGATGAGCTCCAGGTACTTCAAGAAATGAGTGCTGGCGTTCCTGAGTGTGAAGGGCTTCCTCGACAAAAATGGAATACAAGGTTTGTTACTTTGTATAATGGAGAGGGCGTTCTTGTTGGAGAAGGTACTTGTCATAGTGTGAATTCAGATCTTGTACTTGGTATCACTGGACCTCTTGACGACACTCATGTATTAGTGCACATTTCAAAATCACATTCTGAAGTGGACATTTATGAAGAAAATGTCTTCTCATTAGTAGCTTGGCCTATTGAGCTCGTGCACTGTCGTGGTGCAAGTTTACGCGATCATGAACAGAGAGACAAATTCAACCGTCTGCAAGCAAGTCTACTGAATCCACCATCATCCAAATCTGCTAGGCCCTATGCAAGTGCCAACCGAAATCCGCCTCGTCAAACTGCTGTCAAAGAAAAAGACCTCCTTACACAAGAGTCAATCAATATGGTGTCTAGCAAGGTGTGTTGCAATAAGAATTGTGTCCAACCGTTCCCGAGGGAGAAAATTTGGGCATTTCGAGAAAGAATGTACAGAAATTCAACATTTAAACACCGTGCCTTCATGAAGACTGATGTGCACAGACAAATTCATGAAGGTGCACATCGAAGGAAGATGGTTACAATTGAAGGCATAAATGTGTGTTTGCGCGCATGGATGCTTATTGCGGGGGTTGCTGAGTCTACATTCTATCGCTACTCAAAATACATGAAGCTCGATCGAGAAGCAAGGGATCACTGTAATACAGGATTGTTGAAGCCTAGAGAACATACCCTACAAGCAATAGTTTCTTTAAAGTGCATCCTTGACAGGGAAGCCGATCATATGCCGCATTGCACCCGGAGTTTGAAGGCAGGTGAGAAGGTCGTGTCGAAGATTCTTCCGGCTTCATTTCAATGGAAGGACCAATTGAAGAAACTCAATGATTCTAATGCGGTTTTCAGATTGAAGGAGATCTCCACTTCGAACTTGAGTAAAATAAGGTCCACAAAGTTCTCAGAGTTCGATGTGAAGAAGCCAGGGGATAATTTTGCTCGGTGTGCTACTTGTGACAAGCTAGATGAGCTTGTTAAGGGTGCTATCAGTGGATCTCAAACTACTTTGAAATGGGCAAGAAGATTGGATAGGCATCTTACCATTGCTCGTGCCCATAGGGATGTATATTACATCAATCAAGAGTTGTCATTCAAGTCTCCGCATGAATGTCTTACAATCATACACGACAAAATGGATCACTCGAAAACCGCTTATCATGTATTCTCTCACAAGAGTAAAGAACTCGATGGCCTCATGAAGCTACCAGTTTCTGTGACGGGCATGCTTGCACATGGTCATGCAGATGTACGCTACGCGCATTATGGCTTGGATGTCTTCTCCCATGACTCCAACTATACCATTGGATCAATGGCAAAGTTGTTCCGAGATTTAGAGTTAGTTCCGAAGTCTTCTTCTCGAGAGTTGTTCAAAAATTCAAAATCCACTAATTTGTTTAAGGCTGTGCTAGAGGGTGCAGACATGTGCAACGTGTCACTACCGCCGTTGCCAAATACTTTAGCTCCAGCCACGCGGCTACCGCCCATTTTGAACATGCAGATGGACAATGCCACTGGAGACAACAAGAATAGATATGTTTTCTGTTTTTGGTCTTTACTTGTTGCAAACAAAATCTTCCAGGAAGTGTACGTGAACTTCATGATTGTGGGTCACACACATGACGACATAGATGCGTTGTTTGGAAGATGGAACATGGATTTGAAGAAAGACAACTTCTCCATAGTACCAGCACTAATGAGGTCGTTCATGGATGTGGATTCCATCACCGTTATCCCTCACCTTATTGAAGAAGTGTCTGATTTCAAGGGTTTTATAGCAAGGTCACTTGTTGATGGTGATGACATCCTTGTTGGACACACAAAACCACATCAGTTGAAGTTCTACCTGGACTCAACGGGGTGCCCTGTCATGAAGTACAAACTTCTTTGCACTGATGCAGAGTGGTTAGGAAAAGACGGAAGAGGCATCAAATTATGGAAAGAAGATGTTGGAGGGCGAAGTTTGTGGCCACGGGGTGAACCACTGCTTGTTCCGTTGAAGCCTATGAAAGGCTTAGATGACATCGTCAAAGGTGTGTCGGGGTTCGTGAAATATTGGGATGCAATGCAGATGTCACCGGGGATTACCTAAGACGTTACGAGCACATAGTGAGGTATTAGCGTGGCGTCAAGGCAGTGTTGATGGAACCATTACTTACCTTTGGTGTTTTGAGAGATGGTTTTTGGCCAACTTCACGAGTAGTAGCAGATCGAGCGGATGAATTGAACGAGGAAGGTGAAGAGCGTGAAGAGTTTGGGGAAGATGACCCGTACGTTGGGTTGTTGAGTGGTCGTCCAAATCCATCCTTTCGGGTAGCTCAAGATTTGTTTGAAGGCTATTTTGTTGCGGTTCGCCCTGCAGATGGTGACACTCATCCGGTGTGGATTGCAAGGGCATTGTTTGATCCGAACTGCAGCCCAGAAAATCCAAATTGTATCCTTATTCAATACTTCCGTCCAACATCAAGGAATCAAGATGTTATAGATTTCTACACCAGATGGGACAGCGAAAGAGGTCTACGTTGGAAGGTCGATGAAACTGAACCTCCTGTTTGGTAACACACTGATGCTCTTATGACAGCGTGGAAGTCGAGGATCAAGAAAAACACTCAGGAGTGTATGATTAAGATCCCTGCTATACAAATTGAAGTCATCAACGAGAGCTTGACTTCCTATAATTGAGAAGCCATATGTACATAAGGGTATATGTGGTATGCTTTATTTTGTATTTCCCATCCACATATTGTGTGTAATGGATGGAATTTATATATTGCAGTAGATGGCATATACTTTAATTTTGTTGGTTTGGATTTATAGTTTGGTATTGCTTATATGTTTTGAAATGTAGCTTTTGTTTTTACAAAACAAGAGTATTCAATTTCAATTATAATAAATTGCTTCTAAGTACATTTGAGTTTTATTTTTTTTCTATGTTTTAATTTATTTTTGTTGAAGCACTTATGTTATAATATCTATGACGAATATTATTGATAATTTGAAGCAACTGGAAAAAATGGGTAGTGGTTCTAATGACTATGTGTCTGATAATTGTGTTAAGTGATTATCACAATTCGGATAGGGGGCCGATTGATTGTTACAACTTTCCTAGCTGCATGCATAGGTCATTAGGCAGCACCAAGTCATGCCTGTCCCTCAACCGCTTATTCATATTCAATGGGAATTGAACTCGGACCGTTTGAATGACATGAACCATCCTTTACAACCAACTTCAAAGCTCATGACTTGGTGTTCAAAAAGTAAAGATTTTCTGTATATTAATGTTAGCATTGGTGCTTGAAATTTGACCTAATGTTCGAATTAGAGACTTTGTATGTCACTACACTCTCATTTTAATGGAAATTACATTCAAAAATTAGTATGTCTAATATTTGTCAACCTAAATTATATACAAAACATCCATTCATATTGGTATCAAAATTGACAATATTATTTTGGGAGAGTCTTAAACTCCCAAAATTTTGAATATAGCGTTGAGTGCTTGCACTCCGCTTTCTACTTCAGCGAACAAGTGGGCGTACCTTTTGGGTACTCATCGATCGGGGCAACAGGCACATAGACTACTTTATTATGGGAATCGGCATATGTCCACTAGAAGAAACCCGCGTTTAACTTGACGGATTTTTTTGTGCATCATGTTACAATTTCATGTTTTTATGTCAAAAATTACGTCCAATGTAACATCAAGATGTTACATTGGACGTAATTTTTGACATAAAAACATGAAATTGTAACATGATGCGTAAAAAAATCCATTAAGTTAAACGCGGGTTTCTTCTAGTGGTCAGAGACGTATAAAATAATTGGCCTTGATTGAATTTCATGACATTGGTACTACAAAGTACACAACGACGCTAGTTTGTGAGCCTAAAAGCGTGAGCTCAAGAGCTGTGAGCATACATTTTGTGAGCCTAGAGCGTTGATTTAAAAAAATTAAAATTTGTTTAGGCCAATAGAGAAAAAAGGGGAGACATTTCAAAAATATAATATTAATAGTAAAATTTCAACCCTATGACTGTGGATCTATAACCGTGGGATTGTGTTAGCATGCACACCATAATTTTTTTTTTTCCTTTTGGGGGGGTGAAAGTCCCAACTTTGAAGCATCTAAAAGGGGGTTCTCGGTACCGAGAGAGGTTTTCAAGGGTGAAAAAGTCGCGGAAAAAAAAAAAAATTGGTTGAAAGTCCTAACCATGAAACCTCTCAAAGGGTCTCTTTGTATCGAGAGAGGTTTAGGGTGGTGACAAAGTTGCAAAATTTTGTGTGATTTTTTGGGACCTACTTACAACATGACAAACAACTTTTTGGACTTTTGTCATGGCCTAATTTTTGCCCACTAGTGCTTAAGTGGTCAACTATAGGTGGCTCAACTTTAAGAGTTTTTGTCTTTCATGAATTAATGATATTTGAAGGTAAAAAATCATTAAGTTATTGATTATTTCAAGTTTGGCTTGTTGAAGCAAACTGTCCCAATTTTTAAATATTGAAGTTCATTAACTTAAGTTTAATAAAGCTCAATACTCAATTGTCGATGGCCTCAATCTATTTGGATGGGAGGAGCGGAAAATAAAATTAAAAAAAAAAAATTAAAATGGGTGTACACTAGGATTAGGTGGATAGGAATATTTTGTGAGGCTTTAATATAAAATTAGTCCCACTTGTGTACTTCCTAAGTCCTAACCAAACACAGATTGAGGGAGAAGCATTGCAGTGTACTTCCACACATTTCATACATTACACATAGTATATAAAGCATTCACATTGCCTATAGGGAGAAGAATATGCAACAATCAAAGTTACACACTAATCACTCTGCAAAATTATAGATAAAGCATACATAGTTCTGTACATGTAGTATTTTCACTCAAAGTTCCAAATACATATGAATCTAACTCTACGTGCTGGGCTTGTATAGGACGGTTCTACATATTCTAACTACAGTTTTAAGAATTCATTTTGATCATCCCTGCATTTTCAAGTAGTTTCATGACTTCATCCATGCTGAGGCTTGGAGCATGGATGAAGGGGTCCTTCTTCGAATCTACTTTGCAAAGGTAACGGAAAATGTAATATAGATGTTTGCAGTTGACATATTTCCCTCGCTTACCAATGGAGGCAGAGATCATAGTGCTAAAGGACAAACAAGTGCAAGATGGAAAATTAGAAAGAGTGACCCGGTTCACCATATGGTGAGGTTCTACGCCTGACTGTAGAGTAATGATAGCTCCAAGTCCTGGGTAAGGCAAAATGTTCACTCCGAGAATGATTCCAGATACATTTCAGGCACTCTCCCATTGATTCCGGTGCTCATCAGTAGGTGCCTTCTCATTCTTACGAATGTTTTTTCCATTCCTAACACATGGTGGCTTGTTAGCATGAGGTGGTCTTGCGTACGTCCATTCTACAACCTCGAATAGTTTTGAAGACGTGAAGAGGCGTCGTGGAGACAAAGGTAGTTGCTCTTGGAGGTTGAAACCTGCTTCTTCAAACAATGTGATTTCATCAGAAGTGAGGGCAGTACCAAGCATCACGGGCCACACGCGAGGGATTTCAGGTCGGCTAAGAATATGAGACCTTCTAGGACCCATTACACAGCGCTTGATGTCGTCTGGACAAAACCAAAATTCATTAGTCTCCACTCTAGACCCTTTGAACTCACGCTTCTGCCCCTTATATAATGGAGCAGCTGTGGCTATAGCACCCCTTACAATGATCATCTTGCACTTAACCTCCGTTTCCGATTGAATGGCATGGCACTTTCTCTTAGACTTCACAGAAAGGCGGGCTATGTGCCACTGAAATGGATCACAATCTGTCTCCAACACATGTTTGACATGAGGAACTGGTGGTGTATCATCCACTGTATTCCTAACATGGCTTGGAGCTGACCGAATTTGAACGCGTAGGTGGGAAAAATTCACCTTATCTGGGCGATGAGAATCTCCTTCGGAGCCAATAGGAACATTAAGGGTCCTCTTAATGGACCCAAACACTTCTTCTCCTTCCAAGTGGGGGATGCGTGTACAAATGTCTTCAGCACCAGGCATACTACACAAAGCATCAGTAATTCGTTTTCCGTCCATTGATGCTACTGCCTTCTTCAACTTTAGGTCCTGACGGGAAGGTCCATGTCCAGATGGCCCACCATTAAGGTACACTTGGTAATTGGTCATCTGCATGAAGGCACGGACCCAATCATCACATGTCGCAATGTATAAGTCCGTTCCGCGTTTACCAGATGCTTGTAGCCACTTGTTGTGGATCGTCTCAGAGAGGTTACAAGACGGAATGTCAGCCAATTCTTCCACCGATAGATCCTGTACATTATTTTAGCACTCACATTAGCAATAATCCAAAAGGCAATGTGAAAACTGCATATAAAGAACAAATGAATCGAAAGGTAGAAGAATGCGACACTTACAGTTTCCATGAAGCCCCCCCATTGGCGGTATCTGAAGTGCCAGAAGGCTAACCACAATTCAAGCTCCTTCAGAGATTCCTCTGATGCTGCACTAGAGGAGTACCACCATGACTTGATTTGGAGGTACCTACTCTCCGCTTCCTCCAAGTTCTTAGCATCTTTGTAGTCTCTGCATAGCTTCATGTGTTGGCATTGAAGTTCACGCTTAATGAGTTTTTCAGTGTGTTGCTTCATTGAGGTAGCCCAATGAAAAAGACAAGTGCGTTCTCTGTCAATCATCTTGATAGATGGATCTCCAGATCCATAAACAATTCTAACAGCATTCCAATTGGCTTGTGCGTTGTGTGCCATAAAGCCTTTGAAGTTAGGATTTGCCAAGTCGTTCTTCTCCATTACTTTATTGAGACACCTCCACATAATGACTTGTCCTTCGGTATCTTCTGATTGCATGTCACAAACTGCAATTGTCATTACTTTGCAATAAATTGAATCATATACGTGGCAAGCAATTGTGGTCCAGCCCTTGACGCGTTTCACATGATCAAACATAAGCCAACAATTTGCCAGATCACCTCCGGGTTGCATCCTCCTTACAAGGTCAACCCCGCTCCCAGGGCCGTCCACGAGCATCTTGAAGACATACACCTTATTCTGTCCCTGTCCCGGGAACACACTATCATGAATAAACTCAATCTTTGCTTGTTTCTTCATTGCAAGTAGATGATCAATCTCCCCTCCTCCTCCTCCAGCGTTACGAAAAGAAGCAATGATGTTCCTCACATTTGGCGAACTAAGGACTTGAAATTTATCCATGACATCATCAAGAGCCTTGCCATGCAACATCTCCTTGGGTCCGTCACCAAAGTGAACTAAGAATGTATCGAGGAATTCCTTGCTAGCAGCCAAAGCAATGGCTGATGCTTTGGCAGTAGGGGTTTTTGAAACTTCTTTTGCAATGAGACCTAAGATAGTATCAACTGCATCTCTACACAATCCATCACTAACTGGGTGGACATGAGTGCCTAGATGGATGCATGCCCTCGTCATGTGGGATGGACCCAAGACATAGTAAATCCTTCCGTCACAGAAATTGATACAAATGGGCGGTAATTTGCAGACTTTGCAAACTATAGTGGAGTCCCTAGGCGGATTGGATCCTACAAGGAATGGAGTGGCTGTGTTACCCATCCACTCTGTTTCGTTTCTACTGGAGCATCGATTCAAATAATCGCATGCAGGATTTGAACATGCCAAATGACCAACACAAGATGACTTCCTGAACTTAAGCCCTAACTCGTTGTGAATATTAGAAGTGATTGTACGACACCATGTATGGCCATCATAGCGCTTATCCATGCCACCCATATTCTTTGAAGAACTGGATCCAGACAACGACCTACACGGTGGAAGCTCAAAGATAATGTCTCCATCAAAGCTAGTTGGAAGGAATTGGACCTTCTTACATTCGATTAAATCGAAGTTGAGATTTGCAATCTCGTTCCTAGATCCTCGAATACTACCTAGCTTTCTAAGACTTTGTAGCACACTCGGGTGATCACGGTCTGTCGGATAGAGGGGAGGACGTGAGAATATTGAGCTCCCAGCACTACTATCACGCAAACCAGTAGACTTTGTGGCCTCGATTCTTGTAGAAGCATCATTCAATTTAGATGGAAAAGATTGACGACTACTATTTCCATGCTCATCCTCTGAATCGCTGGATAAGTCAACTACTGGACTTAGTAACTCACGTACCACGCAATCGACATTGAAACCGTTCTCTTCCTCATCTGCTTGAGAAGGATCATGTAACTCTCTCTTAACAGATCGCAATATTGGAAATTGTGCAGTGGATGTATCAAAGATAGGTGTTACTATCTCAGTCGAAGCATCTACAAAAACAGATGACAAACCAAACGCTCTATATCGACCCACTTCTAAGTTCCAAATATATCCGTGTTGATTAGCAGTTCTAGGTATGAGAACCGATTGAACAAGTGTTCCTGCCTCAGAATAAATCTCTTCTTCAATGTAGATGGAAGACTCTAGGAAACCGTATCGAACATGCAGAAGGTCGCTCGACAAATTTACAAAACCAGTACTATCGATGCGAATGAGAAGAGGCACCTCATGCCCATTTGCTCTAATGGATGCCATTACAGGTAAGACTAACGAGTTCCAAAAATGATAAATCACTTGAGAACATACAATCTTCCTAAGCTTAAATAGGACGCTAACGGACCCACATCAAAACAAAAACGGATTTTTTTTAAATGGTGAACACTGCTAGTCAGTTAAGCCAGAACATTAAATCTATCTGCCCAAATAGTGTCAGAGATGTAAATGGGTGCATTAGCTATCCAAAATTGACATACGGGACAAGCCACACAAATAAAGAGAACTATCAATGGTAGCTCGTCTAAAGAAGTCGAAGTAATGACGTTTTCAAAATATTTCAAGTATGTACAGTTTGAATGAAGCTATTGACATATTATTATCAAGAGAATGGTTTAAAGGGCAGAGATTGCCTGCTGTTAGAATCTAGAAGGGGCGCTTTACGGTTTATTGCAGGACCTATAATGAAGCTAGGATTTGGGTAAATCAAATCCTCATTACGACTAGCTTGGAAAACAATCCTCAATGGAAGATTGCCAGTAGCATCAAATCATAGGAGACAAGGGATTCAAAAAAGGGAATGAAAACTTTCTATGAAGTCATCCATTACTGGAATTCATTGTTAAAAAATGACCACATACTACACTATAAGTACATAGAAAAAGTCTATATGAAGTCTCTTACATTCCTATGCTGAGATTTCATGCATTTTGATATTCTAACTAGTGAGACAAGATATGCATGCATATGACATTTTTTAGTGGATCAGTTGAGGTAGATGCCACCAAGGCCAGCCACTTCTGGTGCTGAAAATAGTATTCGTAAGCAGAGAAAGAGGAGAAGGAGTTCATTCTTCTTCAGTAGTTACAAGGCATTGAAGAGGTCAAGGATGAAACGAAAGAGGCTAATTCGCAAGACCCCAACATCATTTGAGCCTGCGGAGGAGAAGGTGGCAAACTCACAAGAGACATCTCTAAGATGCAATCCAGGGAAAGGGGAGCAATCAAGTTCAAATCACCATGGTGCACAAAGAAGTGAACGAAATGACATTGATCCAAGTAGTGAACAGTTGTGTAATGTATGTATGATGTCTCTTATCAGATATGCTGTGGACTATGCATGTTCTTCCTAGTTGATGCTAGACTCACCTAAACAATGAAGACATGATATTGATATTGAATGTATTGTGTCTTGTCTATTTTATTTTCGCATTTTGAAGTTATACTATGCATGATGAATACCGCATTCTAATATATTGATGAAGGAAGTCCAGAACCTGTAATCATCATGTCTCCTCGTACACAACGAATTTGGCAAAAAAATGGGATATGGCCGACGTTAAGGTGAATTCCAATTGAACCCGAAGTATACATTGATAAGTAGACATCCTCTGAAGGCTTAGTATAGTCTGTAGTTTTATGGCCCTAGTAGGTCCCTAGATGTAATTAGAGCCCTAAAATCGCAACCCGTAACCCTAATTTTCCCTCGCAGTCGCTTACCGCATCCTGATCATTCTTTCTGCCTCCCCGCCTCCGACGTCGTTATGCCTCCCCGCATCCGATGTCGTTACGCCTCCACGCCTCCACGCCTCCACCGTCGTTGCGCCTCCAGCTTGAGTGTGAACTGCTTGGCACCCTGTGCGTCTCCCTGTTTGCATTTTCTCGTCTTTCTAGAGTTTCCAATACTTTGCTCTTGCCATTAGGTATCCCAAATTTGTGAACATTTGACGGAAGCTGCGGCAATGGAGACAAGGCGGAGCCGAGACCTCGCATGGCGGGAGAAAGAGGTTGCGATAGTTTCAGCATCGGATTGTGATACTCGTAAGGTACAATCTTGAATCATGGCCTTTGAATCGTGTCCCACATGATATCCGGTACCCTCAATAGATTTCCGAGAACCCTCCCTTATCGCTTATGTCCCTTATCTGGCTTAGTCGTTGCTGATTGAGTTTAGAAATGGGAGAAGATCTGGACCGAGGTGTAGTCTCAATTTTGAGTTCTCGCCACCGAGAGGGAGTCATCGCGCGGATTTTCTCGGTTATCATATTTTGAATTTTGCAGTAGGTTATGATCTTAATCTCATGTCCGTCACTTGACAGTCTCGCCACCGAGACATTCAATATCAATTCGAGATGTTGGAGTAAAGTCCGATCGCTTACCGCATTTTTCTGATTCTCTCGTCACCGAGACGGAGGAATTTTGGAAAGTGTTCTGTAAAATATTGTTGTTTAGATCTTCCCAAATCGATAGTGCACATCAACATCGGATTCTCACATTTAAGTGGCTAGAGAAACAAGACGAAGCCGGGCCGCATCTGCTTGAGTGTTGCAAGGAACTGCGCCGGCCAACAGTTGTCTCGCCACCGAGAAACTCCAAGCGGGCTTCGCGGGCCGAAGAATTTTTTTCTTTAGGTTCATGTTTTTCAGATTGTTTAGGTTTCTGTCCACACAGAAGAACATGAGGATTGCTCTCTCGCCACCGAGATTCAAATTCGGGCATCAGGGACTGCTGCGATCATCCCAACTGATCTGCTTTGAGTTTATCATGTGGGGACATGGGATCCTTGTCTCGCCACCGAGATAGATATTCGGAAATCATAGTCCGCTTTGACTCCTTGACTGAAATGCATTATTCGGAGCTTGTGGGGACTTAGGATCCTAGTCTCGCCACCGAGAGTAATTTCTGGAAATCATCCTCTTGCAGATTTTTTAGTCAGTCCAATGTGATCCTCTACATAAGCATGCGGGATCTAAAGGCCGTAGGGTCTCTATGTTTTATCTCGCCATCGAGAGCCCTATGAGGGTTGTCCTGTTTGTTGGACTGCTGTACTGCTGCGAGTAACTCGGTCCGTGTTTGCTGGACTGCTGCGAGGAACTCGGGCCGTGTTTGCTGGACTACTGCATGAAACTCGGCCTCTGACAAGAGTCTCGTCACCGAGATATACCATGCGGGATTCAAGTCCTGAAAACTTTGTTTTTATTAGGGTTTTTATGCATGCAAAATGATTTGTATATATCCTAATAGGTGGGCTTGAAGTAAGGGTCTCGCTACTGAAATAGAAATTCGGGGAGAAACTACATGCTCAAATTCTAGTAGGACAAATTAGATATTCTTGAGTACTTTGCATTCTTTGAAGCTAGTGGGGACTTGGGATCTTGCTCTCGCCACCGAGAGACATTTTTGGAAATCATCCGCTCACCTATGTTCTAGTTGGGCCACTGTGATTCTTCAAGAAAGCATTCAGGATCTACTTGCCATGGGGTCTTTGGAATTTCTCTCGCCACCGAAAGCCAATTTGTGGTTTCAAATGTTTGCGATAATCCCAGTTAGTCCACTGTGATCCTTCGGGTAAGCAGGTAAAATCTGCACGCTGTGGGGTCTCGGAGTTCTCTCTCGCCACCGAGAGCCGATTGGTGTATTCTTTTGCTTCCAAAAATTCCAGTTGGTCCAGATACAAAGGAGCTGAACCTTCACAGGGATTTCTGAATCATGACGATTCCAATGAATATATGAGGTCCTAATAACGTTGCTTATATTTGTGCAGGTGGATGCCGCTGATGATGATGTCTTGGTCGATAATCAATTCCAAGAAAAAACAGATCCTTCATTGGAAGAGGATCTTGCAAGCATCTCGATGGAAGAACCACGATCGTCTCACGTGGTACAACAGCCTGCATCAATCTCGGTGGAGGAGCCACAAAAAGATGTCAATGTTGGAGGTGGTTCTTCTGCAATCCAATTGCTTGAGGGAGAAGATGACATTCGCAAGTCTCAGAAGCTTGACTTCGTGGCCACAATATCGAGATTGCGTTTTGTACCAGTCCATCTCTCACGAATGAAAATTCCACTTTGTCGTTTGGTTCCAATGCCAATGGTTAGACCGACTCTTAATTGTGATCTAACTAAGCTAGAGCAAGAGTTTGTGCACGGCTACGAAGAAGGAGCTCGAGTCTTTTATGTCTCTGTGGCAAATGAGCAGGGCCAAGGAGGGACATTCTCAGATTCAGAGAAAGCTGAATGGGGCTTGCATTGGAACTCAGTGAATGATGAGTTCAATGAGAAACTTCGGGGCGTGGAGGAGCTCAAGCATCTCGAGGATGCAAAGTTTTATGTCTGTGACGGAAATCATCGTCGAATCGCATGGATGAGGCACATTAGACGTCTCCATAGTGATGACTTGGCCTGGCACATATTGGTTGACTCAATAATTTTAGACACAAAAGGGCGTGTAGGAGTGGCGATGCAGGTCATGCACGACATCAACAAGTAAGATTTTATTCATGTCCTCTTTGCATTTTTTGTAGATTGCAACACTCTTTTGATATCACAATTGCATAACTTGTGGATGTCTTACACTCGATTCATGGATGTTTTCAGGCACACTGAAAACTCTCATGTGAAGACTAATCTAGTACACACCCTATATCGCGTTCGCAAGTACGGGTCGATGCCAATTGAGAAATTCAAAGAGCTTTTAAGTGATGCCGATGTCAAAGCTTGTCAACAAAATGTGAGGAAGACATGGTACTCCATGCCATTGGATGTATTTACGTCATTTATCTTTCAGGTACTGTGTTCCAAAACAAGGGATTCTCTTTTGATCATAGTGAGATTCCTTTGTTAGTATTTTGATGCGAAATTGTTGGTGCATGCAGCAAGAAATTGCAGCAGCCTCGGATGCAGCTGTCCGAAAGTACCACGAGGACACCCCTCTTGAGGAAGTTACTGATGCGGGGGTTGCAGCTGCAATGAGGACTTCTACAAAAGATGCCACACATCTACTATATAAGAAGCTATCAAAAATAGTTTCTGTTGCAAATCCAGCACTAGGAGATGATTGGCTTCAAGAGGTACACATAGACATGTTTTACTCCCTCAGCACATACCTACTTAGAATTATTGAGGTTGACCATTCCTATAAGTATTCGGAGGTAGTGAGTTGGCGACGATATTACAGTCTCTGGACTGAGACAAGCACTTAGCTATCCAAATTGAGAGTTCATGCTTCCTAAATCTTGTAGTCTATCTTCCGTGGATTCTTGAATTGGATCCATTAGCATGTAACTAGAGTGTCTTACCCTAGTGAATTGGGTCACTAGGTTGCTTGTCTAACGACATTCATTTTCATTTTTTCAATATCTATTCAGTTTTCTTAGACTCTTCTTGCTGGGGATCGTTCGTACTTCCTAATTGAGCCCGTAGATTTTACTAATTTGCCTTCATCCATGCTGTGACTTCTGATGTATTTTAGAATGTAACTGCTATAGTCCCTTACTCCTACCTTTGCGTTGTTATGATCCTTGTACTGTGTGCCATGTTTTCAATCCATCCTTTCATAATCCCTGCATAGACATGTACTTCCTCACTAGCACTGTGTTAAGTTTCTCAATATCGGTTAAATTTTCTCCAGATCTCACTCTTGCGATTGTCATTGTATATTATCTAAATCGGGAGCTAGCTTTTTTCACTGATTGACGTTTCTATTTGATCATTGACAGATTGAACGGCATTGGAGCATGTATGCAGTCCAGGAGTTGACTCTCGACAAGCTTCAACTCATTGCCACAGCAAATGCAGCCTCAAGTCACAAGGTGAAGTGGCTCAAATGGCTCAATTCATCTGGACCTACACGTGAGGCACGACGATTTCCACCAAGACCAGCCAATGATGACAAGATCAACTCCTTCCTTGCCAAGGCGTGTTGGTATGCCGCGGTATGAATCTGTCACGATTTATCATGCAAATTGAGCAAATGATTTGAGTTATTGTTGTTGACAGTAATTGATGTCATTATTTTGACCTGGGTCAGATTGAGGATGCTGCTGTCGAGATGTACGAGGGCATCATCCGCTCCGATAATATTCATGTGGATATGGCTGTTGTTGGCGAGCCTGAATCTCTTGTGGATTACATAGAGGGATGGCGGATGAAGGTGTGGGACCACACCTACCCAGGAACTTTTAAGGGTGCAGATGCCTTCAAGAAGTCAGAGTCCTTTAAAGACTAGAAGTTCTCTAACCTTGTGGTTAAGAGAGTAATCTATAGGTGAGGGACCTCATTTCCAATCTCTTCATTCTTAGCTTTTCAGGGACATGTTCGTAGATTACTGTTGTCTACATGGTTAACTAATATCTTTGAGTCCTGGCCTTGTGCTATAGGTACTTCAAATTTGAATTGTTTCCCAAGAAAGCAATTGCGAAAGCTGACTTACCGCCTTTCCTCAACACCTGGCTTGACCGGACCTCCTCCGACTGCATGTTCTCACCGTCTCAAGTGAAAAATTGGACGAGTGTTCATTTGCAATCAGGGGCGTGGTACCTTGAATGTAGTCAGGGGTTCATCCCACCTGAAGAGACGGCGCTCTTTCAGTCCATCAAAGATAGTGGCGTGGTGGATCCACAATTTGATGAATTTGCGGGGCTTGACGCTGATGCTCGAGAGGCTGCTTTGAGGAAGAGAGAGGCATCTGACAAGAAGAAGGAAGAAAAATGGGAGTTAGCAAAGAAGAAGACTGAGGAGAATGATGCTAAGAGAAAAGCACGTGATATCGAAAAAGGTAAGGCCGAGGCAAAGGGTAAGTTGAGCGGAAGGAAGAGGAAAGCAAAGTCGCAAGGACCAGAGCAGGCTACTAGTGATGGCGCGATGAAGCCCACCTCCTCAGCCTTCTCACTCACGCAGGAGAAGCTTCTCCATGGGCTTCCTTCCAAGGCCTACACTTTGGAGGCACATGATAACGTGGATGAGATTATCTTGAACCTTGGAGTCTCTAGCTTGCTGGGATCTAGTGAGGATGGTGTATCTGCATCGTTTGATGCCATCATAGAGTTGTTCAATAAGGTACTATATCTCTTCATTCTTACATGGTTTCATTAGATGAAGGCAATGACATTGAGGTTATTGTGATGGCTGAGTCTATGATGTAGCGTTCCTATAAGTAATTTATGGCTAATTTTTTACCTGGATTGTATGTGATCAGCATGCAGTAGACAAAGAGCGCTTCTTCAATGGTGTGGTTACTGGGCAGGCGGCCGTTGACCTCATAGTTGTAGATCTCCCCGAGGGATTACCGGTCCCTACAGTTTCCAATCCACCAACATCGGTTCCCAAATGGAACGAGTTCTCAGCAGAAGGTCTTACTGATGTCTTCGATTTTGCTGACAACTATTTGCACGACGGTGGTGCTCTCCTTGTGATGTACCCATTTAGTCGTGACATCAAGTCTCACTTGCTTGGAAATTTAAAGTCGTTTGAATTTACTTCAAAGAAGGATTGGTGGGGCATGAATAGGCTCCACTTAGCGTCTCCATCCGACCCATCAGCCACGGTATGCTCTAAATTCTTTGAATTTGTATTAGGTTCCTAAATTTGAATTTCACCTTTGAGGCCATTCAATAATTCTGATTGTTTTGCAGACGATGCGCTTTGCGATTTCACTTTACGTGAGAGGTTCCCAGGGCCGATTCAAGAGCCGGTTTTCATTCCAAGATGTACCTGAGCATGAAGCAGTAGGCATCAACGTGGGTCGAGACGACATCTTGCAGAATTTCTGTGGGAAGGATGATGTGGCTTTAAATGGGAAGATTCCTTGGCGGGGTCCTCGGGAGAAGGCCCAAGCGTTTATGCAAATGCTTGTGGAAGCAACGACCTTGCTTGGTGATATTGTCATGGACTGCACCGCATCTACAGGTTTGTATTTCCAGTTAGTTTTTGTAAGTCCCGAATTTTAACCACATTATGATTTGATGTATTCATTCCAGTTCATGTAGATGGTTCAATGACTTCCTTCTTGTATGCAGGTTCATGTGTATATGCTTGCCATGCTACTGGTCGTCATATTGTGGCCTTGGAAGCAGAAAAGTCCATATATGATGCACTGCTAGCTCCATTAACTCGCCGTGCATCGAATACTGGTCCTCAACCGGAGCACACTCCTACTCCTCCAATTGATTTGGAAGAGGAAGAAGTGCCCGTCCGTCATGTTGTGAGGACTTCAAAATTTAGTAAGTAAGTTTATCCCTAAATTTTCAAAGTTATCCATCTAGGTTTCATCATGTACTTTGATCTCATGTGTGGTCTTTTTTTTGTATAGGCAAGCAAAGAAAATGAGAACGGCACAACATCAACTGTCCTTTGGGAAGGCTCCATTCTTCTTTAGCCCGCCTAAGCCATTTCATTTACCAGTGTATGCCGAGGCATTAGCTTCACAGTTTGCTACTTTTGGCAGTAGACAGTGTTCAAGGATTTGTAAGGTAGATCCTCGAGTTCTCATGTTCATAGATGATTCGGCTAAAGAGTCAATTAGTGAGACATCAAATAGCCATGACACTTCTTCATGTAGATCTCCTGGTAGTTCTTCATCCAGATCTCCTAGTACTTCTCATCACTGATCTCTATTGTGAATTCTATCACATCTATATCTTACTAAGGGTTATACTTTTCACATTCTTCAAGTCCACTATATGTTTTTATTATTCCTGAACCCTAATCCCTTGTTATATTTTTGTTATCCTAAAGCCACTATTTCTCTACTAATTTGTATTCTCACACACAAAGCCCTACAAAATGTTAACCACGGTTATAGGTCCATGCCCCATAAATTATAAATTTTTTGGAAAAGGTTGAAGGCTCAAAAGCTCATAGCTCTCGGGCTCACGCTCCAAGGCTCACAAACTAGCACCCTCGACAAAGTACAATCAATTTTAAGAGTTTAGGTTTAAAAAAACATGTGGGTCACTCATTTATTTTTTTCCACACATGCATTGACCAAACCCACAACCAAAAAAAATTTAGAACTTGTGGACAAATTTGTTGGGCCCATTTAAAATAATTGGCCTTGATTGAATTTCATGACATTGGTACTACAAAGTACAGTCAATTTTAAGAGTTTAGGTTTAAAAAAACATGTGGGTCACTAATTTAATTTTTTCCACACATGCATTGACCAAACCCACAACCAAAAAAAATTTAGAACTTGTGGACAAATTTGTTGGGCCCATTTAAATTGGCCTTGATTGAATTTTATGACATTGATACTACAAAGTACAGACAATTTTAAGAGTTTAGATTAACAGAAATATGTGCGTCACTTATTTATTTTTTTAAACATGGACTGTCCGAGGAAGTTGAAAAAAAATGCAATGGAAGTGCACATGGAAAAAGAAATTAACATAGAAGTTGGAAACGCCCTCTTTGATGATAATCCATGGGCACCTCTTTAAAAAAATAATGTAACTGAATTTTTCCACGTGGACCAAGTTCATGCAAAAATGGCCGGGGTTGTACTTTGTTTGAGAAAGTCAGAAAAAACATGCAAGGGAAGTACAAATGAGGAAGGACAAATAGGTAGAAATTAGAATCATGCTCTTCAATGATAATCCAATAATCTATGATTGGGCACCTAACAAAAAAAGTAATTTAATTTAATTTTTCTATGAGCCCTTCAGTTCATGCAGATATGGCTGAGCCTTGAATTTTGAAGTTCTTGTATGCATTACTCTTTTCACCTGACATTTTTTCTACTGTTTTGAATTAGCACTTAATGAACCTTAGAATGAAAGTACAACCGTGACAGCTATTTTGATTTTTGTTCATTTTCAAAAAAAAAATTCTTTTTTCTAAGAAATGGCCATATTTTGTACATTTCGAATCCATTTAGAACTTGTATTTTTGTTGTTCGTTTTGAACTCCATATTTTCCGCTTTGGTTTACATGGGTGAAAATTAGAACCTCTTCAAAGGTAAGGTTAAAAGAATTTAGGAATGGTAAATGTAATTTCCTTTCAAATTTTTTTGATGACTTGCTGGAGACAATTTATTTGAATTTAGGGCGTGGATTCCAAGCCCTAAACCCTAAACCCTGAGACCGTGAACCCTTGAAATTGAAGCCAAAATTTTCCCATCCTAAACCCTCGAATCTACTGCAGGAAAAGAGACATTCTTTAAACATTCCAACATTATTAGGAATTTTTAAAATCATACTTTTCATTCACTTTAGAAGAAGAACAATATTCTCGCTGACTAAAGGTGGGGAAGTTTGTAGTAAAGGCACTTTCTAGCCAAAATTAACATTATTCTAGTGTGTGCTATTTATATGGCAAGCCGCGTTAGGTGCCACATGGTTAGTATAAGTAACGGAACCTTCATTTCCTAATAATGAACTTAGGTGCATTGTAAGGTCAACAATTCCGCTTAAATTTTGAAGTCAAAGTAGAAAAGGGTTTGGATAGTAGCTTTTGCTGTCCGCATTTGAAGACTGCCAAAGGGGATATGCCACTACGGACTTTAAAAGTCAACACAAACTTAATGAAAAGTGTAGTGACCCCATTATTTTCGTGGGGCCAGCCACTAAATTCAGGATTGCATGTGGATATTGAAAGGTTTACGTGGCAAGGCTGTTGTGATTCTGGGGACACTTGATATTAGAATGTACACTGTTCAAAAATGAGAACTGACTTCGTGCCCTTTCCTTCCCGCCGAGGAGTTGAGTGGACGTCGACTGTTTAGTTGCATTCCAGTCATTCCACCTTTCTCTTCAACTACATCAACTTTGAGCTTTGCTGTTGTTCTCTACGCTTTGAACTTGTTCTATTATGTCTTTAAAAGAGTTTGATTAGTATTGTTCCGCAATTGTATTGGTACAACGCCGGTTGTTGTCCGTTGTATTGCTCGAGCAGGAGATCCATCACATAGGAATTACAGTAAGCCACTCCGACCCCTTTGAAAACATGAGAATTCTCCATTTAGCAGCTTCTAGGATCTGTCATTCCAGCCTCTAGGTTTGCATAAGATCTTTCATTCCATGATTGGCAGTTGTTTTGCGTAGGTGCTCAATGATCTCCAACACAGTTCACGTTGTGATCAGTCAATCCGACTACAATCCATGAAATATTCAAGTCCTCAAGTCGTTCGACGAGCGCAGTTTGGAGAATGCGCAAAACTTTATATAAACCCCTCCGCGAAAGACGGACTTACTATAAATAGGAATTCCTTGAAAAAAATGAAAAGCACTTCAGCGCGATCACACTGAAGTGCTTCTACCAGAGTTTCCATTGTCTTTGTGCAGACAGATCACCTAGACTCACGTTTAATTGATATTCATTCCTAGTCGGGCTGAAGTGTCTTCACAAAGGTAAAGGAATATGTAGTGACGACACTTCAACGCGACTCGCGCTAATGTACACTGAAGTAAGCTAGTCTAGATCTGTATTCTATAAAATCGTGATGGAATATACTCTGGAGACACTCCATAGCTATCAGAGCTTAATTGCAATTCAGCGCGACTCGCGCTGAAGTGTAGATACGCGTAGTGAAATGTATTTTGACGATATTACACCACGACTAATGCCTAATTACAATTCAGAGCGACTCGCGCTGAATTGTTGATACGCACGTAGTGAAATGTATTTTGACAATATTCCACCACGACCAATGACTAATTGCAATTCAGCGCGACTCGCGCTGAAGTGTCGTCACAGAGGGAATGAAATATATTGTGACAGTATTCTAGTGCGAGTAATTCCAAATTGCAATTCAGCACACAGAGAATGAAATTTGTTCTGATGCTATTTTAGTTCAATTGGCGGTGAATTCTCATCACGCAGGGAGTGGAATTCGTAACGACGTATGTCTGCGTCGTGGGTGCTAAATTGCAATTCAGAGTTGGTCGCGCTAAAGTGCAATCACCTATTGCATGAAATTGGTTGCGATGATATGTTAGCGTCTTGGAAGTTGAAATACAATTCAGCGCCAATTGCGCTGAATTGCCATTCAGATATTACTGCCGCTCAGAAATACCAACACCATTTACTGCGTCAATCAGGTCGATTGGAGTTTGATGCCAAACATTGACTTCAATACTGCTTTTCATTTGGTTTTCCAGATACGTGACATGACTTCATCTGCGACTTCTGACGACTTCATGGAATCCTCGGATGATGAATTCCCAGTTTTGGAAGGGCTGAATGTAGGCATTCTTGAATGCGAAGGACTTCCGCGTCAGCTTTGGAATACAAGATGTGTCACTCTTTACAATGAGGAGGGTCTACTTGTTGGCGAAGGGACTTGCCATAGTGTCAACTCAGACCTCGTGCTTGGAGCTAATGGTCCTCTTGAAGATACCCATGTAGCAGTTCACATCACCAAGACATTCTCAGAAGCGGATATCTCTCAGGAGCATATTTACTATTTGGTAGCTTGGCCGATTAAACGAGTCCACTGTGTGGGAGCAAGTCTTCACAACCATGAGGCGCGAGACAGATTCAATCAGCTACAAGCCCGCCTCTTGAATCTACAACCTCTAGCATCTGTACGGCCATATTCAAGTGTCCTTAGGAATCCACCTCGCGTGACCTCCCGCAGATCTAAGGAACTCCTCACTCCAGAGTGCATCAACTTGGTGTCTAGCAAAGTCTGTTGTTCCCAGAATTGCGTTTAGCCATTTCCAAGGGAGAAGATTCGGGCCTTCCGCGAGCGAATGTACTCCAATACATCATTCAAGTTCAGGTCACACATGAAGACTGATGTACACAGGTTAGTGCATCTTGATGCACGTGGGAAGAAGACAGTGACCGTTGAAGGCATCAACGTGTGCATGCGAGATTGGATGTATATTTCTGGGGTCCCAGAGGCTACATTCTATCGATACCTCAAATATTGGAAGGACGAATGAGAGGTAAGAGACCATGGAAATGTAGGATTGGAGAAGTCAAGAAAGCACACTCAACAAGCAATTGCCACGCTAAAGTGCATCCTTGAAAAGGAGGCAGATCACATGCCACATCGTACTCGGACTTTGAAGTTAGGGGACAAGGTCGTATCCATGTGTCTTCCCTCTACTTTTCAGTGGAAGGGTAAGATGAAAGAAATCAATGATGTCAATGCAACCTTCGGATTACCCGAAGTTTCCACTTCAAACCTGAGCAAGATCAGGTCCTCGAAGTTTTTAGAGTACGAGGTGAAAAAACCTGGTGATAATTTTGCTCGGTGTTCAGTGTGACAAACTACAAGAGCTACGAAGGAGTTGTATTGCTGGATCTCAAAGTGCTTTGATATGGTCAAGGAGGCTTGACAAACATTTGGCTATTGCTCGGGCACATAGGGAGCTGTACTACGCAAATCGTTATCGCTCGCATGAGTTTCTACATGAATGTTTGACGATCATGCATGCCAAGATGGACCATGCCAAGACCGCTTCTCCGGTTTTTTCCCACAAAACTAAAGAACTTGATGGGCTCATGAAGTTGCCCGTCTCAGTCACTGGCATGATTGCGCATAGTCATGCTGATGTTCGATATGCGCACTATGGCTTGGATATGTTTTCCCACGACTCAAACTACATTGTTGGCTCCATGGCGAAGTTGCTCCGAGATTTGGAATTGCCACCAAAATCGTCTTCTCGGCAATTATTTACGGGGTCTAGATCCACAAATTTATCCAGGGCAATACTGAAGGGTGCCGAAGTTTGCGAAGCATCGTTACCTCCGCTACCGGAAACGTTATGTCCAGGGATGCCGTTGCCTCCTATTTTGAATGTGTAGATGGATAATGCCACCGGAGATAACAAGAATAGATTTGTTTTCTGTTATTGGTCTCTACTTGTTGCAAACAAGATCTTTCGTGAAGTGTACGTGAACTTCATGATTGTGGGTCATACTCATGACGACATTGATGCACTCTTCGGGAGATGGAGCATGCTTTTGAAGAAAGAAAACTTCCTTACAATTCCTACACTTATGAAATCATTCATGGATGTAGAATCCATTCCGATAATCCCTCACCTCATCGAAGAGGTGCCAGATTTCAAGGGTTTCATAGCAGGCAAAGTTTTGGACGGCAATGACATCATGGTTGGACACACAAAGCCACAACAAGTGAAGTTCTACCTCGACTCGACTGGGTGTCCAGTCATGAAGTACAAAATGTTGTGCACTGATGTAGAGTGGTTGCCAAAGGGGACTGGTCATGGAATGAAATTATGGAAGGAGGACTCTGAAGGGCAAAGTTTGTGGCCACGTGGAGTACCAGAAGCAGTTCTGCCGAGTCCAATGAAAGGTGCAGAGGACATCTTGAAGGGCATATCCGGATTCGTGAGGTATTGGGAGAATTTGTGCAATCAAGATCGCATTGGAGAGTATCGAAGACGCTATGAGTACGTAGTGCACTACTGGCAAGGTGTCAAGGTAGCATTGCTAGGACCACTACCTTCATCTTCTATTTTGAAGGATGGTTTTTGGCCTACGAACTGTGTTCAAGCAACTCAGGTGGATGAATTAGACGAAGACGACGAGGATCGTGAAGAATTTGGAGAAGATGACGCGTACGTAGGCCCTTTGAGAGGTCACCCACAACCATCCTTTAGGGTGGGTCGAGATCTCTTTGAAGGATATTTTGTTGCAGTTCGACCCGCAGATGGTGACAGTCATCCGGTTTGGATTGCAAGGGCGTTGTCTGATCCAAATTGTAATCCAGAGAAACCTAATTGTATACGCATTCAGTACTTCCGTCCAACATCGAGAGATGAAGATGTTCAAGACTTCTACACTAGACGGGACAGTGAAAGAAGTCTACGTTGGAAAGTGGATGAAACTGAACCGCCACTTTGGGAGCATACAAATGCTGTTATGACAACGTGGAAGCCTAGCATTCGAAAAGATACTCGTCAATGCATGATCAAGATTCTTGCTGCTCAAATTGACGTTATCAACCAAAGTCTCGCATCCTACACTTGATATCTGTAGCTATGTAATATGTATGCATATGATTAGATGGTATAGTTTTGAATGGATTGATTTTATTTTATTGCTTGGCATTGCATTATTGATTTCCAATGTATATTTTGTGTTTACAGAACATCGGAATTTAAGTATAGTCTCAATATACTTCTTTTTATATTCTTCAGCACTCTTTTCTTTATTTTTTACTTCATTATTTTATTTGTTTATCATTGAGTATGTTTTATTTCAAATTACATTGTTATTGGGAAAAAAAGTAGTAGATATATCTACTATTTATTTGGTTAACAGATAAAACACTTGTCACATTCTGGGTAGGGGGGTGGTTGGTTGTTACAACTTTCCTGCCTGCAAAGCTCATTTAGCAGCACCAAGTCATGTTGTTCTCTCATGCACTCATACAAGTCCAACGGAAATCGAACCTGAACCGCTTCAATGAGATGAATAACCCCTCACAACCAACCGCGGAGTTCATGACTTGGTGTTTAGAAGATGATGTAATCTTTATTTATATTAATTATAACATTTACTCTAAACCAAATTACATGTGTTTGAACAGACTATCACTCAAAAGACTCTCATTTTAATGGAAATTGCGCATTACAACTAGCAAATTCAGTGTTTGCCCACCTAAATTGCCTAAAATTATAATTCATTTGTTAGGGTCTAAATGGACAATATTATTATGAGAGACCCCAAACCTCTCAAAATATTGAATATTGTGTTATAATCTACACGTCAATGATTCCTGCCCGGCTACCTTTGTCCGACGATCGCAGACAAAAACTTCGTGATTTATGACCGTCTTTGGATTTGTGAGTTGGAAAGGGCAAGACAATACAACGTGAGTAGAATATTTTATCCATACACTAAATGTCGAGGTCGTAGGCAATTATTACTCAAGAATGTTCGTCAACACCTAATCGACAATAGTCAACACCCTACGTGTAGGATTTGGAGAGGACCGGGGCCACGCGACTTATCTGATGAGGAGTGGGAGCAGAACTTCTAGGGAGCACCGGAGAATGAAGTGCAACAAGTAGATGCCACTGTGGATGTTCGGGGCATGGTCCAGCAGGCGATACTTCTTGAGGACAATCCACAAAACGTGGCGGAAGAAGGTCAACTTCCATAGGACAACCCGAACAACGTAGCGGAGGAAGTTCAGCTTCCTCAAGAAAACCCAGAGGACATAGCAGAGCGAGATTAATGCGAAGTTGCGGATACTTTTGCAATTGCAGACTCCTTGCAAGACGAGTGCATGGAAGAAGACTCACTGGGCGGAGCTCACGGTGATGACTACGAAGGAGATGTTGTTGGAGATGGAGGTGCTTACAACTCTGACTTTGATCCAACAATGATGGAACAGTCTTTGGAGTATTGTACGATGGTGCATGTTCCAACCAATTAGCAGCTACAATATTGTTGATGAACTTGTGTACTGTTCACAGGGTGAGCAATAATTGCGCAAATGAGCTATTCAGCTTGCTTCACCTACATCTTCTTCAACAAGGAAATGTGTTTCCCCGGAGTTACCACGCAGCGAAGTCTGTGACAACAAAGTTGGGCCTCACTTACAATAGTATACATGCTTGTGAGCGAGGTTGTGTGTTGTTCCGAGGTGAACATGAAGATGCTATGAGGTGTCCCAAGTGTGGAGGGCGGAGATTCAAAGATTAGGAGTTGCGTAGGTTTCCATTGAAGGTTCTTCGTCACTTTCCCATCATTCCACAACTTCAGAGAATGTTTCGCAATCCCAAAATATCAAAGCTTACGTTGTGGCACGTTGACAATCGCAGCGATCGAGAGGGAGGGGATGGATTGGTCAGGCACCCATGCGACTCTAAGGCTTGGAAACATTTCCACGACAATGTAGACCCGACATTTGGAGAGGATGCTCGAAATGCTCACTTTGCTCTAGCTGCAGACAAAGTGAATCCATTCAAACAAAACCGGTCTTCAAGGTCCACCTGGCCCGTTTTCTTATTGAATTACAACTTGCCTCCATGGTTGACCACCAAGAAGTTCTTTGTTCTCTTGTCCCTTCTAATTCCAAGGAAAGAATCCGTTACCTCAGACGTTTTTGATGTTTACTTGGAACCCCTCGTTGAAGAGTTGTTGGAATTGTGGGCTAGTGTTCCCGCCTATGACATTACAAAAGATGTTGGTGCTAGATCATTCTAGTTGCGCGGTATGTTGTTGTGGACGATCCATGATTTTCCCGGGTACAGTACGGTAGGTGGATTTTCTCATCAAGGTTATGCAGCTTGTCCGTGGTGCGGATCACAGTTGGGAGTAGACCATTCCATAGAGCTTGGTAAGTATACATATGGAGGGACAAGGCACTGGTTACCTGATGATCATCCTTACAAATCGGAAGACATGAAAGATCATTTCAATGGCAACATGGAAGATCGGCCGAAGCCACAGCCAGTGACAGTGGAGGATCAAATTCAGTATGCAACAGATTATGAGTCCTAGAAAGCAGGTGATCTTAGAGATGGTAGTGGAGGTGACCCCTCCAAATTACATGGCGTGAAGCACCTCAGTATTCTCCACAGACTATTCTACTGGAAGGTGAATTACAAAGCCAACACAACGTCACTTGTTTGTGACTGCAACAATACTTTTTGCATCTCCTCAATCATTTATAAGTCATATTGTAGTTGTAAAGAAGACCCTAAACTGTTAAGTGACTATAGAATGACTAATACTCTACTACAGGTATACCAATTTGGGAAGCCTCTTATCTTCTACGTCTGTGAGGTCCCAAGGTCATAGTGAACCACTCTTTCAGACGAATATCATTGTCTAACACATCTTTGTGTGTGTTCATAGAGATCATATGAGGTCAGTCGTTGCATGACTTTTGTAAAGAGGGCAAGTGAGATAACTGATAGCTTGAATGCCATGATGTCTGGCAGTATCTCCTCATTTGCTACACATTTGACCTGATGCATTGCGAAATGAACTTCGCCAAGAATTTCTTGAAGACCATAACAGGAAAAAAAGACACGGTGAAGGTAAAAAGAGACTTACAGAGGCGAATAAGGAGGCATTTGTAGCTCACCCCTCATCCTAGAAAGGCAGGGTAGATGGTGAAGTCTAGAGCCCCTTATATCATGACAGATGATGAATTCGAGAAGTTTGCCAAGTGCATTGAGTCCTTGAAGATACCTAGTGGGTACTCCTCTGACTTGGGGAGGTGCATCCGGAAGAAGAACTTTGGCGGACTCAAGTTCCATGATTACCATGTCCTAATGCAGCAAGTGCTAACACTGGCACTTCGAGGGTTGATGGGACCTGGTCCACGCATGGTGTGAGCACTTTTTTACCCACCCATGGTAAACTAGCGTTGCACAACCAGGTTCTTAGTATTGTTTTGTACTTTTTGTCCTAAGGGTGCCTAGCGTCAATCCATTGTGCCTTCCAAGCAATGTATCTTTTCTAACTCTTACATGTGAAAAATAAACAAAACAACAAGAAATTCTAATATGGTTGACTTTGGATGATATATCTAACTTTCATTCATTTTGACCCCTAAACTTCATCCATCTCTATCTTTCTCGTTTTTCGTTGAATTTCTAAGTGTGAGACATTTTTGGAAACCTTTAAACTAAAGGTATCACAATCTGAATCTAAAACTTGGAGAAAATCTAGTTTTAATATTCTGAATTGAAAGGTTAGTTCGGCTAAGGTATTTAAAACCATCTACTTTGCAATTTGATAGTAATTTGGGTATTTAGAATCTTACCTCACTTTGTGATAGTAATTTGGATATTTAGAATCTTACCTCACTTTGTGAGTCGTCTTGGACGTTGTAGATGAGTCTTCCAGGGTCTTCATTTTCCTCCATGGTTCCGTCGCTCGGTAATTTATGCTCACCGCTTGAAAGTAGACTTTTAATACAAATTTATAACTATTCTAGCTACTATTCCTCCTTTCTTCTATTTGGGATTTTATACTATATTTTTCTAATGGTTAGCTTAGAAAACTCTTGACCTCCTAACCACTACTTTTCCATTTTTCGCTTGCCTAATGACACCTTGCGATATTTCACATGGTCCACCCTTCGTGTCTCAATCCTATTGGTTGTTCTAGATACTTGAGATTTCTCCTTCTTCTTCAACTTCAACTATAACAATCTAACAATTTGGTTTTCAATTCACAACTATCATTCCTATTGAGTTTTTGAATTCAAACTTAGTCTAAGCTAGAAGAGTTGAAAGAGTGGTGAGATAGAACTTTGTTTTGCATTCTTCCTTGCTAATCACACCTCTCTAATCTATCCTTCTTCCCTTCTAATCTATTTTCTAATTTCCTTATCAAATGCCTTAGCTCTCGGTCTGACTTTTAACAGCTTACTATTTTTAGACTTCTAATATGTTTTCCTTGTAGAGGCTAAAACTAGCTTTCTAAGTTGATGTAGAACTTGCAAATCGGACTTTTCTAGTAGAAGTTATGCATGGATGAAGTTTTGAGTCCTAATTAGTGTCTGAAACTTCATCCGCTTGTATCTTACTCATTTTAGCTCGGATTTCTTTGTATTTTATGTTTCTGGAAAGCTCTTGACCTATATTATGAGATTTTGAACTTCAATTAGTATTGACCCTTTTTCTTAGCGGCCTGACTACACCCTTGGTCTCGGCCCTAAAGAAAGACTAATATTAAAAATGACAACTTGACCAAACTAAGGCCAAAGGCCTAACTACATAGAAATGATCAAAAGAAAGGAAAGGTTCAAAGCTTTGCCGTCAAAATGAAAATAACTAAGAATTCAAATCCCACGAAGTCAAAGCTTTGCCGTGATTTTGAAATACACCTAAATTCTAAGACTAAAAGTTATAGCTTTGCCGTATTTTCTCTAACACCCAAAACTAATAGGTTTCTAAAGACATATGCTAGGGGCGATAGCTTCGCCGTATTAGAGGGATTAACCTCAAATTCTTTTAAAAGAACACGGTATAACAAGCACACGTGGACATGGAGAACTTTGAATCCCACTCAAAGCTTCTCGGAAAGACTTGACATACTCACGCGGATCACGTATTCCGATTATCAAGGCTCTAGGGGGATTTTCAACAAAGAATTGTGAAATCTCACACAATAAACTCAAATCGGAATGGTTAGTAGATTCATACACACATCCAACCCACAACAACAAGCGACTTGTCACCAACAAAGCTTATAGGGGGATTTACTCCAAAAAAATGGGAAATCCCACACAATGAGCTTGTATTGTGATGGTTAGTACAAGTGTTAGTTCACAAAATACTTCAAATCAAACACTAGAGGTCCCCCTAAGCGGCATCGCCAAGGTACGGAGGGGGATTTTCTCTAGGATTAGTACAAATGTTAGTAATTCAACAAAACGCCCAAAAAACCCAAAATAACACTTCAAAAACTTAACAAAAACACGCAAACAAGTTAGCAAAGCTTGAAGGGACCCCAAGTCCTTCAAGAGAGCTCCAAAAACAACAACAAAAGAGCTTGAAATGCTCCAAAAGCAAGGAAATTTGGCAACGTGGCCTAAATGGCCAAAATCCAACTAAATGGACCCAAATGAAAACAAGGCGGTTCAAAATGAACCTAAGGGGTGTTTTGAGAGGAGAATGGGTGCCCTTATATACTCTCCCAAGGGCACCCCCCTCCTCTCTTTTCCTACAAGGTAATCTTATCAATTAAGATTTTCATCTAATTTGTCCAATTTTCACTTCTACGTTGGTCTAAATTCCTAACTTTTGGAAAAATGCTCCAAATCACAAACGGATTGTGCCATTGGCTTCAAAAGGCCATTTTTAGTCTGAGGGAACTCCCTCCCCTTTTTCCTACGACAAAATCACAAAGATTTTTAGCGCTAATTGAAAAACCAAAATTGGATAAAAATCCAACTTTTGGAGATCAACTTTTCTAAGAAAAGTAACTAGCCTAGGCTCTTTAGTAGGTATAAGGGAGTAAGAAAAGACCCCGCTTCGACCTTAATCCGATTCCGTATGCTCCCCATACGCCGGTGAACTCCACGATTAATCTTTAAATTTGCCAATTTTGGAGGATCTTGATGGTTTTGCATCTTCTGACTATCGGAATGCCACAAAACTTATTGGAGCTTGTTATTAACATAAAAGAAGTTACCCTAATTTTTAGTGAGATTTTACCGCTGCCTAGGTAATTTCTAGGAATTTCCCATCATTACTTTCAGTGGTTGACTACCCGGAAAAAGATCTTTTGAAGATCAGAAAAAACCGAGAATTTTCATGGAACCTCTCATGGAGTTCCACAAGGGATGTGCAAACTCATATTCCCGTCTTGCACATCTAAGGAAGGAGAATCAAATCCTGCTATCTCCTTTAACTTCCGATAAAAAAGGAATCTTCCAAATAAAAGGAAATCTTGGTGAGCCGATTGCTCCGTTGGACTCCTGGCATGATTTCTACTTTGAACTACCGTACTTAAGTTGTAGATGCCCTCTTATGATTCGTCTTGAGTTTTCTTCACCTACAGGCTAACAATTGGAGTTTCTACTATTTTGCCAATAGAATGGGAAAACTGAAACCTCTCTTTGGGAATCTATACTAAGGTTTTTACATAGTTCCCTTGGACCAATTTGGTTAGGATCTATCACTGAAAGGTAGATTTAGACAAGTTGGGCAATTTCTACTAAACATAGTTATTTTGTACAATTTCTGGGTTTCTACCTTATCTACATGCAGGATTTGGTTACAAATAACAAGAAATGCCTCAATTAGGACCAATGGTCATATTGGTATGTGACATCTCCGTTTTGATTATTCACTCTTTTGGGGGCTTTTTGTATATAAAACTATACTTAAAACTTTATAAAATCCAAAAAAAACAATTCCGAAGCATGAGTGACCAAATGGGCACTCACACATGGCCGTCATGAGAATGTGCAAGGTGTTTAGGTATCTTTGCACAAAGGTTTACAATCCGGTTGACTTTTTGTCACTTGAAGTAGATGTCGCTAAAAGCATGGCCCTTTTGGAGATCCATTTTCCCCCATCGTTTTTTGACATCATAACTCACCTTCCCTATCATTTAGCAAAAGAGCTAGACCTATGTGGACCAATTAGTGCACGTTGGATGTATCTAGTAGAAAGATACATGAAGGTCTTGAAAAATTATGTTAGAAATATGGTGCGTCCGGAAGCGTGCATGGCAGAGGGGTATATCAAGGATTAATGCATTGGCTTCATTACGGAGTACCTTCATCGTTTTGAGCCCACAGCTAGACGTGTTTGGGATGAAGATGAGGAATACAGAGATGCTAAGGAGGTGCTACAGGGTGCTGGCAGGACCTATGTGATGAGCACCAAGCTCCGCGATGTAGCCCACCAGTATGTGTTGACAAATGCAGTTGTTATGCAAGATTTGTATGAGTAAGGGGTCCTAAAATCCTATCTTTCTTGATAGTCATGTTGTATATGTTCTTGTGCCTTTACTGTAAGTATATGATTTGATTGTATTTGGCTTGCCGGTGCTTGCTGGTAGTCTGGTACTCCTGTCGCTTTGAAAAGGTTACGTGGGAGTCATTGGCGATGCCTTACTAAAACACAATTTTTGTACTACTTCCTTCATTCATTCTTAAGTCACATAGGTGTCCCGAATGAATTTCTTTCCTATGAGCCCAAAAATAAGGTTCAGGCACCAATTGCCTTTGCCGCCTTTGCAGTCCACATGCTGAAAATTGTGGTTGCCTACTTGTAGGCAGTGGAGGCAAGAACAACTCACAAATCCGGTTGTGGATCCACTTGTTGAATGGATTCAGACAAAAGTCCGTGAATCAGATTTGGATTTGAATAAGTCAGAGGACATGGACCGTCTGATGCTAAGTAGGAAGCCATTCCAGAAAGCAACTCGGTACGCACAGGTGACCTCATTTGGTAACCATTTTTGTGTGGAAGATGACACCACCGACCAGATAGTAAGCTACAGTAGTGGTGTAGCTTCCACGTTTGAAATGCCCGGTGGAATTGCTAATGATTTGTTAGTGAACTATGTCGGCATATTGAAGGACGTCTTGCAATTGGATTATGGAGCTCTCTATACGTAGATCATTCTCATGCGTTGTAATTGGGTGAAGGCCTAAGACAATCATGGTAACTCTACGTATGTGAGGGATGAAGCTGAGTTCCTAATGGCAAATTTCCACCATAGAATGCCTCACCTGGCTGAGCCGTTCATATTTCCAAGTTAAGCAATACAAGTTTTTTTCTCTGATATTGTCGACAAACCAGGATGGAAAGTTATATTATGCAAAAAAGCTAGAGCCAAGCGCAAAGTTGTGGAGAACACAAATGCTTTCATTTCCACCACAATGGAAAGTGTAGGGCTCACACTAGTAGAAAACAAGGTCAAATGTGACCAAACAAGAAATGACTGGTGACTAAAACGCTACTGGAAAATGACTACCAATCGCAGAAATGGCGCCAAAGCTTACTTGTCAAGGGCCACAGTCATTTAGTAGTCACTTCCTACAGTAACGAATGGCAACCGGATGAAATCGGCGACCAGAATTGGTATCATCTACAGTTAAGTCTGTCTTCAATTGCCTTATAGCTGATGTGGACTATCTGTAGTCATACTACAGTGATTAGAATGTTTGTCGAGTGCCGATAGAACTGACGAATGACTGCCAATAAGACACCGTGGAAATTCAAATTATAACTTTTCTATTATGATATTCTATAAAGGAATTATTTTATTACAGTCATGTTTTAGTCATAGACAGGGTGCTTCAGCTGACTATGGAAATACTAACAAATAACTTTATCAGGTGGCTCAATGTGAAAATTGCAAAGAAACATTTTCCAATCAGACATAGAATTGTATACAAAAAACAATTGTATAAATTAGTGTGCGTCACGCTGTCCAGTAAATAATACAATATGTGATGCATGTGGATTTTTTTTATGAACACTCTAATACTCTGCTATTCACTTCTTCCGCAGCATCAGCTCCTCCACCACTAAGCTGGAACTCAGCACTAGCATCTGCATTGCCACTAAAAGATTCCTGAACAGCATCAGCTACTGCAAAAGCGTCCATCACTACATCACAAGCTCTTTCTTGTAAGTCAGGAACATCATCCCTGTTGTCAAATGCATCATCTATCATTTGTCGTGTGTTGATCTGTTCGTCTAAAACGGGTGGGCCATAGTTTGTTGGCCTCCAGAAAGCCGCCTCCCACTCATCATCTGACGAATCCCGTTGCCCAGGACCTCTCCATACTCGAAAATGTGCATCTCGACCATTGCGAATGAGGTGAAGTTTTACTGTGGAAAGTTTTAGTGTCCGATGACCCTTACACACTAAACATGGACAATGCATGCGTTGTATGTTTAGCAATCGAGCTCTGTTCACCTCGCAAACCCATAGGCGATCATCACGAAGTTCTTGCCTCCTGCGGTTAGACAATGGTGCCCCTGCTGGCTGCATGCTGTACACTGTGACAAAGGATAGGAAAGACTATAGTCTGTACAGTATGTTTGTTCAGCATTCCAAAGAATACATTCTGTTGTTAGTAATATATTGTGGAGGTAAGCATTCATGTTTTTGATAGTCAAATGCGGCACTTCCACTACATTTGTATGCTGAAAATGGCAAGTTCACCCCCACAAAATATGGAAATAACTAATCATTTATAAATCACAGCATGTACATTTATAAGCTAGAAATGGAAACCCACCTATAAAATGGACATACAAATTGCCTCTATTGATCTCACTAGCTATATACATTCATGGAATTTCTTTTAAACATGACCTCTACAAGAAATGGACATTAAGATGCTTGTAGTCTAGGATCTACATTCATGCAAATGAATGGTAAGGCTAGGTGAACTAAATTATTGCACACAAAATTGCCTCCATTGATGCCAAGAAATTATTGCAATTACAATGCAATACCTAAAAATAATTGGAAATGAATATGCCTCTACTAATCACTCTTTATTCCAAAAATTTGAATAGGAATTCAAACTACATTCATGCAATTAGAATGTGAAGCCAAAAAATAATTTGAGATTAATAAAATGTCTTTCCCTATTTAAAGTCTAAATTCTTGCAATTAGAATGTGAAGCCAAAAAATAATTTGAGATTAATAAAATGTCTTTCCCTATTTAAAGTCTAAATTCTTGCAATTAGAATGTGAAGCCCCAAAGAAATTGCAAATGGAAATTATCCTACTCATGAAACTACATAGTGGCAATTAGAATGTGAAGGCCAAAAAAAATAAAAACCAAATTCACTCTATTCATGCAACTCCATTAATGCAATTAGAATGTGAAGCCCATAAATAAATGGAGATAGTAATTACTCTAACTACCCATGGAATTACATTTCTACAATTACAAATTAAAGTGAAAGCCAAAAAAAATAGGAGATTGATAAGGTTTTTTTTCCATGAAATTACAATCTTACAAATCCAAATGTGAAGCCCAAAAAAATTGGAAATGGTAATTCCTCTACTCATGCAACTACATTAATTAGCCAATTTCAATGTAAAGCTAGGAGTACCTCTAATGATCTTTCTTCATTTATGCAAGTATTATGCAAAGTACTCATATGATTGAATTGAACATGCCCAACATGTTATCCGCTGCAAGCACAAATTAAAAAAACAAAGGCTACAAAATAACAAATTGCAATTGCAATGTGTTGTCCATTTGCTATAGTTAGCTTTACAAAAAGTAAAGCTAAAACAATATGGAGACTATATATGAACATGCATCTTAGACTCATAGTAACTACATTCAGCCTTAGCGAAAGAGAAGTCCACATAAAATTGGAAACCTATTACAATTTGTAGTCCCATTAATAGCTATGGACAACACTTGCAGAAAGACAAACCCTCTTCCTCAAATAAAGATGGACATGCTTCTCATACATACGCCCACTAGTTAAATTCATCTGTAGCAAAAGAAAAGCCATGTAAAATTGGAGATCAAAATGAAACTCCTAATCCCATTGTATATATTCAACACATTCTAAAGCAAAGTCAACAAAAAATGAAAATAACAATGCATTCAGTAATCCAACTACGTTTAGTCAATTTCAATGTAAAGCAAACCAAAGTTTTATGATCCCACTTGAGTACTTGTAAAACAAAATATCTCTTTCTGGGGCTGAAATAGTACCTCAGTTTGTTTAATGCATGAATGAACACCACAGCTCTATCCTTATCGATGGTCACTATGGAATAATTATAGGGTCATTCATGAAAAAATGACTACCAAAAGACTTCAGTACAGATAGTAACTCCAAGACAATGACTTAGAAATGAATTAGTGCAGTCATTTTAGTAGGACTCTTATTGAAGTTCTATTTTAATGACTTATACGTTATTTAGATAGTACTGCCGTCATTCAAAGCTCAATAATTATTATAGAGGCAATGACGTGGCAGTGGACACGTTTCCCAAACAATCATGAGACACCTTCCATGGTTCTCATATAGTTTGCATTCACTTACTTGGTTGTGAATACTTTCACTCTGACAGACATTACTTCATTGATTCCGTTGCTGAACTGCTTGTTTCCATGGCCGTCAAGTCTCCCATCCATGCTGTTACTATACTAGGCACAATTCTATGGCTAATGGTTACCACATAATTAAGATAATTACATCTAAAACCGTCCAAATAAACTTTTAGCATAGTTCCCATTATAATATTGAAATTTCTTTTTAAGTACTTTTTTTATTAGTTGCTAGGAGATTCTAAACTCTCTTAGAATACCTTTTTTGGACACCATGCAAAAAAACTATGAATTTCTGAAGTGCTAAAAAAAGATTGTTCTAAAGTCGACCTTACACTCTCATAAACAGTGGAAGTACCTGTCAGCAAAATGACTGGTTACATGGACGATTTTTGGAAAAGGTCACTGCTAAGTGTAGTTACCTTATTGGATGGTTGCGTTGGATGCAAAACAACAATGAATGCACATCCTTCTAAGGTTCATTGACTCCATATACATGACTATGCTAAATAGTGAGTCTTCATCTGCAAGGCTTTAGATATTCTGATCTCCACATTCTATACTAGCACAATTCTGAGCACCTACTACTACTTGAACTACATTCATATAAAGCTAGTCTGAATTGTGTATTGATGAAATTATTGTGATTAGGTGATCATGCTACATTGGTGAACACCTAAGTTACTTAATTAGAATCTATAGTTCAAAATTTGATTGTAGCATGACTACTTGAATGTCAAATGATTGCAGCGCAAGATTAGAATGAGTAGTGCAATTAGAAATCAGACTGCTTCATGATTACTCTAAGTCAAAGATTGAGTTCTGATGTTCAATTGTGCATTACCTTAGTTGTTGCCTATGCACATCCTAAATTTGCTTGCTTTCTCCTCAGTTTGAGCTCCTTCTTCATCATGTCTCCTTCTTCAATAGGTCTCCTTCCTTAGCAGGTCTCCTTTTGTGTGCTCCTGATCCTACATTGCTTCACTAGTCTTCTACCTTGATCGCATTCTACTTTTGCAACAAAGTAACTATGGAAGATAGTGAAACTCCTCAGAAATCACTTTACGAGCTTGCAAGAGATGCACGTGTGAAAGAGAATCAAAAACGCTTGAAACCACTAAAAATAGCAGCTGCAACCTTGTGAGTCCTGTAGCACCCAACAAGTTTGTATCAATGGCTGAACACTGTGAAGATAGGAGCTAATGTGTTAGATTTGAATTGCCAGCTTTTATGAGGCTGTCAATACCGCGGCAAATTTGGCGGTAGTTATCTCCTATTGTCTCTCTAGTGCTTTGGAAGTCATATACTCTGGAAATGAGAACGGATAGTCATTAAAAAGTACTTTCATGTCTTTCTTCTGTCATTCCTAAGACACCAAATGACAGCAAGGAGTCTCCAATGCCAGACACGTGTCAAAATTTGCTTGCACTGTCGTTTTAGCGGCCCCGATTTTGTCTCTCAGTTTCCGGAGTTCTAGGCACCGGTGAGCTGTGTTTCTGGAGCTCCGACTCGGATGCATGTTGGAATCTTTCATTAGATGGGTTTTAGGGCATGTTCTTGATAGCTCCATGCTCTGTGTTGTCTCCCTCCACCGCTAATTCTTGAAACGATTTGTTGTCTTCAGTCACGAGGTGGTTGCTCAGGAGGGGGAGATTCGAAGCAGCAAGCACTAGAGCGGCAGTGCTCCACCTCGTCGAAGCAAGCGCCTGCACTTGCACGTCGTCGCAGTAGAGGAGACGGAGTGTACAACGGAGGGGGAGGCCAACGACGCCATTAGCAACGACTCCATCGCTAGTTCGGAAGGTGGAGGGTATGTGTTTCTTGAATCAATCTGAGATTGTGGGTGGGTGTCTTGTGAGCCGCTTCAGATGTTGGTGCAGCAAGTGACGCTAGGGTTTTGCCGATGTACAATAAGTTTTTTAAATTTTGGCTCTTCGGTGTTTTGGGCCACAATTTAGTTTGGCACTAAAATGCATTTCCATTGACGGAGACAATTCCTCAGACCATTTGTAGGTAGGCGGGTGATCAAGGGTCTGAGGAATTTGGGCAACGTGTGCTTCTTCAACTCGGTGATGCAGAACTTGGTTGGGGTGAGTATGCTTTGTGAGCATTTTAGCCAAGAGTCTTCCGTGCAGGAAGGTATTTTGGAGAAAGCTCTGAGGAACTTCTTTCAGGACATGTATCCCACAGCAAAACAGAGCTGACGGTGGTTCAGCCAGGACAATTCACACTGACTCGGCCCTTTGTAGGCACTGTGGGGAATGCCGTGTCTCCTCGTTTTTTTTTTCTATTTGCAGTAAAGCACCAAGGTTCAAGGGGTTCTAGCAACAAGACAGTCACGAGCTCTTACGTTGTTTACTGGATGGATTGCACATGGAGGAAAAAAGCATGCGGAAGTCTGTTGAGTCAAATGGCTCGGAGGATGGCCCTGTGTTTGGTATACAGCTTTCCAGCACTGTGCCTTGCTGTGAATGTGTGCACTCGTCAGATGTTTACAAGCCTTATCTGGATTTGTCGTTGCCCATCCCGTCGAAGCAAGAGCGGTCAGGAGTGGTCGGAAGTTGAATCGATTCGCTCGCAGTTGCCGTAGCTCACAGGATCTCCAAATTATGAATCCATTCATTTGTTAGTTTTGTGCACAGAATGGGGCACTCCTTGTGGCATTCTTGTGACCCGATCAACACAATTTCAGACATTTTTTCTCTTGAATTATTATTTATCATTGTGTTGAATTCATTCAATTGTCGTTAGAGCCTGGCTTGTAGATGGGTTTCTAGTTCATTCGCAGTTTGTGTATTCGGTTGTATTGGTAATCCAATTTCGTGTTTTTTGTCTGAATTTGTTAGGCTTCAGACGATGCTTTGTGCTCCTCCATTGTTTTCCACTTGCAACTGAAGTTGTGGCCGTTGTGTGTTGTTGTTGGCAGCAACTCCAAGGTAGCGGTTTTGAAGATTCCACAAAGGTCTGCATCAAAATCTGTTGCTGTTGGAGAGGCGTGGCCACCTCGTAGGAGTGCTCGTTTACTTGGGCGCCAGAGTTTTTTTAATTCCTTAGGTGATTGCTCTTACACGTTATTTTTTTCATTTGTTGAAGAAGGTAGCATGTACAAGTTAAATGCAGTCATTCATTTGTCATACTGTAGTTGTATACATTGCACGCAATGTTTCAAATGACTAACAAAGTCTGATGTTGGTGTAGTTGTAGTCATATGTTAGTTTACATTGTAGTCATTTCAATGACTACAGACTAGTGTAGCTTTTTCACAAGTAGTTTCATAGTCATATGTGAATTTATACTTTAGTCATTTTGACGACTATTGGAGCACTGTACCAGTAGTTTTATAGTCATATATGAAATAACACTGGAGTCATTGAAATGACTATTGCAATCTTACCTCAATAATTTTGAAGTCATATAAAATAATAAGAGTTTTCTTATAGCTTTCTAGTACTTTGCTTGAAGGCCCTAGTTTGTTGAAGAGGCCATGATTCTAATGTGAGATGAATTATTGTGGCATGCAAGGTGCCAGAGGGGCAATTCGCACTAGGCTGATAGCAGTAGAAGAGAAATAAAACAACATGGCAGAGGAGCAGAAGCACCTTCAAGGGAAAATGACCCAGATGCTGCAATACCAATCAGAGAACACCAAATCCATGGAAGAAGTCATGAATATGCTCAAGGATCTCTCAAACCGCTTTTCATCAGCCCAAACTTCTAGCCCATGCTTGGGCCTCTCTGTTGTGGAGACCGAAGCACCACTTGCCACAAGGAAGGAACGTGTTGTACAGATTCGCTCTAGAGCTCCCTTCAAGACACTTCCAACAGCTCTCTCTATAAAGGTGTCAGAATCAAGTAGTGATTCTGACACTATCAAAGGAGCACCTTCAATAGCAAAGGTTGAAGAGCCTACCCCGGTGATACAAGAGCAGTCAATGGAGGATGTACTTTCTTCGGATGTTGATCCTATAAATGTTGACCTAGTGGCAACTATTGAACCATCTGCTATTGCCACAGTAGTTGAGGCTGGAGGTCGTACCCAACGACCTCCTCGAACTTCTCCAAGGATGCAAAAGGTGTTTGCAAAGTCAACCACGGAAGGCAATTCAACACCACAAGATAATTCAGCAAAGGTTAGATCTTTATTTAGGACATAGAAGTGAATACCAAACATTTTTAAATTCACAATGACATGTTAAAAGTTGGTAACAACCTTGATGATGTTGTCAATGTCTTTGTAGAAGGATTCCTAAGTGAATAGACTTGTGATTCCATTTCATTCAATCTTAGGCCTACATGTTCCCTCACTTATTATGTACTCACTAAATTAACCTTGTATTCTTTGTATTCTGTAGTCAAAATCTGGCAAGGGAGGAGTAAGGCCAAAGCCCATTCAGAAGAAAAAAGTGTAAGCACAGAAGGTATAAAAACATGTCTATACAAAAGTTTCCTTAATAAATGTTAGAGGATAAGTGGAGTTGTAATTACAGTCATGTTTTTTTAAATTCTCTAATTGGTTGCATGCACTTTCTATTTCAAGACAGAGGGTGCCCACATAGTCACAAAGCAGTCATTTTTGTGGTTATGTCTACACAGAAACTGCCCAAATAGTCATAATGTAGTCATTTCTATGCTTATGACTACTTGGGGACCAAAGTATATGACTCTAGGTGAACTATTAGGAATCAATTGTCAATCACTCCTCTACACTGATAGTATATGTAGCCATAGTATTGATTGTATGCCTAGTAAGAGTCACTTGTGCAAGATCACACTGGAACTTGACACCTTCATTTTTTTGTGGCACACTAGAAGAAAAAAGGGGGTTCTGCGACTACGCTACGCAACTGGTTTTTCAATTGCATCGGACATTTGCGACTGGATTGCAACTAGTGATAATTTGGAATTTTGTAGTCGCAGTGGACACTCTAGAATCTAGGAAACGTTTGTAGCAATACACCTTGTCTGTGACTCATTTGCAACTTGTTTGCAACTTGGAAATTTGTAGATTATTAAAACACTAGTCTTGATGATTTGTAGATTTCAAAATTCCAAATCTACCTTTTTCTAGATTTTAGGATTTTAAATCTACTTTTTTTTCTAGATTTCTAAATTTCAGATCTACTTTTTTCAAGATTTTAGAATTTCAAATCTACCTTTTTCTAGATTTCAGAACTTTTGAACTACCTTCTTCCTATATTTCAAAAATTCAAAAATTGGTATTTAATAGATTTCATTAGTTTAGGAAACTTTACAATTTTATAGATTTTAAAATTTCTATTGGTTGTAGAATTTTGTATTCTATAGAATTCTAAATATTGTAGAAATCTACAAACTGTAGAAATCTTAGAATTCTACCAACACAATTCATTGCATAAGACAACAATAGCTTACAAATCTTATATGTCCAACTTTAAGGTACTCTTGACAATAGATATGGGACAACTGAGATACTAAAAAATGACTAAGAAGCAACTAAGATATTGAAAAACAACTAAGAAACAACTAATGTATGACTTAACAATGACTAGGAAGCAACTAAGACAACTAATGTATGACTTAAAAGTGACTAGGAAACAACTAGTTTTACTACTACAAAACTCAATTTTTAGTAGATAAGTGAAACAAATCTATACAGTCAAATCAACAAAATAGCTAAATTTTCTAAGAGTGTAAAATGACTAAAAACCAAATGGGCAATTTCATTAAAATGGAGACATTCCATTATTTGGCACTTTTAACAGTTTAGACTGTGCAATCTGAAATCTATATCCATCCTAGATTTCTAAAATCTATAAAAGTCCTAGATATCTAAAATCTAGATTTTTACTAATTTTTAAAAATCCCGTAGTCTAAAATCTCTATGAATCCTAGATTTTTGAAATCTATAAATGTTCTAGATGTACATAATCTATATTAGTCTTAGATGTCATTTTGCAATTGAAACCCCGCAGATTGAAAAATTGCACAGAGAAATATAGAATGCTACCATTTTAATGAAATTTGCCATACAACTAAAGTACAACTAGAAAGCAACTAGGAAACAACTAGAAAATGACTAAGAAATAACTTTGGTCATTTTATAGTTGCAATTTTTCTCTAGTTGTTTCCTAGTCATTTTTACAACTATAGATTGACTGCTTTGCGATAAAAACAATAATATAAAACAATTAAATTAAATTTGGTGCAAATAGAGAGGATTTCAGTCGCAGGATAGTTGCATAGGGCACTAGTCGCAGAACGGCCGGTTGTGGCGGACACGTTTTTCTTCTAGTGGCAGTTCATTTGTAGGCAAGAAGTATTTTTGCTGAATCCAAAGAATTTGAAGCAGAGCGTTGCTATGGGTACCATCAGCGGATTGGGTGGATAGCACAAGTTCCATTTTTGCACTATTCCTGACTCTTGCTACAAAGTGGATGTCAAAGAGGCCATTTGGCCACAAGTGACACTGATGTTCCTAAATGCGGCTGATGACCAAACAAAGGTGAAGGACGCTGTGGGTTCCTGTACTTTGTGGGAGGGAAAGTTCATCAAAGTTGCTCTCTAAAGTCCATAATTGTGGTATGAGCTTAGCTATGTGTCTAGGACTTCTAACTGTGGGTTGTAGACAAACCATTTTCAGAGATAGATGATGTGAGGAGTGTAAGAAACATGTTTGTCATCAATGTGGTCATAGCCATTATGATGTCCCCTTTTTTTAAATATACTATTATTTATATTTTACTTGTCATTTCTTTGTAACAGCCTTAGTATATATGATGTAAGCACCATTGTCAAAGTCATTTGTCCAAGTGGTTATTAAGCTAGAATTTGACATCTTTATGTTTGAAAAATATGCATCTCTAAGCTGTTCATCAAATATAGATTATCAATGGAAAAGAAGGCTTTGTTGGAATGGTACAATTTATGCACACTTTCTTCACATATGTCTTATAGCACTCTTTTTGAACTATACAATGACTACGTGAAACCATACCCTAGTCATATCATAAAGCCGAGTCATTTTGCAGAATGACCCGATCAAGCACATCCCTGACCGTATTAATCACTACACTCAATTGAATAATATCTAATTTATGACTACGATAGCCTCAAATATGACTACAATATGACTGCACTCACCTCCGAAAAAACTGACAAATGACTACAGCAACCTTGAATATGACTACAATATGACTAATCTGAGATCAAGTATTCTGCATTTTAGCTCAAAATTTAGTCGTTATCCAATAGAATCTGTGGGAATCCGGAATCTGGAAATGGATCAATAATGCAAGAAATAGGTGCGAAAAATAAATAAAAAATAAAAAAATAATAGTTAGAGTGTGATTTTTGGACCAGATAACTTGAATTAGGAAATAAGCGTTCCGGCACCACCCGTAACCGGAACTTATCCGGATCCGGAATCCGGACTCATCCGGAACACATGAACCTACTGTATAGGTCCCGTAGCTACGGAAGTAGGATACCATTGAGACAACGGACCTGTAGCCGTTGTCCTTAAGACCGTAGAGAGACGGTTTAGTACTTAAGCCGTCTTCCTAGGGTTTCCTCTTCACTTTTCTGTTCTATGTACCCGAGACTGTTTGTGTGAGTAGTTGAGAGAAAGAGTGGTGAGTTAGCGACTGAGGTAGAACTACTTTTCCTTCGTTCTCACTTAGATCTTATGGCATCCGGACCAGTACGGAAGATAGCGGTATCTGCCCGGGTTATCTCTCCGGCCATTCCGGATAGCCTGGAACTACACAAACAGTTAGAGGAGGACTTAACTAGATTAGGATGTGTCGGTTTACTACACCGACCGTGGAATCTCAAGAGTGAGGAGATGATTCAAGAGCTACTTCACGGTGTTCCGAATCAGTATGAGCTTACTTTGAGAGGACGACTAGTCGCGTGGACCGAGGACATCTGGGCGGATGTTTATCAGTTCCGGAAGAGTGGGAACGGTTTAGCATCGAGGACGGACCGTTTTGTAGCCAGGAAGTTCACCGGGACTGCAAACCCTAAGGACGGATTTGCTATCAGCGAGTGTAAGGACGAGAAACATAGGCGGATCCTAGAGTTTCTGATTCCGATCTTATATCCGGAAAAGCCAACGCGGGTTACCATTACGGTGGCCAATACTATCTTTGGGGCTATGGAGAACCGGATAGTGTACTGGGGTAGGGTCATAGCCGGGATAGTGGCTAAATTAGCGGATCACGTGACAAGAGCTAAGGCGAGTCCAGTTAGCACCTATTTGTTTCATCTATACCATCAACATGAACTTTTGAGTGCGGCGGAAATAATTCAATATGACACCGGAAAGACGCTCCTGTCATAGGGACTTTTCGGGGAGGAAGCGGAGGATCCGGTCGAGTCTGAACCGGAGAAACTTCCCGAGGAACGTCTGACCGACCCAAGGACCAAGAAGAGGAAGTCAACCGATCCGAAGTCGAGAATTAAGCCACCGACAATGGAGAGGGGGGAGTCTAGCAAGGGACCTGAGATGGAAACAGAATCCGCATTTTTCAATGCGGTGCTCGAGTGGATACGTGAAGCCAAGGTCCTTCACGACGGATTGTCGGATTTGGTGATAGATACCACGGAAGTATTGAAGGTGGATCCGGATCAGATCGTGGAAGCTGTCAAGCGACTGCCCAAGCCGGAGGATCTGAAGAAGAGGGATGAGTGGATCAAGGAGTTGGAGGTGGAACGGAACCTACTCCAGACCCGGGTGAATTGGGTAGAAGGGGAAATGGTAGCTGCGAAGGAGAAAGAGAAGGAAGCTCTCGTTCTAGTCAAGAATCTAACCGGGGCAGTCAACATCAAAGCCGACATCATCACGAAAGCTGCCTTGTTTGACTCGAAGATGATATCAGAAGGCCACATTACCGGAACCAAGGTAGTTACCATCCTTGTAGACTTCACCGCGAGAATAGAGCGAGTTTTTAAGGAGATCCAGAAGTTGCTGGCGGCCATCGACCCAAACCATGCGATGGATTTCTCCACCTTTCCGGAACTTCCTTTTGTCGCAGGTACCCCAGGGAAGCCAGTGGCGGATCAAGCAACCCGGACGGAGGGCCTGAGGGGGATACTCACGCCAGCCGAGCCTTCCGCCAGTAAGATACGGATGACAGAGTTGAATTTGAGGCCAGCCTCGGAACTGGAACTTGAGTCTAGCGCGAAAACGGTTCCGGTGCCATTTAAGTTATCAACTCCGGAAGTTCCCAAGGCACAAACAATGCCAAATTTGATGACCGGATCATTCAAGGTTCCGGGACAGCAGGTTAGGGGAGATCTCATCAACCGGATCGGTGGGATGACCAATCCGGCTCGGACTAATCCGAAAGGATTTGTGCACATACCACGCCGGAGAAAGGAAGCGATCCCGCGACATTGGAGGATACAACACCAGAGAAGGAGAAGGAAGTTCAAGTCATTGAAGATTCTGACGAGGAGAGTGCCCACTCCACTTCCGGAACCGAAGGCGACAGCGATCCGTCTCCAGCAACGCGCCATATCCAGACTCGGGCCACAACAAAAACTACGCCAGCCAAAAACACGAAGGGGACGCCTACCAGCCAAGTGGGGAGTCGTTCAAAGGAAGGACGGAAGCCAAGACATTAGGATTGGTAGGAGAAGAAGTATAGGATCCGAAATGGGGTTCCGAGCTTGGACCCGGTTTCCGAAATTTTAAGCGGATAGTAAGGAAATCCGGTTATCTCGGACGGCTGTTAGCAATCTTTCCGGATATTTCGGGAGGTTCAAGGATTGGTGGCCTGGATTTCCGGGTTTCCTTTTCAGGCTTTTAGGAGTTGACTTTGGGTTTTTGTGTTAGTATTTTAAGGGCAAGCAAGTTAGTTGTCTGCCATTCCATTCCATCCTACTCCATTCGATTTTAGTGCTTTCACGTATGTATTACAATTTTCTTTTCTTAATCTAAATCAGCCAGGATACCTTTAGCTGCACTTTTGCTTAGACAGGGTCTTTTGGGCTGGGTGTATGTATGGCTGTCTGATCTGGTACTGGAGAAAGAGAAGGGAGGGAGAGAAGGAATCCGGATCTTGAGCTACGGATCGTCTAGGGGTGGAGCTAGTGAGAAGGAATGCAAAGCTGAGTAAGGGAGTGCAAGTGCAACATGCTTTTAAACTGCCGGAACGGCAATCCGGAATAGAGGGTAGAGGTCCGTGCGAATCCGGAACCAAGAGGGTTTTGTGCGGAGTTAAGCAACCGCTAAAGGAAAGGATCTCCCGCTACTTCGGAAAGTCTGCCAACCTCCCCCTTAGTAAACTGTCTTCTCCTTGAGATTCTATTCTTTTGGGTCTATAAGTTCTGATCCGTCGTTGTAGTAAGAGAGGTGTGAAAAGTGCTCTGTGTGACCTGATTCCGGATCGGCCAATCCGGAAACTGTGAGAGAATACTCCTCCCTCCTCCTACAACTGTGTTGTCTTGGGTGTGTTGTTTAGTAGATTTAGAATACAGAGAGGATAATTGTACAAGTGGTGAGTCCCCACCCCTTTCTAGATCAAGGGCGGACCCTCTGAGGGTAAAACAGAGGCAACAAAAACCAATGACGGAAGAAAGACGGAACTCAATTCCGGGTGTGTCCAGATCCAGAACGGAATCCGGAATGTACTAAGTTTCCGGAATAAGGTAGGGAAGTGAAATAAGGGAGATTAAGTGAGTAGTCACAATCCGGATACTTCTAATTCAATCGATATCATACTAGAGTTCCCTGGAACGATAATTCGTGTCATCTTGCAACCATTTGTCGTTGTAAGGATACTTACGGCTAACTGCGCGTACGACAGAATTACTCCAATATCAACCGGTAAAAACCGCCAACTCAGCAAGTCGGCTCTGTAGCCACATGGCAACGCACCATTGGAGGTGTCCATATTATCACATCTGGATGAAGTTCCACATCAGCATACGATGAAAAAAAATGATCATGGTATAAATGACTGTCTTGTCCATAATCACTTGTCCTCTATGACTCTAAGCCCAAAATCTACTTTTAGTCATACTATCGTCATAAGTGTCCGAAATGACTAGTTATGTAGTCATACAGAGCAATCATTGATAGCCCCTTTTCTACTAGTGGGAGCCACTCGAGGAAAGGACGGAAGCCAAAACATTAGAATTCGTAGGAGAAGAAGTATAGAATCCGGATCAGATTTCCGAGTATGGACCCAGTTTCCGGAATCTTAGGCGGATAGTCAGGAAATCCGGCAATCTCGGATGGTAGTTAGTAATCTTTCCGGATATCCCGGGGTTTTCAGTGATTGGTTGCTTGGATTTCCGGGTTTCCTTTTCAGGCTTTTAGGAGTTGACTTTGGGTTTTGGTGTTAGTATTTTAAAGGCAGGCAAGTTAGTTGTCTGCCATTCCATCCTACTCCATTCCGTTTTAGTGCTTTCATATATGTATTACAATTTTTTTTTCTTAATCTAAATCAGCCAGAATACCTCTCGCTGCACTTTTGCTTAGACAGGGTCTTTTGGCTGAGTGTATGCATGTGTGTGTAACCTTGTATTGGAGAAAGAAAAAGGAGGGAGAGGAGGAATCCGGATCTTGGGCTACGGATCTCTTGGTGTTGAGCTGAGTGGGAGGGATGTGGGCTGAGTAAGGGAGTGTAAGTGTGACGTGCTTTCAAATTGCCGGAACGGCAATCCGGGTAAGAAGGTAGAGGGCCCTGCGAGTCTAGAACCAGGAGGGTTCTATGCGGAGATAAGCAACCGCCAAAGGAAAGGAACTCCCGCTACTCCGGAAAGTCTAACAACCTCCCCCTTGGTACATTGTCTTCCCCTTAAGACTCTATTCTTTTGGGTCTATGAGTTTGGATCCGTCATTGTAGTAAAGAGAGGTGTGAGAATTTCTTTGTGTGACCTGATTCTGGATCGACCAATCCGAAAACTGTGAAAGAATACTCCTCCCTCCTCCTACAGCGGTGTTGTCTTGGGTGTGTTGTTTAGTAGATTTAGAGTACAAAGAGGATAATTGTACAAGTGGTGAGTCCCCACCCTTTTCTAGATCAAGGGCGGACCCTCTGAGGGTAAAACAGAGGCAACAAAAACCAGTGACGGAAGAGAGACGGAACTATGATCCGGAGGTATCCGGGTCCGAAACAGAATCCGGAATGTACTAAGTTTCCGGAATAAAGTAGGGAAGTAGGGGGATTAAGTGAGTAGTCACAATCCGGATGCTTCTAACTCAATCAATATTTTACTAGAAGTTCTCTGGAACGATAATTCGTGTCATCTTGCAACCATTTGTCATTGTAAGGATACTTACGGCTAAGTGCGCGTACGACACTTTTGGCGCCGCTGTCGGGGAACTACTGAAAAAAAATTATCGATAGAGTAGAAGATCGGAAAAGGTATTTCAGGACAATAAGCTAGGACTCAGCCATTCGCTGGATTGTAGACTAAGTGAATGAGGGTCCAGTAAACGAGAATCTGATTCTAACTTCATGAGTAGGCCTCAAAGAAGAAATACAGCTTTACGTCGGACGGAACGTCAAGAGGAAGAAAATAGGCAAATAGTGGTGCACGGGTTACCAGCATCACAATCCATAGAGGATCTGGTTATAATTCCTATTAGGCCGGAAGTACTTCCGGAACGTTCCCAAAGCCCTGAAGCGGTTGAAGAACCAGAAGCGGAACCTGTTACCTCTGAAGAGGAACGATTCTCTGACGAACCAGATACCATGGTAACCACCACGCACCTCCGTTACAGTAGGTTCTGGGGAGACGGTAGTAAGGATGTAGACGATTGGATGGGAGAATTTGAAGCTACTATTGTAGCTAATCAAAAAGATGCCGCTTCCAGACAGAGAATTTTTCAGGGACTACTAAAAGGTGAAGCCCTTAGATGGTATCAAGATGTTCCGGAAGGCACCTGGAACAACTGGGACCATCTAACGGAACTCTTCCTGCGGAGCTTTAGAGAAGTAGGAGGAGAAGCTAGAGCTTTGGGGAGACTTAGTAAAGTCTCCATGAGACCCAACGAGTCGGTCCAAAAATATGGTCAGAGGGTGAAAGACCTGATAAAAAAACTAACCACGGACGTAGCCCCGAGTATACAAGTGGAATGGTATGTGGCAGGTTTTCCTGAGGAAATGGGTTTTCAGATCTGACAATCCCGACCCGCAATGCTAAGAGAAGCCATGGAGTCAGCCCAAAATTACGAGAACTTAGCTCAATCGCTACGACGATCCATTAAGAAGAGCGAGAAAAGAGAGAAAGGGAAGAGCAAAAAGTACGAGAAGAAGATGAAGCGAAGAGGGAGGTATTTGGATTCCGAAACCTCGAGTTCTGGAACCGGATCGGACGAGTATCGGACAGCGCCGACAGTTCGGATAGTGAGGCAGAGACTTCTAGCAGCAGATGAGTGGCACGAGGCAAAAACGAGATGGTTAATAGAAGAACCGTCAAGGTGAAGGTGGAGGAGGACGATTCCAAGAAACTTATGAAGAGCATCCAAGAATCGTTAGAGGCAATCAAGGTCAACTTAGCTGATAATCGGATGCCTCGACGAATTGTATCAACTTCCCGAGCTAATGTATAGTGCACAAGGTGTGGAAGACCCGGCCATTATGCAAGCGAATGCCCCCAGGGACATCAGAAGCAGATCCATTTTGTGGACGAAGAAGGAGTGTACTACACCCTTCCGGAACCGGAAGGGTGTGAAGATCCGGTGAATCCAGTATTCCAGATCCAAATCGGATACGGAAAAGGGAAAGCACCTCAGCAGTTGATCCGCACCAATTTGCATACGCATCCATCGACTGGATCTAGTCAAGGTACTTATTCTACTTCTAGATTCCCACCCGGATGTTGTTCCGTGTGTGGAAGTCCCAAACATTATGCCAATAGTTGTCCCCATAAAGGGTAGGGGCAAGGGGCTCCACTAGCTTTACCATGCCAGAATTGTTTAGAATATGGACATGGAATGAATGATTGTCCCAAATCGCAACAGATCCGTACTATTTACAAACATGTAGAAGTCCCACCTCGTGATCAAACTGGACTCAATTACGGATCCACTGCCGGAATTGAGAATACGGAAAAATGACAACCAAAGGTGGAACTTCCAAAAGTTTTAGAAAGACTCGTTCATCGAGTATCAACTCGAAGTTCCACCAAAGACCAAGGGAATAGGCATAGAACTAGAAGGCAGAAACGGAAAGAAAAGCCTCAGGTGAGCACTCCCATTCTAGAATCCGATCCGAGTGATTCTGTTCACTCGAAAGAGACGGATCCTATTAGACCCATAGTAGAAGTAGAAAAAGGGGTCAGACCTCTTCCAATTCCCATTGACATTAGTTCGGAAGTCCGACAGAATCTGGACAATGTCGATGTAATTCCGGATCCCAGAAAAAAGAAGGTTACGTTTGAGGACGTTCCGGTTCTGATTAATCCGATACCAAACTTAGATACGTACGACATCGTGCAAGATATCAAAGATCAGAAGGCTAGTGTCACCTTTGGGCAACTCCTCCATGCTAATGCAAATTATCAGAAATTAATCCGAGACGCTTAGACGAAGAAAAGAACCAGGCGATTCAAACTTCCATCAGTCGCAGTCAACTTCTCCCAGATCGAAGATTTTGGAGCACTAGAGTTGGAAGTCGAAGTAGGAGGATGTACAGTCACCCGGGTTCTAGTTGATGGTGGATCGGGAGTCAACCTTATGTTGGAGGACACCGCCTTTGATCTAGGGTACACGACATTCCAAGAAACCAACCAAGTCTTGAGGATGGCAGATCAATCAAGAGTGTATCCGGTAGGAAGGCTGGCCCGGATTCCAACCCGGATCGGAAAAGAGACTTATCTGCTAAATTATGTAGTCATCAGAGTATCTAAGGGAAGGCCTTTTCCCATGCTATTAGGAAGACCATAGTTATATGCAGCAAGAGTGCTGGTCGATTGGAGAGCCAAGGAATTCGTGGTGGGAAAACCTGCCGTACGAATACCTTGGAAACATGTTGATCACTTGGGGGAGACTAGTGAGTCCGATGGATATACTACGGACTGGTCTGATCAGGAGAACTCCGATTCCGTGACTAGTTACTTCGCATCTGTTACGAAACCAAATTTTGAGTTTCCGGAACCCATCCTGGAAATTGCGACGGAAGAAACAAAAGCTTAGCCACCAACAATATCGGAAGATTGGTCATTAGGAGAGATGAGCGTTCCGTTATCATACGAATGGATCAAACGACAGCTCAATGGAGAGAATCTTCCGACGGTAGGACTGGGTCGAACAAATCAAGGATTCGTTTGGAGCGAGTTACGGAACGAGGAAGATGGACCAGAGCCAGAAAGGAGGAAGCCTATAGTAAGCCCAGTGGAGTATGAGGAGGTGAGTGTTACTCTGGGAAAGACTTTCTTTGTTAACAAAGCAATGTCTGCTCTAGAGAAAGCTAAATACAAGAAGCTTCTAGAAGATTATCTAGATGTCTTTGCTTGGGCACCCTCCGACCTCAGTGGGATACCAGCAGAGCTAGGAGAACACCGGATCGACCTTATTGAAGGAGCGGTTCCGGTACGCCAGCAACAGCACCGGTTAAACCCACCGGATCGACCTTATTGATGGTGAAGGAGGAAATTGACGCCTTGTTAGAAGCCGGGTTTATTTACCCAGTCCTCAACTCAGAATGGGTTTCGCCCATTGTTGTCGTTCCAAAGAAACCAGGCCCAGGAGGAAAGATCAAGATCCGGGTATGCCAAGACTTCCGGAAATTAAATGATGCAACCCGGAAAGACTACTTTCCGCTTCCTTTTACGGACATCATTCTTGATCAAGTTTCCGGAAATGAGTGTTACAGCTTCCTCGATGGCTTCTCCGGATACAACCAGGTTTTCATCCGGTTATTAGACTAGCTGAAGACAACCTTCACGACAGAATGGAGAACCTTTGCATTCACCCGGATGCCTTTCGGATTATGCAATGCCCCCGGAACTTTCCAACGACTCATGATGGACATCTTCCAGGATTTTCTACGCCACTTCCTAGAGGTATTCATCGATGACTTTGCTATATATAGTTCCAAGGACGCGCACCTGGAATACCTGCGGAAAACCTTTCAAAGATGTAGGGAGACAAATCTCAAGCTGCACCCCAGAAAGTACTTTTTCGGAATGGAATCCGGAATCCTCTTAGGACATGTGGTTAGTCGGAAAGGGTTAGAGGTAGACCTAGACAAGGTCAAAGCCATACTCACCCTTTCTGCTCCAACCTGTGTACGAGAGATCCGAGGATTCCTTGGTTGTGTAGGGTATTATCAGAGATTCATAGACGGATATGCCCGGAAAGCTACTCCACTTACGGAACTGCTAAAAAGGGATACTGAGTATTTGTGGAGTACGGAACGACAAGAAGCTTTTGAGATCTTGAAGTCAGCATTAGTCAAGGCCCCTATTTTGTCTTCACCGGATTGGACCAAGGAATTTCATATTACCCTAGACGCTTCCGGATGGTGTTTAGGAGCAATCCTCTGGCAACATGACAGTCACCAGAGAGAATGCCCCATTTACTACTCCAGCAAACAAATGAGCTTGGCGGAAAGGAAGTACACCACCACGGAGCGGGAGGCGTTGGCAGTGGTCTATGCATGCAAGAAGTTCCGACATTACCTGCTTGGATATCGAGTGGTATTCCACATGGATCACGATTCACTCAAGTATCTGGTAAACAAACCTGACCTTTCCGGAAGAATAGCAAGATGGGTGTTATTGCTCCAAAAATTCAATTATGAAGTAAAAGTGAAATCTGGGAAGTCAAATGCAAATGCAGACTACCTCTCTAGATTTAGGGGACCGACTTCACTTGAAGACATTTCCACAGAATTCCTAGATGACTTTCCGGAAATTCCGGAAGAATCCGAATTCCATCTACAAGAAGGAACTCGATCGGATTACTAGGACATCATAGATTTCCTTGTAGACGGAAGATACCCGGAGGGGTTAAATAGAGAGGAGAAAATCATGTTCTACCATAAGGTTGGCCCTTACTCACTGATTAAGGGAACCTTATTCAAAATGGGAGCGGATGATCAGCTAAGGCGATGCATGGAAACAAAGGACCAGAAGAAGATAATGCGAGCCTTGCATTCCAGACCCTCTAGGGGACATTTCGCAGCTATCACCACAGTGAACCGGATCCGAGCAGCCGGATATTGGTGGCTATATCTGATCCGGGACGTCAAGAAGCATGTAGGGAGTTGTGACCAATGTCAACGAATAGGGGCTCCTTCTTTCCGGAACCATTGGCCACTCGTTCCAATCATGCCTATTGCCCCATTTGAAAAATGGGGAATAGATTTCATAGGTCCCATTTCTCCGGTTACGGCTAGAAGAAAGAAGTATATCATCTTGGCGACGGATTATGCTACCAAATGGGTGGAAGCACGGGCTACCCGAAATAGTTCCGCCCAGACTGCAGCATCATTCCTGTTCACGGAAATTCTGATGAGGTTTGGACACCCACTAGAGTTAGTTAGTGATCGAGGACTCCATTTCCTGAATGATACCATTCAGAATATTACCAAGAGATATCTGATCACCCACCGGAAGACCACTCCTTATAACCCAAGGGCAAATGGTTTGACGGAACGAGCCAATGGAATAGTAGAAAAGGTTTTGAATAAAACCATCTCTAAACACAAGACGGATTGGGATTTAAAACTTCCGTCTGCAGTCCATGCGTACAACACCTCACAAAAGACTACCACTGGGAGAAGTCCATTCTTTCTTATATTTGGACAAGAGACCACCCATGGGATTGAGTTAGAGGTGGAATCACACCGAGTAATGTCGACCCGGAATGCTATCCGGACCAGCGACCCGGACATCCGACTGATGGCTATCGAAGATTTGGAGGAAGCAAGATTGGTGGCCCTCAATCACACGAAGAGAGTATAGGAAAAAAAAAAGGCAGATCATGACAAGAAATTACCAACCAATTACGGGATCAAGGAAGGGGAGTTAATTCTATTATATGATAGCCGTTATCGGATTTTTCCAGGAAAACTTCACACCAGATGGATGGACCCATATAGAGTGCAACAGTTATTCTCTAATGGATCCATTCAATTGGAAGACCTTCAAGGGGTTTGGATGGACACAAGGGTGAATAAATCCCGGGTCAAGACGTACGCACAAGAGTCGGATTCCCAAGACAAAGCTGAGGATGTTCGCGGGGACTCTCATAGTTGAAAAAGGGGTAATGTGGGAATCCGGAAACGGATCAATAATACAAGAAGTAGGTGCGAAGAATAAAAATAAATAATTTTTTTTTTATAATTAGAGCGTGATTTTTGGACCAGATAGCTTGGATTAGGAAGTAAGCGTTCCGGCACAACCCTTAACCGGAACTTATCCGGATCCGGAATCCGGACTCACTCGGAACACAGGAACCTACCGTATAGACCTCGTAGCTATGGAAGTAGGATACCGTTAGTACAACGGACCTGTAGCTGTTGTCCTTAAACCCGTAAAAAGACGGTTTAGTATTTAAGCTGTCTTCCTAGGGTTTTCCTCTTCACTTTCCTATTCTGTGCTTCTGAGACTGTCTGTGTGAGTAGTTGAGAGAAAGAGTGGTGAGTTAGCGACTGAAGTAGAGCTACTTTTCCCTCGTTCTGACTTAGATCTTATGGCATCCGGACCAGTACGGAAGGTAGCAATATCTACCCGGGTTATCTCTCCGGCCATTCTGGATAACTCGGAACTACACAAGCAGTTAGAAGAGGACTTAACTAAGTTAGGATGTGTCGGTCTACTACACCGACCATGGAACCTCAAGAGTGAAGATATGATTCAAGAGCTACTCCACGGTGTTCCGAATCAGTATGAGCTCACTTTGAGAGGGCGGCCAGTCGCGTGGACCGAGGACATCTGGGCGGATGTCTATTAGTTCCGGAAGAGTGGGAACGGGTTAGCATCGAGGACGAACCGTTTTGTAGCTGGAAAGTTCACTAGGTCTGCAAACCCTAAGGACGGATTCACTATCAGCGAATGCAAGGACGAGAGACATAGGCGGATACTAGAGTTTCTGATTCCGATCTTGTATCCGGAAAAGCCAACACGGGTTACCATTACGGTGGCCAATACTATTTTTGGGGCTATGGAGAACTGGATAGTACACTGGGTAGAGTCATAGCCGGGATAGTGGCTAAATTAGCGGATCACGTGACCCGAGCAAAGGCGAGTCCAGTTAGTACCTACTTGTTTTATCTGTACCATCAACAGGAACTTTTGAGTGCAGCGGAAGTAATCCAGTATGACACCGGAAAGGCGATCCTGTCATACGGACTTTCCGGGGAGGAGGCGGAAGATCCGGTCGAGTCTGATCCGGAGGAACTTCCCGAGGAACGTTTGACCGATCCAAGGACCAAGAAGAGGAAGTCAATCAATCCGGGGTCGCGATCCAAGCCACAAGCGATGGAGAGGGGGGAGTCCAACGAGGGACTTGAAATGGAAACGGAATCCGCATTTTTCAATGCGGGGCTCGAGTGGATACGTGAGGCCAAGGTACTCCACAACAGTCTAGCGGATTTGGTGATAGATACCGTGGAAGTTTTGAAGGTGGAGCCGGATCAGATCGTGGAAGCTGTCAAGCGATTGCCCAAGCCGGAAGATCTAACGAAGAGGGAAGAGCGGATCCAAGAGTTGGAGGCGGAACGGAACCAACTCTAGGCCCGAGTGAATTGGGCGGAAGGGGAAATGGCAGCTGCAAAAGAAAAAGAGAAAGAGGCTCTTGCTCTGGTCAAGAATCTATCCGGAGCAGTCAACATCAAAGCTGACATCATTACAAAAGCTGCCTTGTTTGACTCAAAGATGATATCGGAAGGCCACATTACCGGAACCAAGGTAGTAACCATCCTCGTAGACTTCACTGCAAGGATAGAGCGAGTTTTGAAGGAGATCCAATAGTTATTGGCGGCTATCGACCCAAACCATGCGATGGATTTCTCCACCTTTCCGGAACTTCCTTTTGTCTCACGTACCCCAGGGAAACCAGTGGCGGATCGTGCAACCCGGATGGAGGGATTGAGGGGGATACTCACACCAGCCGAGCCTTCCGCCAACAAAATGCGGATGACGAAGTTGAATTTGAGGCCAGCTTCGGAACCGGAACTTGAGTCCAGCGTGAAATCGGTTCCGGTACCACCGAAATTCTCAACCCCGGAAGTTCCCAAGTTCCAAACAATGCCGAACTTGATGACCGGATCATTCAAGGTTCCGGGACAGCAAGTCAGGGGAGACCTCATCAACCGGATCGGTGGAATGACCAATCCGGCTCGGACTAATCCGAAAGGATTTGTGCACATGCAAGAGACCACGCCGGAAAAAAGAAGCAAACCCGCAACATTGGAGGATACAACGCCAGAGAAGGAGAAGGAAGTTCAAGTCATCGAAGATTTTGAGGAGGAGAGTGCCCACTCCACTTCCAGAACCGAAGACGACAACGATCCGTCTCCCACAACGCACCATATCTAGACTTGAGCCACAGCAAAAACCACGCCAGCAAAGAATACGAAGGGGACGCCTACCAACCCAACGAGGAGCCGCTCAAGGAAAGGACGGAAGCCAAAACATTAGAATTCGTAGGAGAAGAAGTATAGAATCCGGATCGAGTTTTCGAGCATGGACCCGGTTTCTGGAATCTGAGGCGGATAGTCAAAAAATCCGGCAATTTCGGACGGTAGTTAGTAGTCTTTCCGGATATCCCGGGGTTTTCAGTGATTGGTTGCCTGGATTTCCGGGTTTCCTTTTTAGGCTTTTAGGAGTTGACTTTGGGTTTTTGTATTTGTATTTTAAGGGCAGGCAAGTTAGTTGTCTGCCATTCCATTCTACTCCATTCCGTTTTAGTGCTTTCACGTATGTATTGCAATTTTCTTTTTTTAATCTAAGTCAGCCAGGATACCTCTCGCTGCACTTTTGCTTAGACAGGGTCTTTTGGCTAAGTATATGCTTGTGTGTGTAACCTTGTACTGGAAAAAGAAAAGGGAGGGAGAGGAGGAATCCGAATCTTGGGCTACGGATCTCTTGGTGTTGAACTGAGTGGGAGGGATGTGGACTAAGTAAGGGAGTGTAAGTGTGACGTGCTTTCAAATTGCCGGAACAGCAATCCGGGTAAGAAGGTAGAGGGCCCTGCGAGTCCAGAACTAGGAGGGTTCTGTGCAAAGATAAGCAACCGCCAAAGGAAAGGAACTCCCGCTACTCCGGAAAGTCTAACAACCTCCCCCTTGGTACATTGTCTTCCCCTTAAGACTCTATTCCTTTAGGTCTATGAGTTTGGATCCGTCATTGTAGTAAAGAGAGGTGTGAGAATTTCTTTGTGTAACCTGATTCTGGATCGACCAATCCGGAAACTGTGAAAGAATACTCCTCCCTCCTCCTACAGCGGTGTTGTCTTAGGTGTGTTGTTTAGTAGATTTAGAGTATAGAGAGGATAATTGTACAAGTGGTGAGTCCCCACCCCTTTCTAGATCAAGGGCGGACCCTCTGAGGGTAAAACAGAGGCAACAAAAACCAGTGACGGAAGAGAGACGGAACTAAGATCCGGAGGTATCCGGGTCCGGAACGGAATCCGGAATGTACTAAGTTTCCGGAATAAAGTAGGGAAGTAGGGGGATTAAGTGAGTAGTCACAATCCGGATGCTTCTAACTCAATCGATATTTTACTAGAAGTTCTCTGGAACGATAATTCGTGTCATCTTACAACCATTTGTCGTTGTAAGGATACTTACGGCTAACTACGCGTACGACACAAGGTTCTGGGACAGCAAGTCAAAGGAGACCTCATCAACCGGATTGGTGGAATGACGAATCCGGCTTGGACTAATCCGAAAGGATTTTCACACATGCAAGAGACCACGCCGGAAAAGAGGAGCGAACCCGCAATATTGGAGGATACACCGCTAGAGAAGGAAAAGGAAGTTCAAGTCATCGAAGACTCCGAGGAGGAGAGTGCCCACTCCACTTCCGGAACTGAAGACGCCAGCGATCCGTCTCCCGCAACGCGCCATATCTAGACTCGAGCTACAGCGAAGACAACGCCAGCTAAAAATACGAAAGGAACACCTACCAGTCAAGCAGGGAGCCGCTCAAGGAAAGGACGGAAGCCAAAGCATTAAAATTTATAGGAAAAGAATTATAGGATCCGGATCGAGTTTCCGAGCATGGGCCCGGTTTTCGGAATCTTAGGTGGATAGTAAAGAAATCCGGCAATTTCGGACGGTAGCCTTTCCAGGTATTTCAGAGGTTCAGTGATTGGTTGTTTGGATTTCCGGGTTTCCTTTTCAGGCTTTTAGGAGTTGACTTTGGTTTTTTGTGTTAGTATTTTAAGGGCAGGCAAGTTAGTTGTCTGCCATTCTATTCTACTCCATTCCATCTTAGTGCTTTCACGTATGTATTACAATTTTCTTTTCTTAATCTAAGTCAGCCAGGGTGCCTCTAGTTGCACTTTGCTTAGACAGAATCTTTGGCTGAGTGTATGCATGTATGTTGTATCCTTGTACTGGAGAAAGAGAAGGGAGGGAGAGGAGGAATCCGGATCTTGAGCTACGGTTCTCTTGGAGGTGGAGCTAGTCAGAAGGGATGCAAGCTGAGTAAGGGAATGTGAGAGTTACGTGCCTTTAAATTGCCGGAGCGGCAATCCGGATAAGAAGGTAGAGGTCCCTACGAGTCCAGAACCAGGAGGGTTTTGTGCAGAGATAAGCAACCGCCAAAGGAAAGGAACTCCCGCTACTCCGAAAGGTCTACCAACCTCCCCCTTGGTACATTGTCTTCTCCTCGAGACTCTATTCTTTTGGGTCTATGAGTTTGGATCCGTCATTGTAGTAAAGAGAGGTGTGAGAATTTCTTTGTGTGACCTGATTCCGGATCGGCCAATCCGGAAACTGTGAGAGAATACTCCTCCCTCCTCCTACAATTGTGTTGTCTTGGGTGTGCTGTTTAGTAGATTTAGAGTATAGAGAGGTTAATTGTACAAGTGGTGAGTGCCCACCCCTTTCTAGATCAAGGGCAAACCCTCTGAGGGTAAAACAGAGGCAACAAAAACCAGTGACAGAAGAGAGACGGAACTAAGTTCCGGAGGTGTTCGGATCCGGAACGGAATCCGGAATGTACTAAATTTCCGGAGTGAGATAGGGAAAGTGAGAGAAGAAGGATTAAGTAAGTAGTTACAATCCGGATACTTCTAATTCAATCGATATCATACTAGAAGTTCCCTGGATTGATAATTCGTGCAACAATTTGTCGTTGTAAGGATACTTACGGCTAACTACGCGTACGACAAAAGTACAAATTGAAAATAATGTGGTGTGTGAGTGACCACAAAGGTCCATCAAAATCTAACTTATACTAAACCTATCATCATTTTCAAAATCCCACAAAACATTCCTATTGGTCCGCTAGATTTCCGGTAATCCATTAGATCCTATTTTTCCGGCTCGGCGACCAGACTCCGATATTGTTACAAGACTGTACAAAACTACTGCCTATTCTCCCGCATTCTTTTCCTTGGGAGGCATAATGTCTTTGAACAAGTCCAAGTATATCTGCTTCCGGCTACTACCCGGAGAAAACCCACTTGGACCTCTTGTTCCTCAACTTGGACCTGCAGAAATGTCGGTTCCTCTGTCTACACTCCGGGTTCCGACTATCGGAACTTCCGGACTTTCTTCGGGAATCTTTATAAGTAACTTTATGGCGGGGAGAAGACTGAACAGACCGAATCCCCCTTGTCTCCAGAGGAGTACCTATAAGGTCAATGATCGGATTCTCCTAGAGGAGGTCATCACTTCCCTTAGGTACAACGGTACTCCAATCCACTCCTAGTCTCTGCGGTGGTGGTGAAAGTTCTAAGACAGGGGGTACCACCGGCAACACTTCTATAACAGCGATTTCCGGAAGAACAATTCCCTTTGGAACCGGCAAGGTATGTACGGGGGAGGAACCGACATTTCTGCAGACGGTGCTCTTCCTCCACGGCTTTGGCCTTCTTTTGGGCCATCCGTAGCTCGTTCTTCAACCGGAGACAAGTGGATTCCGACTCTTGGCTCATTCCAACAAAGTCCGGTTCTCCACTTGTGGGAGCACGAGAATTCAATCTTTAGGTTTAGAAGGGAAATAAGGGGAATAAAGCTTCTTACTCCCTATTTTTTTCGTTTTTTGTTAGAAAAGTAGACCGTAAGTAGTTAAGAACCGGATACCGGAATAGGATTACTTTAGAATAGATAATAGTGTTAACAGAAGTAACCGGAAACCGAAAGTCCGGAAACGGCATAGATAGGTCAAGAGTAGGTCAGAGTGATTTTTATTAGAAACTAGAAACCGGAAGAAAATAAAGGACTGGAGACTGGAAACGGAAGATAGGTAATCCGGATGTAATGGGTGCCTACCTAGTTCTAGACCACACTTGAGAGCGGGTCTATTTTGAGGAAAACGGTCACCTGTAATGGCCTCCGGTGAGTGAAGCTCTAGAAATAGGAGGGACAGGTGGCTGAGACCTCCTTTTGTGGGGAAACTACCTTGAGAAGAGATTGGTGAGGAACATTTGCGGTGTACTTATATGTCAGCCAAAGAAAAGAAGTTACGGGCTCAGTTTACGGACCGGATTAAAGATAGACGAGTCTCGAGAGGAGAGTTTGCTTAAAAGTTCACGTATGAGTGTAGAATTAGAAGTGTACTGGTGAGGCGACTCTTGAGGAGGATCATTGAGCGGACTAAGAAGACTAGAGTGCGAGTGATTGTGAAACTCCAAAGAATGATTCCGGTCACTGAGAGGGTTAGAGAGAACAGCCCACAATGGTGAGAGAAGAGGTAGCTGTATCCTTGCGCATGGTGAAGCCGGTGGTATCAGCGGATCCACGAGAGAAAGCGGAGCTAGAAGAAGACCTCTGACAGATGGGTTGTAAGGGATTTCTAGCTCGGCCATGGAATTTGAAAGACGAGGAGATTGTGAGGAAGATAATCGACGTGCCATTAAGGAAGTGGAAGGGAACGTGGAGGAGCCGACCCGAAGACTGGACCCCAACACTATGGAGGAAGACGTACGATTTCAAGAAGACGGACAAGGGACCGGCTTCCCGGACGGATCACTTCTATATGGGTAAGTTCCAGAATCCCCCAACGAAGAAGGATGGTTTCCTTGTGGTAGAGTGCATAAATGGTAGGGAAAAACGTTTAATGAAGTATCTAGCAGCCATCCTTAGTCCAGAGCGACCAAACAGGATTACGGTCACCCTAGCGAACACTATTTTTGGTGCACTGTCGGGTGACCGGAAAGTAGATTGGAGCGTAGTGATGAGAGATCAGATCAAGAGATTAGTAGGAGGTATAGGGAAGTCTAAGCCTTCCCCTATAACCCCTTTTCTCTACCACTTGTATCAAGCACATGGCTGGCTTACAAATAGAGAGTTAAATTCATACGATACGGCCAAAGCCATGTCAGAATTTGAAATAGAAGACCCGGATGAGGAAGCCGGGCAAGAAGAGGAAGATTCAGAGGCAGACACTATATCAGTTGAGGAAGCTAAGTCTCAGTGGAGGAGGGAGGACCGGAAAGATAAAGACTCAGAAATAGGAGAGGGTAGTAAGGGAGTCGATCCGGTCTGGAACCAGGATCCCCCTAGATTGGATTGTGAGGGAACTCAGTGAGTTCCGGGTCCAATACAGGAAGAACTAGGAGACCATTCAAAAACTATGTCAACTGCTGAAGATCAGTCAACCACAACAGCTCATTTCCCAATTGGATCGGAAGATGAAAGAGGCGGTGAAGAAAGAGCTGAGCAAATCCACACTTAAGGTGGACCAGCTAACGAGGGAGTTGGAGGAGAAGAGAGAAGAACTGGACCAGCAAAAGAAATTCTCCAAAACAGCCGCAAAGAATCTTCAGGCGATCCGGGAGTTCATCGGTAATCCGGGCGAAGTTATCAACAAAGCAATGTTGTTTGACGAGAAGGTGATGGAGACCGGAAAACAAATTCCAGCCAACCTGATGATGGCACTAGTGTCCTACCACCGCAAGATGGAGGCAATAGTGGAACCACTACGCGAGGTGATGAAAGAGGTAGAAGAACGAAGAGAGCGGGAGCAGGGACCGGAAACGGAACCGGAACTCGCACTAGCACCCCTTCCGGTCACCGAAGAAGAAGTACAGGCAAAGGACAAGGTGGAGGACGTGCCAAGCTCTTCCATCCGGTCGGAGCCTAAAGGAGAAATGACTTCCCTACTCGGGGAAGTACTTGACGTTGCTCTTAATGCAGCGCGAGCAGTAGAGGCTACTAAGGAAGAGAAGACCGGAGAAGTGGAGACAATAAGCAAGGCGAAGGAACCATCGGAAGAGGTAAAGGCCGCAACTGAAGAAAAGACGAGATCTAGACCAGAACCGTCCGAGAAGAAGAACGTGCCTAAACTAGGGCTGAGCAACAAGTTTATCGACCTAAGTGAGTTATCTCCAGTTTCTCCAACTCCTCGTGCAAAGACAGAAAAGGTATTTCCTTCCACCCCACTCAACTTAGCTTTGGAAAGCGAAACTGGGTCAATGGAGGAAAGGAAGACCGGATCACAGGGGCAAGGATCCGGGAAGGATAGAACGATTGAGGAAACCACTCCTCAGAGTGCTAGGGTCAATGTTCTGCCCACACCAACCACGCAGAAGAAGAAGCCTCCAATTATGTCAACACAAAAGAAGAGGACGATTCTAGAGGACGATGACGAGGAGGAAGAAGAAGAAGAGGACGAGGATGAAGAGTCCGGTATTGAGGAAGACTCGGAGCCGTATTCTGACCTGGATCAAGCACTGGCAGAGACTCGGGCGACTAAGGCTGCAACATCCAAGAAGAAGAAGCTTGCCGCTCGGAGTAAGGTACGCCAGGGACAAAAGACCGGAACCGGAAAGAAGCCGGCCGCGAAGAAGTTAAGAACTTAGAAAGTTACGTAGGGTAAATTTCTGAGGATAGGGTGGTGAAAATTTGAAGTTTTGGGATAGCTGTACATAATTGGGCAGTTTGCTTTTTGAGTGACACGGCCACTAGTAGTTGGAAAGTGACCAGGTCCGTAATTATAGGATCTGAGATCCACTTTTAGCGGAAGTAGTGGGAGTTTGAGTGAAAGTCAACAGGGCTAGAAAATAGTAAGGGAATGAAACGTGTTTGGCCTTGATTGGCTAGGGCGTTACTTTTAGGTTAGGATTTTGAGGGAGTAGTTTAGTATTTAAATCCGGGACTTCTTTGGTCCCGGTGTGCATCTTTATCTTATTTTCTTATATCCATGAGTACCTGGGAGTTCGCTCTTGGCGTGATTGAAACAAATCATAGTTGTGTGTACTTGACACTTGTCCGTGTTTTGGAAGTCCAGGCTGGAAAGTGAGTGTAAGTGGATACAAGGTGTATCCGGATGCTGAGTTTATTCGGTCCAATATTGAATTAGTGCATGTGGATGGAGGTAGAAGGGATCTCTAGTGTGGACTAGGAATGGACTCAGAAGGAGTACGGATGAGGGCCACTCTCCGGAAAGAATAAGGGTTAGCATGCCTTCGCAGCGCTCGTTTCCCCTCTCTTTCCCGCTAGTTCAGACCGGATTTAGGACTAACTCAGTAGACTGTCGTTGTAGCATTGGTTAGGAGAAATTAGACCGGCTTGCGTGACTTGCTGGACACGACTGCGTTTCCTTTCCAATTGTAAGGACGGTCTGTTTTCTCATTTGTAGAATTTGAAAGTTTATTTTTGAAAGTTTGATCACATAGTGAAACTTCTGACACTTTAAAATCGGAGGGTAGGAGTTAAGCTTCCTTCCTAAATCCCAATTAAGCAGATCCCTCTTCGAGAGGTTAAACTCGACATGGTTACGAGTAGAGATCTGGACCGGATGTGAATACTAGAAGTTAAGGTTAGATCTGTGGAAACGCGGATTCCGGTTACGATTTGTAAAACGTAAATATAGGCAACCACTAAAGGTATGTGAATAGAAGTGTTGGGAGAGTTATAGGGTAGTGTAAAGCTGTGGGATAGTAAACTAACCAGTTAGAGAATCTATGTGATAAACAAGTGGGTGTTAAACCGGATTGGATCCGGTCAGTGTTGTTAGGTTGGGAAAATCCGGTCTAAAGTGTATCAGTAATTGTTGGACCGGAGGGATCCGGTCGTGTTTGTCCAAGGGAACAAGAAGGCCAAGTAGAAGTTCCGGTCTATTGTTTTGCTTGGGGTTTTGTGTGTATGTGTTCGTAACCATCACTCTACCATTTTCCAGTAATTGTGAACCTAGGAAATTCGATCTTTGTGGGAACGATACTTGAGTCACTTTAAGGCCTCTTTTAAGAAATATTGAGCCTTAGAGAAGGATTTTTGCTTTCCTGTGCTACGACACCACTCGTAGAGCGCCGCCTCCATCACCATCTTCTTTTGTACCTCGATTAGACAAGTGTTTGGCTTCTCGGTCGTCACCAAAGCGTCCGTCCTTCAGAAGATGGTGTTCCGGTCGGTCAGTGCCATCTTTCGGCACACCCGTTTGAAGGTCTCCTCATAGTTGTGGAGAATCTTCATAAGGTCGTCAGTCCGCCATACAATATGCTGGGCCAATTCCAAAATATCCTCGTAGGGCGACCCCCTAATCGGATCTCGGTCCTTTCTTCCTCCTCTGCTTCTTTAGGATTGGTCCAAGAGGGACCGGCTTCTAGTTGGGCCGGAACGTCTTCTTTTCGGTCTGAAGCATCCTCCTCTGTTTGCTCTGGAGCGGGAGGATCCTCCGTTGGCATCACCAGTAGAGTCGCCTACCGTTGGGTCTTTTTCTTTAGAGGAGTGGACTGCTCCTCGTCTTCTGTCTCCTCGTCATTCGGACCTTCCCGATGAGAGGGTTCTTCTCCTCCGTACTTTTGGAGCTGAATCAACTCCAAATAGGCTTTCTCTTCATTTTTCTTCAGTAAGGAATGGTGGGAATATAAGTGGGAGACATAAGCCGGAAGAAGGCTCCCACCATTCTTCCCCTGTCGGAGAAAACGCACGAGATCCCCTACCAACTCAAAGATGATGAACGCCCAATCTATCATCATTTTTCCCTAGGGGCTCCCTAGGATGGTAGAAGCTACTTTGGCCACCACTTGCTTTGGCTTGGTCGGGTGGAGGATAGGGTTAAAAAACGCTACCACATCCCGGTATTATGGGTTTACCAAGTCTGAGACTTGATAACCCTCCTTTGGATTCGCCGCCGTCCGTAATTCGCCCTCCATGCATTCCTGGTTCTTCTCCATCACCTTGTCCGGCACCACCCGGAACCCGTAGACGGTTCTCCACTCGTCCACCGTCCATAGCTTAAGTTTTGCCCAGAGGGTGGTATCGAAGAAACCACTTTCCGGTCGCAACAGGTCCGCCACCAGACTCTCCTTCCGAATGCACCAAGGGACATCCATCAATCCCGTGCATCCCATGTTGGTGAGGTTCCTCTGGAGACGCTCCAACCGGTCCTCATTGGTTGGAATTTCCGACACCACCGTTTGCACCGGAATCGTCTTCGGCCGAGGTGGCGGCGCTGGAATTGATTCGTCCGAGTCCTCCGGCTCATCCCTTAGTCTGCACTAGCTTGCCCTAGAAGTCATCACGCACACGCGAGGAGCCCCTCACAACCTCTTCCTAACTCTCTTGCTCACAAAAGGTCACTCCGGAACACACCTGAACGATCGCAACTTACACAGTCCCTCAATCTACCAGAAGTTCTAAGAGAGATGGGGAGGCAAGAAAATCAAGATGTAAGGTAGCAAGAAAACAACTGTGCTTTCTACCGGCTATAGTCCTTTTCTTATACTGGTCCAAACAGATGAACGGTCGGACGGATGAATGAAAGTTCGAGAGAGATTTCGGCGGCAAAACCTAACCCTCGTATGGATCCGGTTTTCGGCTTTTAGGGTCAGCGCCGTCATCCGTTTTTCGAAACTTTTTAGGGTTCCAGAATTAGGTTTCTTATACCTAATTAGAATTCTCTGAAACCGGAGTTCCGGTATTTCCCAAAGCTTACTAATCTTCTATTGGAACTTCAAAACTTTCCTTTTTAAAGGACTAAATTTTCAAATATATTTTTAGATAAAAATTACTAAAATCTTCCTACAATTTTTTTAATAAATAAATATATAATGAAATAAACAATAGAAATTTAATGAATGATGAATGAAATACATGCAATGATGGATACAGTAAAAGATACACATACATTAGAATGCATTAGAAATTTAACTCAATTGTTATAAACAATGGCAACATAAATAAAAGAATTTAAAGAAAAAATTTATAAATCTCAAAAACTTTGTGAACAATTTAATTCAAAGCTCACAAAAGTACAAAATCATAAAAATGCAAAAGAAGAATAAAGCTAAGAAAAGCAATGGAATTGCTACCTTTATAATATCACTTGTGGGAGTGTGATTCCACATGCTAAATACAGAAAACTAGCATTAGACGGAAAATTTTATAATTTATTCCTTTAAAAAGGAAAGTTTTGAGTTCCAATAGAGGATTAATAAGATTTGGGAAATATCGGAATTCCGGTTCCGGAGAATTCCTATTAGGTGTAAGAAACCTAATTCTAGAACCCTAAAAAGTTCCGGAAACCGGATGACGGCGCCGGCCTAAAAGTCGAAAACCGGATTCATACAAGGGTTAGGTTCTGCCGCCAAAATCTCTCCTGGACTTTCGTTCATCCATCCGACCGTCCATTCGTTTGGACTAGTATAAGAAAAGGACTGTAGCCGATAGAAGGCATAGTTGTTTTCTTGCTACTGTACATCTTTGTGTTCCTACCTCCTCATCTCTTAGAACTTCCGGTAGATTGAGGGACTGTGTGAGTTGCGATCATTCAAGTGTATTCCGGAGTGACCTTTTGTGAACAAAGAGAGTTAGGGAGAGATTGTGAGAGGCTCTTCGCGTGTGCGTGATGTCTTCTAAGGCAAGCCGGCACAGACTAAGGGAGGAGCTAGAGGAATCAGACGAGCCGACTCCAGCGCCGCCACCACAGCCAAAGACGATTCCGGTGCAGAGGGTGGTGCCGGAAATTCCAACCAATGAGGTCCGATTGGAGCATCTCCAGAGGAACCTCACCAACATGGGATGCGCGGGATTGATGGATGTTCCTTGTGGCATCCGGGAGGAGAGTTTGGTGGTGGATCTGCCGCGCCCACAGAGTGGTATCTTAAATACCACCCTTTAGGCCAAACCTAAGCAGTGGACTGTGGACGAGTGAAGAACCGTCTACGGATTCCGGGTGGCGCCGGACAAGGTGATGGAGAAGAACCAGGAATGCATGGAGGGCGAGTTACGGACGGCAGCGAATCCAAAGGAGGGTTACCAGGTCTCAGACTTAATAAACCCAGAATACCGGGATGTGGTAGTGTTTTTTAACCCTATCCTCCACCCGACCAAGCCGAGGCGAGTGGTGGCCAAAGTAGCTTCCACCATCCTAGGGAGCCTCTAGGGGAAAATGATGATAGATTGGGCGTTCATCATCTTTGAGTTGGTAGGGGATCTCGTGTGTTTTCTCCGACACGGAAAGAATGGTGGGAGCCCTCTTCCGGCTTATGTCTTCCACTTATATTCCCACCATTCCTTACTAAAGAAAAATGAGGAGGAAGCCTATTTGGAGTTGATTTAGCTCCAGAAGTATGGAGGAGAAGAACCCTCTTACCGGAAAGGTCCGGATGACGAGGAGTAGTCCACTCCTCTGAAGAAAAAGACTCGGCGGCAGGCGACTCCACCGATGATGCCAACGGGGGATCCTTCCGCTCTAGAGCGAACGGAGGAAGACGCTCCGGACCGGACAGAAGACGTTTCGGACTAGCCAGAAGCCGATCCTTCTCAGCCACAAGTCGTCCTTCTAGAACCAATTCTCCGGAAGCAGAGGAGGAAGAAAGGACCGAGATCCGACTGGGGGGGTCGCCCTACGAGGATATTTTGGAATTGGCCCAGCACATCGTGTGGCGAACTGACGACCTCATGAAGATTCTCCACAACTATAAAGAGACCTTCAAACGGGTATGCTAGAAGATGGCACTGATTGACCGAAACGCCATCTTCTAGAGGACAAACGCTCTGGTGACGACCGAGAAGCAAAACAACCTTCTGATCGAAGACCAGAAGAAGATGGTGATGGAAGTTAGTGCTCTACGAGTGGAGAATCGGACTTTACGGGAACGGGCCCAAGGATCGGAGTCCACTTGCGCTCGGTTGGAGAACGAGTTGCGGACGGCCCAAAAGAAGGCCAAAGTCGTGGAAGAAGAGCACCGCCGGTAGATGGAGGCACTAAGCCAGAGTGTGACCCAGCTCCGGAACTCTTTGGAGATCCCGGCGGACTACGTCAACAAGGCCCGGTTGTTTGAAGCCAACATCGACGTAGCCGCAAACTCAAGCCGGGTGCCCATAGTCAAGTGTCTGTTGGAGCAGGCGAGGAGGATGGACGCATCGCGAGCTGAGATACGAGAATTGATAGCGCGTTTGGCACCTACAGAGCCAAATCCGGTAGACCCTTCTCCTTCCTCTCCCACCCATACATTGCCGGTTTCGAAGGAAAATGTTCTCCCGGAAACCGCTGTTGCAGAAGTGTCGCCGGTGGTACCTCCTGTCCTTGAACTATCACCTCCACTCGAGGGAACAGTAGTGGATTGGGGTACCGTTGTACCTAAGGGAAGTGAGGACCTCCTTCAGAAGAATCCGGTCATAGACCTTACAGGTACTCTTCCGGAGACAAGGGGGACTCGGTTTGTTCAGTCTTCTCCCCATAGGAAATTTACCCAAAAAGATTCCCGAAGTAGTCCGGAAGTTCCAATAGCCGGAACCCGGAGCGCAGACAGAGGAACCGATATTGCTGCAGGTTCAGGATGGGGAGCAAAAGTCCCTAGTAAGTTTCCTCCGGGGAGTAGCCGGAAGTAAATATACCTTGACTTGTTAAAAAACATTATTCCTCCTAAAGACAAGGATGCAGGAAAATAGGAAGCAGTTTTGTACATACTTGTAAAAAAACCGGAGTCCGGTCGCCGAGTCGAAAAAATAAGATCTAGTAGATTACCGGAAATCTAGCGGGCCAGTAGGAGTGTTTTGTGGGATTTTGAGATGATGTTAGGTTTAGTATAAGTTAGTTTTTGATGGACTTTTGTGGTCACTCACTCACCACATTATTTTCAGTTTGTACCTTTTGGGGCTTAATTCAAAGCGTTTGGAGGCATTCCATTCTCTTCCTTCTTGTACTTGGTGCATACTTTTGTGGGTGTGGGTCCATTCATGCCTTTTTCAGATGCTAAGAATTTACCTTAAATAGCAAGTGTCGATGTTGTGAGTGGTTCCGGACGTCACTGGATTGATGGGGAGATCGGCCGGATTGTTCCGGAGGGAGTGTTAGTGTACTACCTGCCTAGATGCCGGTATAGTCTGAGGGGAAGATACTGCCTCGTGTATAAGGGTATCTGAGAGTCTGTGAACAGCTTCCGTGTGCAGGAGTTTATACGACGTGCCCGAATTCTGAATACCAGAATTCCCCCATAGACGGAGTCAAAGCCCCGATGTAACGCCCAAGAGAGTGCGAGGATGTCCACCTAGTCAATACGAGGCTCAGTGTCGGGTTGATGCTAGGATGTCGTTGTAGTCCTTGACCGTCCCTGCATGACCTGGTCCAGTAAGTATTCCGGATTTGTGAGGTGACGGAACAGTAGGATACTTCCGGTCCCTGAAGTTAAGTTAGTATTAGTAGAGAGAGAGAGAGAGTCAGTGTTTCCAGACACGGTAAACATCCGGACGGTGGATTTGACCACTCGTCATCTAATCCCAGGGATCTCGGAAAGGGCAACTAAACGGTTTCCGGACTTTTCCGGAACGCATTCGGCATTAGTAGCCGGATCGAACCTCTGGTCCGGATTAGAAAGTAGGAGAGAAAGGGAAAGCTTAGATCGAAATTAGCCTATAGATCCGTGAGTTTCGAGTCCTCGTGGGAACGATTCCGGAGCGGTTTACTCTAAGTTGGTCTTTAGTGGGAATTAAGGGCTAACTGGAGGAATTCTGGTCCGACTAATCACTACATCACCATATTTGTCCTCTTTAATATCACCTCAATTGCAACAATTATATTATTTCTATAATATCATCCTTTGTAAAAAGTGATATTATAGAGGTGATTGTGAACTACTACTCTATTTCAATAATATCACATTGTGTGAAAATATGATTTCTATGTATACATAATTGGAATTTTTTTATGAAATAATTACAATAATTATTTTAAAGACTTATCGAAATCATTATCATACATTCTATTCAAATATATCAAATTTTTACTAATATATGATACAATAAATATGTAGCATAGCAAGCACGAGTCCCTAGTATTAATGGTAGCATTTGTCATATTACAGAGGGACTTATGATTTTAGTAGTATGATTATAGTATCCATGGTGATCTACTTGCTTCAATGTCATAGCAATGCAGGGCTAATAGATGCAGTAGTGACATTATTATGCCAATTGGAGAAGTGAGGAGAAACTGCCTTCTATATTGTAAATATTTGCTTTCTATGGTTCTAAATGAATTTTGTATGTGAAACTGCCTCTACAGGAGATCAACAATTGTATTAGCACTGAAAGTGTACTGCATGTTTGTAGGTATGATAAAGAATTGGAAATCCAGCAATACCTTGGTCGTCAATGGTTTACGTGTTGTGTCAACAGATATTGTATGAGAACTTTATAGTGTTAAGATCATCCTAGACTGAGCCTCAAGCATGCTATGTTGTAGGAAGATTTTTTGAATATCCTTAGGTATGTTGCTCCAGAATAGTTAGAAGAGCTAGGGGCCTTTGCTATCACGTGCAATATCCAACATAAATCTCAGAGGAAATTGTAGGAAAATCGAACCACGTGTTCATAGGAACATGACATACTTAGTGATGGTAAAGTTGTGTACCTATTTTCTTAAAGTCAACCCCTAGTCATGTCTTGAAAGTAAGGAACATCACGAGTCGTCATGGAGTCATTTTCATGTTGCTTCAAAGTCATGGTGAAATACTCCCAGCACTACTAAACTCTCTATGGACATTTTTCTTTACATTGTGCAGTTTGGAAGTTACTAATGATGTGCATATTGCAACTGCAATTTAACATTGGCAATGAAGTGATCCTATTCAATCCTTGGGCACATAGGCAAAAAGTTGTTGTTGGGATCATGAGTGGAGTTGTCAGATAGCACAAGTTCCACTTCCACAGCATTCAAGAGTCATGGTTGAAGGTGGACATGCAAGTCATTCTACAACCTAGGGTTGTACTAATGTTCCTCGACAAAGACGCAGAGATGGAATGAATATAACATGCAAAAGGGACATGTACAATTTGGAACCAAAGGTACTTAAAACATGATAGTTGATCTTCAAGAAGGGGAGTTACAGAGTACCAATAGTGTAGACACTTCTGCAAGTGTAGAGTATATGCTTGTAATTGAACCTTAAGGCTTGAACCCCTTTTTCTTCTATAAATGCAACATTTTTTTTGCATGTCAGTTCCTTTTATGTATGCCAGTCATGATGATAAACCTTACAAAAGAGTTTCGTTTCTAGGTCTATGAATGCATGATCGTAGTGTGTGAGTATCCTATAGAAGTGATGTACACACTTGTAGTCCTCTCATGTTGGGCACACTACCTTGGGGAACCACCATTGTCAAAAGCGAAGAAAATAGATTTTATTTATTTCAAATAGAATTTGAAGTAAGAAATCCATTCATAATACATTTTCTGTATTCTGTGGGGTAGAAATAGAGAAATTACTAGAGTTATGGATTAACAACTGTAGGGGCTCTTAATTGCGGTAAAATGGTTAAGGAGGAAGTTTGCACTCTCCGTCCTAACCGGAAACCGGAGCCTGGAGAGTTGTCCAAAAAGTATTTTCAAAGACTTTTTGTAGTATCGGAACTAGATCCGGAATCAATCCGGAACTATTCCGAACTAACGGATCCAGAATCCGGAAATGTCTAGGATCCGGAATCCGGAAAATGATTCGGAACAGAAGCCTCATACCAGGCGGTAACGAAGATGACTCCGGTTAGAAGCGGAAGGGCGGATCCGGAACGGGCAGATCTGGAATGGACAATTCCGGAATGGATCCGGAATTTTAGGGATTTCCGAAAATTTAGGGATTTCCGGAAATTTAGGATGTTCCGGAAATTTAGAAATTTCCGGATTTATAGGATCTGATGCTAGCCTTTCCGGATATCCCGGGGTGTTCAGTGATTGGTTGTCTGGATTTCCAGGTTTCTTTTTCAGGCTTTTAGGAGTTGACTTTGGGTTTTTGTATTAGTATTTTAAGGGCAGGCAAGTTAGTTGTCTGCCATTCCATTCTACTCCATTCCATTTTAGTGCTTTCACGTATGTATTGCAATTTTCTTTTCTTAATCTAAGTCAGCCAGGATACCTCTCGCTGCACTTTTGCTTAGACAGGGTCTTTTGGCTGAGTGTATGCCTGTGTGTGTAACCTCGTACTAGAGAAAGAGAAGGGAGGGAGAGGAGGAATCCGGATCTTGGGCTACGGATCTCTTGGTATTGAGCTGAGTGGGAGGAATGCGAGTTGAGTAAGGGAGTGTAAGTGTGACATGCTTTTAAATTGCCGGAACGGCAATCCGGGTAAGAAGATAGAGGGCCCTGCGAGTCCAGAACTAGGAGGGTTCTGTGCAGAGATAAGCAACCGCCAAAGGAAAGGAACTCCCGCTACTCCGGAAAGTCTAACAACCTCCCCCTTGGTACATTGTCTTCCCCTTGAGACTCTATTCCTTTGGGTCTATGAGTTTGGATCCGTCGTTGTAGTAAAGAGAGGTGTGAGAATTTCTTTGTGTGACCTAATTCCGGATTGGCCAATCCGGAAACTGTGAAAGAATACTCCTCCCTCTTCCTACAGCGGTGTTGTCTTGGGTATGTTGTTTAGTAGATTTAGAGTATAGAGAGGATAATTGTACAAGTGGTGAGTCCCCACCCCTTTCTAGATCAAGGGCGGACCCTCTGAGGGTAAAACAGAGGCAACAAAAACCAGTGACGGAAGAGAGACGGAACTAAGTTCCGGAGGTATCCGGATCCAGAACGGAATCCGGAATGTACTATGTTTCCGGAATAAGGTAGGCAAATAAGAGGGATTAAGTGAGTAGTCACAATCCGGATGCTTCTAACTCAATCGATATCTTACTAGAAGTTCCCTGGAACGATAATTCGTGTCATCTTGCAACCATTTGTCGTTGTAAGGATACTTACGGCTAACTACGCGTACGACAACCACCCTAAACTAACCACTCCATGGCTATTGATGTATGCCCCTTTTTGGAATTCAATGAATCCCTTTCCACTATATTATAACCCCTACAAAACTCTAGAAGAAGTAATGTTGTACTTTGGTGGGTCATAAATTGCTACTTCCCGACAACTAAGAATATGACTTTAAACAAGTCATAAAAAATAACTCTGAAATGACTTCCATACAAAGTGAACAACAATTGCATTCAATCCTCTTACAATTTGCATATGACTAGAAAATGACTAATACATGTCGGCCCACGTTGAATTCGGGAAGGTATCCACCTTGAAAAAACACTATCGTGTGGACCACTACGTGTCGGTCCACGTTGGATTCACTATGGGTCCTCGTAACTACAAAGTGACAATCAAATACTGTATATGTGGATGCCAATTGTAGATGCCACCTAGGTCCATTTCCACATGGTAGTACTTGAGACATTTCTTTACCTTGCACTTTCTTTATATCCTTTACATCCAATGCACTTCTCATCCATTTTTTCATCCAGTCTAGAAATGGATGGTGATAATATACCTACAATCATTCAAATCAATGACTTGTCTATAATGACTTCTGGGCCCCTAAGTCATTTTGAAGTCATTTTAATCCGAAATGACTACATTTCAGTTATTCTATAGTCATTTATGCCAATCATTTATTTGCCAATTTCTTGTAGTGTTGAAGTTTTGAATTCATTAGTGTCTTTGAATTTGCAAGCTGATGTGGCACCAATTTTATAGTAGTTCTTTTATCAAACATTGTCATCTAGTTGGGAAGGGAAGTACATGCCACCTTGGATGACACTCCCTAAGTCAGAAGTGGCGCAACTCGGAGAAAGATCGTTGGGAGGCCATGGTCCGTCCTTCGTGACAATGGGGTTCTCGCCAAAGGTTCACTCTATTCTATTTTTTTGTGAAGCTACGCCTCCTTTCAAAAGCCTGGGAACAATATTCTAGTTGCAATTGCAAGGACAATGGTTTGTGGTTTCAATCCATTGCCTTTAGTCAGTGCCAAGTGGCTTCAAATTCTCGCAAGGACATCTCTAGTTTAGTAGTGGAAATTTTGGGGGAGATTGTTGGTGTCATGGCAATGGAGCATAGGGCAAGGCGGTGTAGGAAGTCAAGTTGCAATTTGTGGCTGGGAGGGTATTGCTTCCACCTAATGATTTGAGGTAGTGGGTTTCTTGCGCGTTCTTAAAGGCATTTACATCCTACGTCCACTACTTGTAATCTCCAAAATTTTGCTTTTAATAGTACCTCCATGTGCACGATTGCTACCTTTGGCGCCATGGCCAATTTAGACACTGATTTCCCTTCCAAATTTTCCATTTGCCGATCTGATCAAGCTCAGATCATTAACAATTGGCTTGTGGACATTGAAGCTATTGAGGATCAAAGGAGGAGAATTTTGAAGTGCTTGGATGAACGACACTTGTTGTTGTTGCCTCGGTGTGATAAAATACTCTGTCTTCCAAAGGTGTTGCAGGCAAAGAATTGGTGAATACTCTTTTACAGCAACCTTACTTACATTCTAGGGTGGAGGAAGAGTCAAGATTTTTTTGACGAGATCTTCGAAGTTGTCAGATCGTTGTGGCCAAATGAGAATGAATAGCTAGCTTTCAGAGAAGGAGGTGGTTTGCTGTGCAACACAAGACAAGCTACTAGTGCGATCCCCATTCCCTAGTTTGCAAAAGGAAAGTTAAGCAAAAGGAAAGAGAATGCCTACTCCGATGCAATGATTTGAGCATACCAGAGGAGACAAATTCACCTCCCGTGATCCCGACAGAGAGCACGCAGGGAAGCCCACTCAATGCTACATCGCCCTTGCTGCAAACCCCCTCAAATCACTAGAGGATTGAGATTTTTGCAATTGCAAAGATGTCCCCTGTGGAGAAGGTCTTTGCCATCTTAAGTCATTCAATAATTGGAAGTCCACTATATATTCTTTTGTAAACAACATCGCAAAAAGGAATTTTGCCAAAAACAATCAAAGGACCAATACTTACGCAAAAGAGAGGCGGAAACAAAGTACGTTATCAAGAAGTCCTGAGGAATTGGAGGGAGGCTAGGACAAAGCAGTAAATCCTCCTTCTTGTAGAAAGCACAAAGGTGATAGTTAGAGGGGCTAACAACAACAAGGAATTGGTCGAACTTAAATTTAACTAATTCTGGACTTTGGCAAGTCCATAAATAACATATGCATGTGCCAAAACATGATGAAAATGTATACATGGGGTACATTTTGAATTCAGTCCATAAATAATATATACATGTGCCAAAACATGATGAAAATGTATACATGGGGTACATTTTGAATTCAAAATGTACAAATGTATTGGTTGCCAGCTGATACCTTAATTGTCCATAATTTGCAAAAAAGTCCAGAATTAGTTAAATATAAGATGTCGGAGGTAGAATCGGGAAGGTGAATTGGGCTTGGGGAAAAATTAGGGGTTTCAATCAGGGAAGGAAGGGTTTTTGTCCAAGGGGGAAGAGAAATTGTCAAGGGGGGAAACGATGTAGACATGGGGTGGAGACTTAGACACAATTGACAGAGGTGGAGAGAGATTCATGGGACTATGACACACCAACTAGATGGTTCAATCTAAGAATTGAAGTGCATCCACTTTAAACACCTTGAATTGCAAAAAGCATCTCCTAGGGATTCCTATTCTGTATGTAAGATAAATGCTATGGAGTGTTGCGGTTGCTTTCCGGAGAGGCAACATTAGGATCAAATTACTCAACTACCAATTTTGAAGGGGCCCCCCAATGATCCGAAGGGGTGTACTTTCAAAATGGGTCAAAGCTAGTGAGAACTTGAGCAATTTTTTTTTCATTTTCTTTGAAATAAGATAGAATGTAATAATAGGATCTTGAAGTTCACATTGAGAGTAAGCACCTCAAAAAATTTCAAATTATTTAACTGCATGGTTTAGTAGATATTTAAGTTTGAAGTTTTATTTGGGTCAATGGAAAAATGGGTCAATGCACTTTGAAGGAGCATATTTGAGTGAGAACATTCAACTTTAAAAAAATTTACAAGGTAGAGTTTAATTCAAAACTTGATGAAACTACTACCATTGGATTTACAACATAGTCTATTTTTGAGGAAAAAAATCTATTGAAAAGATATAAAAATTTGAAAATGGATAGCTCAAAATGGAGGGGTGGTGACTAGAAAATGGTCACTTGGATCATTACGGGTTCAAAAGATGTGTGATGTCATCTCTAAAAAATAATTTCATTCACTCAGTGGGAGCATGCAAAGTGAGTATAAAAAAATTTGTTTTGCAACTTGGTTGTGAGCCCAACATTTCAAAGTTAACCCTTCAATGATGCAACAGATGTTTTTTGGCCCATGAATGACAAAGAATCTCTTCATACAGGACAGAAGTGCAACTCTTCATCTTCCATTGATAAATTTTTGGCCGATGAATGACAAATATTCTGTGCAAAAAAAAATGTCTTCTACAATCAATAGTTTGTTTCCCAATGAGAGATTTTTCATTTTTTGATCCAACAATTCACACCATCCCCAAACAGATGATTTCCACGGTGACTGGCTCTTCGTTTAAGGGTTACGCCTGCAATTAATTAATTGCTGCAAAAACGACCCCTGACCCGAAGGCTTCACAGTTCAGCTGAGTGCAAAGAAGCCCCAGTCAAGCCACACTTCATTCTCAAAGGAACCGAAGGGAAGCTATGATACTGAGCTGCTGACAGGCAAGCAGCCACATGTACCACGGCCGCTCCACCAAGGCTGCGCAGAAGTGCCAGGGGATCGTGCGTGTTCCCATGCTGGGGAACTGCGTCTCTCTTCTTCGCAGTTCAGGACTGGTCGGGACTCGGGAGGCTCTAGCTGCGCTCCGTCTGGAGTCTGGAGCTCCAGTTCCTGACCCTAATTCCTGGCTAATTTTGCACCTCGGTTGCTTCCGCTCCACTCTGCTTCTCGACGGTTAGGCAGAGAGTAGTAGGGAGCCCCTCGCCAGTCCGCGCAGGCCGTACTTTACCTTACCTTCTGTCTCCGTGTCTTCTCCCTCCCACAGGTTCACTGGCTCCTGCCTCATCGCAAGCACATCTGGGGCTGGGCGATTGCTGTGGTTCTGGGATTTTGTTTGCGCTTCTCCCTCCCGCAGGGTTTTTCAGCAGCCAGGGGCTTTACGTGTTGGATCTTGAGGTTCTGTCCACAGATTCCGAGACCACTGCTGGATTCCGACATTCCCCCTCCCGTGGGAGGGGTGCTGGGGTTCTTCTAGGGTTTGAGAGTTTGGGGGTTTACGCCTCTGAATTGCGAACCGATTTGTTCATATTCTCTCAATTATTCCGAATTTGATTTCTTCTCGCAGAGCGCCTGGTAAAGGATGGCTAGAGTACGAGATTTGGTGGTTTGCGTTTGATTCTGCGTTTGCGCTTTTACCATGTTCGCACTGGTAGGGATTGTGTAGTTATAATTTCGAGGGTTACAATCTAGTTTCGGCTGGCCTCATCCCTTCTGGATTTCTCTAGACTTTTTAGTGTTACGAGATGTTGGCTAGTGCATGTCTTCAATTCTGTGCTTCATGTCAAACCGTTGTCCCATTTTTCGCTCGATTTGGTGGGTGGCCTCGATTTGGTGGGTGGGCTCGATTTGGTGGGTGGGGAGAAGGAATTGGAAAGCGTTATCATTGTCGATTTGGATTCTCCAGAGGTCTTGGGGTGGAATGCGGATGATAATTCATAATAACTTCGTCTCGGTTAACTAAGTCGTGTACTGTGTGCTTCAGGATGAAATCTGAGACGGGGCTGTGAGCTCATCTCTTTTTTACCAAGCCACTTTGGTGGGATTGATTTTCTGCAACCGATAAGGGACTGAAGTGGAAGGCACAAAGTTGTTAACTCTGGAGGGGGGCAATCTGTCCGAGATGTCGCAGCCCGCAGCCGCTGTGCCGGCAACGTCGGTGCCTGGATCGCCGTCCAGTGTGACTCCACCGTCCACTGCATCAGCCGCCTCACCGTTTTTGGGTGAAGCTGTGATTCCACTGGTGAACAAGCTCCAAGACATATTCTCTCAGCTGGGTAGTGCTTCCACTATCGATTTACCGCAAGTAAGCATACTCGTTCCTTCCATGTTTATCTATTATTACACCCAAATTCGATGCAATTAGCTAAACATGGCCACGGGAGTAGCCTCGACGTTTTTGCTATGATTCCTGTTTTGCCCCACACTAATTGCTCGACATTTCACAGTATATAAATATTTACTTTTACTGTGGTGATTTTCATCAATATTTAATACAATAAACATTTTTGAAGTTGCTGAAAACTAATTAGCAGTACAACACGAGCGCTAAACCAACGAAACCCTAATATAAAGATCTATGACCCTAATATAAAGATCTATTGAGAGAGACCCTAATATAAAGATCGACATTTCACAGTATATAAATATTTACTTTTACTGTGGTGATTTTCATCAATATTTAATACAATAAACATTTTTGAAGTTGCTGAAAACTAATTAGCAGTACAACACGAGCGCTAAACCAACGAAACCCTAATATAAAGATCTATTGAGAGAGACCCTAATATAAAGATCTATTGAGAGAGATGCAGTTGCCTCCACGTGGACGCAGTGACTCACTCATGAGTCATGGGGTAACTCGGCAAGGTAAGGCAACCTAATTGTTAAGGCAACCTAATTGTTAAGGCAACCTAATTGTTAAGGCAACCTAATTGTTAAGGCAACCTAATTAACCTAATTGCACCATTTGGTGTACTGATTGAGAATAGGGATTTACGCTTTGGCGATTTACATTTACCTTCAAAGGTATTCCTCAAGCTTTGAAATTCAGATTTGATATAATAGCTCTTTACATGCAACTTGTATAAACCTACGTTTTATTTCTGCACGAATAAACTTGTGGAACTCTACCAATCTACCAAGTCAGTGTCTCAATCGAACTCTGATTCGAAGGTGTTACGGAATGCAAACTGTTTAGTTCCTCGATTCGTACAGGACCTGAGGGGAATTCTGTGATCTGTGTTTGAAACTTTGAATTGCCTTTTCAGCAACATGTAAAATTTGCGAATGTATTTGCATGAACATGGACTGTGCCTCTAGCTTTTAATTTTTAACATATTCTATGTGCATTCATCTCAAGATACTTGCGATTTGCAGGTCGCAGTTGTTGGGAGTCAAAGTAGTGGAAAATCTAGCGTATTGGAGGCTCTTGTAGGACGTGACTTCTTGCCAAGAGGTTCAGATATATGTACTCGACGGCCTTTAGTGCTACAGCTGGTGCAGACCTCGCGAAGGCCTGAAGACCGAACTGAGTTGGTAGAATGGGGCGAATTCCTCCACATTCCTGGTCGGCGGTTTACAGATTTTGCAGCTATTCGTAAAGAGATTCAGGTGAAGTTGGAAGCTATCATCTTCCACGTTTTTGCGTCTTGGTTTGCGTATTTGACCTGCTAGAGTATGCTGTTGTATTGTACAAATCATTTGCAGTCAATAGTCAAATGAAACCTGAAGTTCAGTCTTGTTGTTTTATAAAAGGTGTTCTACCTTTTGGGTTGCAGGCTGAGACTGACAGGGAGCTTGGAACGAACAAGGGGATTTCCGAAAAGCAAATTCGACTGAAGATTTTCTCTCCCAATGTTTTGAACATCACGCTTGTGGATCTCCCTGGGATTACCAAGGTGCCTGTTGGCGATCAACCCAATGACATTGAAGCCCGCGTACGGACTATGATTTTATCCTATATAAAACATGAGACCTGCATCATTCTGGCAGTCTCTCCAGCAAATGCAGATTTAGCGAACTCAGACGCTCTGCAAATGGCACGCATTGCCGATCCCGATGGTCCGTTTGCTGTCACCTGGTCCTTCTTTTAAGATAAATTGTTTTACTGTTAAGGAGAACTGTGTCTCTAAGCGTGACTATGAGCGCTAAGAATATCAACCTGAGCGAAGACGGCAAGAAAATCGATGTTGAGTCGTGATAGTAGCTTACTTCTGCTGGTTTAGAAGAAGCCAATTAGTCTCAGGTACTTCTCCAGATTACATAGGCAGGCTTGGAAGGTAAGCTGTGGGCAGTTTCTCACTAATATATTCTGTATGATTCTTACTTGCAGGATCCCGAACCATTGGGGTGATCACAAAAGTATGTTATGCTTGCTCTCTTCCTTCACTTCTATGGTGACAATTGTGTTTCCTTAATGCATTTCTGATGTCTTCTTAGATTTGAAATAGTGAATTTATTTGGATTTCAAAAAAATTCGGTGCTCGTTCCATCCAATTATATCGTAATTGCATATGTCGTCACAAAAGCACACTAACTTGAATGCCGCTTCAATTTGACCTGATTTTCAATGGTTTTATTGGTTGTATGTATTGTACAGTTGGATATAATGGATAGAGGAACAGACGCACGAAATTTTCTTCTAGGGAATGTTATTCCGTTACGACTTGGTTACATTGGAGTTGTTAACAGGAGTCAGGAGGTACCTCTACTTTCTTGTTGGATGGAGAACTCTACTGCACGATGTCCACTAGTCGGCTCTAAATGTTGAGGTTAAGCAAAGATACAGAGCCGTGGATGCTATCCAGGGACCATTGTTGCAATTTTTTAGTATTTTGCGTGATGGTTTGTACAATGAAATGCGATGGGTTCAAACACTTCAAGCTTATTTGTTCTTTGTTGCTATCCTTTTATAGGATATCATTGCAAACAAGTCCATTCGAGATGCTCTCGTCTATGAAGAGGGTTTTTTCAGAAGTAAACCTGTAAGTGGATTTTGATCCATTTTGCCTTGCAACCATTCGAATTGTTCTCTAGTGCGAGTAGATGAAGTATTTGATGTCTTCTTAATGCATAGTAGTCTATTCTGCTGTCTTTCGTTTGATGTTTTCCTGGTTTGATGGTTACAAATCTCTGTGCTTAAAGATTCGCTGTCACTTGAATCCGAGAGGCAATGACGTTCGGGGAATCTCCTTTACATTTGACCTTGGTTTAGGTAGCTGATAATGTGAACAGGACTACAGAATTTTTGGTTGGCAAATCCACGCTTGTTGATTATCTAATACATGGGTTGTTCACAGGTATACCATAATTTGGCTGACAGGTGTGGGGTTCCTCAGCTGGCAATAAGATTGAACACGGTACTAACTTGTTGCCTTTGTGTTATTGTGTTATACTTGTTTGTATGTTTTGTGGGGTTGTTAGATGCTATTGCCTGTCTGTCATTCTCAATAATGGGGATTTTGTGAAGTATACCTCTTTGTCTAGGACATTTTTAAATGCGCATGTGTGTGCATTTGATTGCATAAACGAATCTTTGTCTACAATTTTGTTTTTTTGTATCTTATTCTTGCGCAATTTTTGTGAGCTTGAGTTTATTTGTCTGCTTTTGCAACGACGAAGTTCTTCGATTCTTCTCATTAGATTTGTGCTTGAAGCTTTCTCATTTTCTGCTGTGATTCACAGATTTTGGTGCAACACATTAAGTCGATTCTCCCAGACTTGAAAGCTCGCATCAGCACTCAAATGATCACTCTCCAGAAAGAGCTTGCCAGTTACGGGGAACTCACTGAGTCCAAGGTACACATGAACTTGATCTGAATGGGTGTTACCTCTGGCTATGAAACAATCTTTTGTAGTTACGCTTAATTGCAGGTTGGTGCTGTTTGAACTGACGAGATGCTCTTTCTCCTGTTTCTTCTTACGTGGCAATAGCTTGTCTTATTTAACATTAATTGCTATTTTAGATGGTAATACACGGGGTCACATTAACCAGAATATTAATTTCATATCTTTGCTACTTTATGAATTTTTAATCTGTACTGGAATCTTGGGTGTCTGACGACGATGAATGCTTTTTAGAAGTATAATTAGTGTCGGAATCGAAGAGCACAGTGTTCAGACATTAAATTAATTTCTTGTTTAAATTTTTTTCGAAGAGTTATTTGATTTACAAGAGTAATCCACAGTTCCAGTTAACAAAAGTACCCATTTGACCAATTGTGGCCACTTCCGTATCTGTAGTAGTTCAAATGAATCACTTCGGAAGCTCCAAGGAAAGTTGCGTAGTATGGCATTGATAATAACAAAGTATATCCTACGTTATTCGATGATATAGATGTTTTTAAGTTGTTATTATTTTCTGTATAGTTTCAAAGCGGACTTTCTATTTTTAATGCAGGCATTTAGGGTGAAGATTTGATTGGTAATTTTTTATGAGGGGTTGACTATTTTTTGCTTCAAATAATATAAGCTGATCTGGATGACTTCGTGTTGTATTGTGTCGAATTTTATGATAATTATTTTCATTAGTGTGCTTGTTGACTTCGATATTCTTATATTGGCTCATGCGCATTTGGAGAATTGAAATTCTAGAGCAGAGGCTGATTAGGAAGATGTTTGGATGTGGTCAACAGTCGGGACAAGGAGCATTGCTGCTGAACATTCTCACGAAGTATTCTCATGGTATTTATTCTTACCTGTGTTTCTAGCGCGTGACACTTGTACTCTTTCTTTGAGAAATCTAAGCAAATATGATGATGAGGAATAGTGAATTATTCCTCAATGAGATTTGTTCAAAAGACTAAAATAAATCAATGGAATCACCACGAAATGTCGAGCCTTCAACTCATCGTTGTGGAACATTTCTGTTCCAGGCTTTCAATCCGTTGTAGATGGAAAGAATGAAGAGATGTCCACTACAGAGCTTGCTGGGGGGGCCCGCATCCATTATATTTTTCAAGCTATTTTTGTGAGAAGTTTGGAGGTAATCTTTACTTCTAAAGAATGCTGCTTCAGTTGAAGTTTTTGACTGTTAGCGAATTACTTGATTGATAGCTAATGTGGCCAGTTTTGTTAATACCTTTGTTTATATTCACTACTAAAAAGCAAATATAATTTCTTTTTTAACTATATATTGTACTAGTCTTAGACCTTCTTAACATCAGATGACAATATTTTCTGAATTTTTTTGGTTTCGAAATGTTAATGCAAAAGACCCTAAGATCTCGTTTTAAATTCCCTTGAGCTTTTATCCTAGCTATTGACCCATGCATGTCTTTGTTGGTCATGTGTATACTTATTCTTATAAAAGTGACGTAGATATTTTATGTTGTAAGCACTTATGACGGTTTATATTCGTGTTGACACAGGAGGTAGATCCTTGTGATGATTTAAATGACGATGATATACGAACAGCTATTCAAAATGCTACGGGACCCAAAAATGTACTTTTCGTACCTGAGGTATGATTAGTTTCACCATGTTCTGTGCGTCGTAACATTGGGCTTCTAACAAACCAATTTTATTTCCTGTTCTGAGTCCATATTTGATACTCGTATGTATTTTGCAAGCGTTAAGGAATGTTCCTTTGTGGGTGTCCAGCGTAGTGCGTATTCGAAAATACGAAAACCTGCTGGGAGTTGATTGTGTCGAGAATTTAATAATACACTATTACACCCCGTTGCCAAATTTGAAGAATATATCCCCTTTAAAATGGTGAAGTCTGAATATCTGAACTGAAGATTGGTTAGTTCCCCATCTTAGTTTTGGATGATAAGCGAATGAGAACGTGTCCATCCACGGGGATGAAAACGCGACCGTATTTCGTGACACTGTGTATTTAATGTAACAGAAGAAGATGATTTCCTTAGCTAATAGATTGACAATTACACCTTTCAACAAGAACCGTATGCACACAAAGGAACTCCTTAAGGATTCATCATGTCTCTAGATATCATTTTCTGCTCTTGTAGAGTTATACCCACAGTAGGTACTGTATGTTTGTTTAACTTAATTGTTGTGCTTTGGCCCTTCCAGGTGCCATTTGAGTTGCTAGTTCGTCGACAGATTGCTCGATTATTGGAGCCCAGTCTACAGTGTGCTCGATTCATTTATGATGAACTTGTGAAGGTATCCATTTGCCGACTTCCCTGGTTATAATTCAAAATTTTGGAGTGTCTTCATCGCTTACTTTCATGGTATTGGTGGGATCATCTTCTGTTTGTAGGAATGCAGCCGGTTGGTTGTAGGACATGTTCTGTTCTGTTTTCATTGTATTGTTAAATGGCATATGTGGCTATCTGGACAGACCTGTTTGTCCTGTACGTGCTCAATGCCCGTGTCATAATAGGATCCTTCGTTGGTCATAGTGATACTCATTTAGTGTTGTGACTTTTTTTATATTTAGATTTCACATAGGTGTGAAACTCATGAGCTGCAACGGTTCCCTCAATTACGAAGACGTATCGAGGAAGTGGTAGCAAGTTTCCTGCGTGAAGGTTTATCCCCTGCTGAGACCATGATTGGCCATCTTATTGAAATGGAGGTAATTTAAACTCCGCTACTAAACTTCCATTGTGGCTGTTGCTCGCATTACTGAGTGATTGCTAATTATCTGGCTGTAGTATGAAATTATGATGTTTCTTTTATAGTCGAAGATGTTACGTTTTTTATGATCTTATAATAAGAGGTGGAGTCCAATTCGATGCTTCTTCTTGGCCAGAACTTTATGTTCTTTTGAATAGGCGACAGATATTACAAGGAATCTAGTTGAAATTCTACGATTGTGGTGATGCATCATGAACTTGTCTGACGTGGTGATCTTATGGGCGGCTGGCCTATCCGGCAGATGGATTACATCAACACGTCGCATCCTGGTTTTATAGGTGGCAGTAAGGCTGTGGAGATAGCATTAAATCAGCAACGGGGTGCGAAGGCATTGGCGAAGGTGGTTGTTTACCTTCTTCTCTTTTGGTTATATTCTGATATTTTCTTGGTCTCATTTCACATTTGGTTGAATGCGTTGGTAGTGAATTTTATTTATCTTTAGATCCTCGAACAAGCCTGCTTATGTAACAAGCAACTGAATTAGGTGATTCTATTATGTGCATGCCTTGTAACCCTGGCATGTATAGGATTTGCATGATTCGGAGCGTCCTCCTTCCTTGCCGGAGAAGCAAGCAAAGGCACGTGCAATTTTGGCTCGAACCAATGCCGCATCGCTCGTCTCCCATGAGCAGGTATGTTTCTCACGAGCAGTAATTTAGTTTGATGCTAATGAAATTTTCTTGTTTAGAATTTAAAAGCGTAAGGCGTGTGATGCTTATTGTTTTGATGTACAGGTTGCACCAAAGCCTTCACCCGTACCACAAGAGAAGGCTGGTACTCCCAGTGAGTTTCCAAACCATTTAGTGTATGTTTGCCAAGTGTCAATTGTGTGTATTATGCCAAGTTAAAACTTATGTTGTGTGTTGGTAACTTTGTGGATGTTCCTGTTTGAAAGTGCAAATTGTGAAGTCGTAAGTGAATCTTTTGTCGATATGTCTTGTTATTTTATTTTTTTGATGTTCCTTGTATGTGCAGGTAGTTCCGGATCTGGAAGTACATGGGGTATATCTTCCATATTCTCCAGCAGTGAAACTCGCCAACCTTTAAACGGCAGCAGTAAAGAGCATGTGCCCATTCGCAGTTATGCTGAACCTGCACAAGGACCATTAGAATCTTCATTTTCAAGCATTCAATTGCGGGAGGTGATCCTATTTGCAATTTTTTTGTGTTCACATTAAGTTTTATAGTCTTCATCGTATAGTTGAAATCTCTAATGGAGGTCGGTATTTCATTGCATAGCTCAGAATCATGGCAATTATAGTTACAGGCCTCTTCTTTTGGATTACATGGTGTTCAGTTGTGTGTTGTAACACGTTTTTTGATGTCAACAGCCACCAGCTACTCTCAGGGCAAATGACACTCATGGCGAGCAGGAAACTGTGGAAATTGCTGTGACTCGGCTATTACTAAAGTCGTACTACGACATTGTGCGGAAGAATATACAAGACTTAGTGCCAAAAGCTATTATGCATTTCTTGGTTTATCATTTTCCCCTGCTGACCTCAAACTGATATTCAATACTGCTTTTAATCAACCTGTATATATACCTGTATATCAACTTTTAAACATTTTATGATAGCATGTCTGGATTCCGAGCCTCATTTCCCCCTTCGAAGTAGAGTTTGTTGTTTATTTTCTTTCCATAGGTCAGCTTTATATGTGTGGGTTGTACTTGGTCACATTTGTGAAACTTTGCGTGCTTAGATCTTTCGCTTGATTGGTATCACAGGTCAATCACGTGAAAAGGGAACTTCATAGCGTATTCATCAGAAAGTTGTACAGGTGATTTACAGACCGGGTTTGAACGTGTACATGTTTGTGTATACGTCCATCGTTATTGATTTCCACTGGTATTTGGAATGTGAATTGCTATCTTACATGAATGTCCGTCTCAATTGGAATACAGGGAAAATTTATTCGAGGAAATGCTACAGGAGAAGGAAGAAATTGCCGTCAAGAGAAAGCGCTGTAAAGAGATTCTACGTGTTTTGCAGCAAGCTGCCTGGGTATTGAATCTTCTTCCTCCTTCAAAATATCTTTTGGCGATCTTAATCCATGCTCACTAGTAGGGTGCCCTAATAATCTAAATCTATAATCATACTCTATCAGGAAGCTGAGTATGCTTGATCGCTTTTTAAAAAAATTTAGGGGTCTGTTACTTGGGTTTGTAGCTGCACGAGGTGTCGTAGTCCACCCGGGGACCTTGATGACAGTACCTAAGGCTGCTGTGATTACAATTTATATACTGCGCTGTGCACTTGATATTTAACTGAAAGCAGAGTCGGCTTCAACGGGTAGTAAGCCATGGCTGAGAGACGGTTACCGTTTTGGGTGCAGGAATTGGACACCAGCTTTTATTGACATAGCCGGAGTTAATGCAACAGTTTTGCTCTGGGATAGTGTTTCAAGTAATGAACATAGCGTAGATGACGGTTCAGTTTATCAGATTGTTGATGACAATTTTGTCTCAATTACGTTGTTCGGGCACCAGTTATTAAATCTAACATAGAAACGCTCCTTGAGGTTCACTTCAATCACGCAGCCTTTCCAAAGATCTTTGTCTGTACTCGAAAGCCTCGAACAGAATTTGGGCCGGCTTTCTGCGGGCCTACTGCATTATCTGTTCACTTGCGCAACCTAACTTTAGTTTTCTCTAATTGATCGCATAGGATTTGTCGTGATAGATTGATGGATTTGGAATCTAGTCTTGAACACCGGTGTCTTGGGACGTGGTTATTGTCAAGGTCATGAGTCATGTTTCAAAGTGTGAGCTTGGATGTTTGTATATGTGGGCAGACCTTGGAAGAACTTCCATTAGAGTTTGAATCGGCATCACGATCGTCCTCAAGCTTTGATTCTACAGGGCTGCCCCCTCCTGCTACCAGAGGTAGTGCCATGACTCCAGCATTGTACGCTCTTATCAACGGTGATTATGCTGGAGCTCAATCAGCCTCTGGTTACTTGGGCGCTCCAAGACAGTCGAAGTCCAAGAAGTCCTTTAGTGTTGAACATTCTGCAGCTGCAAATGGAGGGATGCCCTAATCCTGAATAACGTAGCTCATGCAACTGTTAGCTATAGTGAGATTTAGTTGCATTCTCTGCTATCAAATCATTGCTCCTTGAGGTGGTTCTACGATTTTTTGGTCAACTAGGAAGATTAGACTAATTCTGTAGATGATCTTGTTACGATGTTCTCTGAGGATAATTTTTCATGAAACCCGTGCACATATTGTTGAAGGGATGATGTATATGTAGGCGAAGGTTTGGAAACAACAAGATTGGACGCCAAACTTTGTTTGCTGGTTGAGATGATCTCCGGAGATAATCTATCAAATAATTCTAGGGTTCGATTGCAATGGCTATCAGAGATTTAACCCTGGGAAGACGTGACCCTATCACTAAAGAAGTCTGCCCCAAATGAGAGGACGGGAGAAAATTTGGGTGCAGTTGAGGAACCCAATTTCCATTATTCCCTCATGTATTTTTCAACTTTCATACATAAGAAAATGGCAATTTTTGCTCCCCTCTCTTGAAGTGCATTATAGCCATATAAATGATCTTTTTGAATTTGACCCGACCTAATCATAAAACTTATCAAGTCTAGTTTCCAATCCAAATTGAAGTTTTGAAAAAATTTATTGCAGTTTGCAGTTTGAATTTTGAACCTATTTTTATGGAGTTGCGATTTTCTTATTATAGAATGCCAAAATGTTTATATAGCATGATGTTGACATACACCTGTGAAGAAATTTTCAAGCATATTTAAAAAAAAATATTTGATATGAAATTTTTTCATTTTTTATTCAAGAATTCATAATAACTTCAAATCTTCTCAAAAAATATTCAAATTTTATTCTCAAAAAATATTCAAATTTTATGAAATATATAAGAGATATGATTACATCTCTAAAAAAAATAAAAATAAAAAAATAAATATAGCATACTTTATAATAACAAACAAATTTGAACAACTTTGAATATAGATTTGAAACTTTTTCATTCAAACAAGTATACCATAGCATTAATGGGCAAAGTCCAAAAGTAGATATACTTTAAGTTAAGTTGTTTGTTTTGTTTTGTTGTGTTTTTGTTTGTTTTATTTGTTTTGTTGTGTTGTGTTTTAGTTAGTTAGTTTTGTTTGTTTTGTTTTATTGTGTTTTAGTTAGTTAATTTGTTTTGTTTTGTTTTTCCAAATTCCATAATCAAGGTCAAGTGATTGGAATCATTCTCATGACCTTTCTAGTGACCTTTCTACTTCAAGATTGTCCTTTTAAAGAAGTGGAGAAACTTATGTGATGAAAATAGATAAATACTAAAGAAGTATTGTCTATTATGAAGTTTATTTTTTTACCATTTTATTATTTTATCTTGATTTTTTATTTAAGAGAAAATAGATCCCTTTTTTATATTAAATTTCCACCTTCCCACCCATGATGGGGTTGGAGGAAGTTGAAAAGATTTGACGGATCTTACTACATCTTTATCTTACCGAGCATAAGACCATTAATGTCTCAAAGCACCCATTTGTATTGAATCTATGTAGGTTTCTAAAAAACAACATAATGAGACAGTTGAACCTTTACTATTCAAAACAAGCAACATTAAACATTTTGGCCAATACTTTCCTTTGAAAGTAGGCTGAATAATTACACTGCATTTTAGCTGACACTTTGTTTTGAAAGTGGGCTAATTAAATACATTGCAATTTGGTTGGCACTTTACTTTGAAAGTGGGTTGAATAATTACACTGCATTTTGGCTGGCACTTTGCGATGGGCAATTAAATGGTATTTTTTTAGTGATCATTTTAGCTTCTACTAGCTATGAGCTTTGTGGCCTGGCTTGGGAATATATTTATGGAAGAAGTTGTATAGTTACGACTAAGCAAATTAGAACAAACAAGCACTGTTGCTTTCAATTGAGTATTTAGCACTGGTCATTGACTGCTTGGGGGTGTGCATATTGGGATCGATCTTGAAATGGCAACTTCATGTTACAATTGCAAGCTTCCAAGTTTACGGAATGAATCAAATTATTCTTTGTAGTATGTTTGGATTTTGGTGGTATGTTTGATTTGATCTCCTAATGAAGGCAATAACAAGTGCCTGCAAATTGTAAACACCTCGTGGACCTCACTGACATTGCAATTTTTTGTCATGTGGGATGGGTACAAACGGGGGTGCTAGTTTGTGAGCCTTGGAGCATGAGCTTGAGAGCTGTGAGCTTTTGAGCCTTCAACCTTTTCCAAAAAATTTATAATTTATGGGATATGGACCTATAACCGTGGTTAACATTTTGTAGGGCTTTGTGTGTGAGAATACAAATTAGTAGAGAAATAGTGGCTTTAGGATAACAAAAATATAACAAGGGATTAGGATTCAGGAATAATAAAAACATATAGTGGACTTGAAGAATGTGAAAAGTATAACCCTTAGTAAGATATAGAAGTGATAGAATTCACAATAGAGATCAGTGATGAGAAGTACTAGGAGATCTGGATGAAGAACTACCAGGAGATCTATATGAAGAAGTGTCATGGCTATTTGATGTCTCACTAATTGACTCTTTAGCCGAATCATCTATAAACATGAGAACTCGAGGATCTACCTTACAAATCCTTGAACACTGTCTACTACTAAAAGTAACAAACTGTGAAGCTAATGCCTCGGCATACACTGGTAAATGAAATGGCTTAGGCGGGCTAAAGAAGAATGGAGCCTTCCCAAAGGACAATCGATGTTGTGCCGTTCTCATTTTCTTTGCTTGCCTATACAAAAAAAAGACCACACATGAGATCAAAGTACATGATGAAACCTAGATGGATAACTTTGAAAATTTAGGGATAAACTTACTTACTAAATTTTGAAGCCCTCATGACATGACGGACGGGCACTTCTTCGTCTTCCAAATCAATTGGAGGAGCAAGAGTGTGCTCTGGTTGAGTCACAGTATTCGATGCACGGCGAGTTAATGGAACTAGCAGTGCATCATATATGGACTTTTCTGCTTCCAAGGCCACAATATGATGACTAGTAGCATGGCAAGCATATACACATGAACCTGCATACAAGAAGGAAGTCATTGAACCATCTACATGAACTGGAATGAATACATCAAATCATAATGTGGTTAAAATTCGGGACTCACAAAAACTAACTGGAAATACAAACCTGTAGATGCGGTGCAGTCCATGACGATATCACCAGGCAAGGTCGTTGCTTCCACAAGCATTTGCATAAATGCCCGGGCCTTCTCCCGAGGACCCCGCCAAGGAATCTTCCCGTTTAAAGCCACATCATCCTTCCCACAGAAATTCTGCAAGATGTCGTCTCGACCCACATTGATGCCTACTACTTCATGCTCAGGTACATCTTGGAATGAAAACCGGCTCTTGAATCGGCCCTGGGAACCTCTCACGTAAAGTGAAATCGCAAAGCGCATCGTCTGCAAAACAATCAGAATTATTGAATGGCCTTAAAGATGAAATTCAAATTTAGGAACCTAATACAAACTCAAAGAATTTAGAGCATAACGTGGCTGATGGGTCGGATGGAGACGCTAGGTGGAGCCTATTCATGCCCCACCAATCCTTCTTTGAAGTAAATTCAAACGACTTTAAATTTCCAAGCAAGTGAGACTTGATGTCACGACTAAATGGGTACATCACAAGGAGAGCACTACCGTCGTGCAAATAGTTGTCAGCAAAATCGAAGACATCAGTAAGACCTTCCGCCGAGAACTCATTCCATTTGGGAACCGATGTTGGTGGATTGAAAACTATAGGGACCGGTAATCCCTCTGGGAGATCTACAACTATGAGGTCAACGGCCGCCTGCCCAGTAACCACACCATTGAAGAAGCGCTCTTTGTCTACTGCATGCTGATCACATACAATCCAGGTAAAAAATTAGCCATAAATTACCTATAGGAACGCTACATCATGGACTCAGCCATCACAATAACCTCAATGTCATTGCCTTCATCTAATGAAACCATGTAAGAATGAAGAGATATAGTACCTTATTGAACAACTCTATGATGGCATCAAACGATGCAGATACACCATCCTCACTAGATCCCAGCAAGCTAGAGACTCCAAGGTTCAAGATAATCTCATCCACGTTATCATGTGCCTCCAAAGTGTAGGCCTTGGAAGGAAGACCATGGAGAAGCTTCTCCTGCGTGAGTGAGAAGGCTGAGGAGGTGGGCTTCATCGCGCCATCACTAGTAGCCTGCTCTGGTCCTTGCGACTTTGCTTTCCTCTTCCTTCCGCTCAACTTACCCTTTGCCTCGGCCTTACCTTTCTCGATATCACGTGCTTTTCTCTTAGCATCATTCTCCTCAGTCTTCTTCTTTGCTAACTCCCATTTTTCTTCCTTCTTGTCAGATGCCTCTCTCTTCCTCAAAGCAGCCTCTCGAGCATCAGCGTCAAGCCCCGCAAATTCATCAAATTGTGGATCCACCACGCCACTGTCTTTGATGGACTGAAAGAGCGCCGTCTCTTTAGGTGGGATGAACCCCTGACTACATTCAAGGTACCACGCCCTTGATTGCAAATGAGCACTCGTCCAATTTTTCACTTGAGACGGTGAGAACATGCAGTCGGAGGAGGTCCGGTCAAGCCAGGTGTTGAGGAAAGGCGGTAAGTCAGCTTTCGCAATTGCTTTCTTGGGAAACAATTCAAATTTGAAGTACCTATAGCACAAGGCCAGGACTCAAAGATATTAGTTAACCATGTAGACAACAGTAATCCACAAACATGTCCCTGAAAAGCTAAGAATGAAGAGATTGGAAATGAGGTCCTTCACCTATAGATTACTCTCTTAACCACAAGGTTAGAGAACTTCTGGTCTTTAAAGGACTTTGACTTCTTGAAGGCATCTGCACCCTTAAAAGTTCCTGGGTAGGCGTGGTCCCACACCTTCATCCGCCATCCCTCTATGTAATCCACAAGAGATTCAGGCTCGCCAACAACAGCCATATCCACATGAATATTATCGGAGCGGATGATGCCCTCGTACATCTTGACAGCAGCATCCTCAATCTGACCCAGGCCAAAATAATGACATCAATTACTATCAACAACAATAACTCAAATCATTTGCTCAATTTGCATGATAAATCGTGACAGATTCATACCGCGGCATACCAACACGCCTTGGCAAGGAAGGAGTTGATCTTGTCATCATTGGCTGGTCTTGGTGGAAATCGTCGTGCCTCACGTGTAGGTCCAGATGAATTGAGCCATTTGAGCCACTTCACCTTGTGACTTGAGGCTACATTTGCTGTGGCAATGAGCTGAAGCTTGTCGAGAGTCAACTCCTGGACTGCGTATATGCTCCAATGCCGTTCAATCTGTCAATGATCAAATAGAAACATCAATTAGTGAAAAAAGCTAGCTCCTAATTTAGATAACATACATTGACAATCGCAAGAGTGAGATCTGGAGAAAATTTAACCGATATTGAGAAACTGAAAACAGTGCTAGTGAGGAAGTACATGTTCATGCAGGGATTATGAAAGGATGGATTGAAAACATGGCACACAGTACAAGGATCATAACAACGCAAAGGTAGGAGTAAGAGACTATGGCAGTTAAATTCTAAAATACATCAGAAGTCACAGCATGGATGAAGGCAAATTAGTAAAATCTACGGGCTCAATTAGGAAGTACGGACGATGCCCAGCAAGAAGAGTCTAAGAAAACTGAATAGATATTGAAAAAATGAAAATGAATGTCGTTAGACAAGCAACCTAGTGACCCAATTCACTAGGGTAAGACACTCTAGTTACATGCTAATGGATCCAATTCAAGAATCCACGGAAGATAGACTACAAGATTTAGGAAGCATGAACTCTCAATTTGGATAGCTAAGTGCTTGTCTCGGTCCAGAGACTGTAATATCGTCGCCAACTCACTACTTCCGAATACTTATAGGAATGGTCAACCTCAATAATTCTAAGTAGGTATGTGCTGAGGGAGTAAAACATGTCTATGTGTACCTCTTGAAGCCAATCATCTCCTAGTGCTGGATTTGCAATAGAAACTATTTTTGATAGCTTCTTATATAGTAGATGTGTGGCATCCTTTGTAGAAGTTCTCATTGCAGCTGCAACCCCCGCATCAGTAACTTCCTTAAGAGGGGTGTCCTCGTGGTACTTTCGGACAGCTGCGTCCGAGGCTGCTGCAATTTCTTACTGCATGCACCAACAATTTCGCATCAAAATACTAACAAAGGAATCCCACTATGATCAAAAGAGAATCCCTTGTTTTGGAACACAGTACCTGAAAGATAAATGACGTAAATATGTCCAATGGCATGGAGTACCATGTCTTCCTCACATTTTGTTGACAAGCTTTGACATCGGCGTCACTTAGAAGCTCTTTGAATTTCTCAATTGGCATCGACCCATACTTGCGAACGCGATATAGGGTGTGTACTAGATTAGTCTTCACATGAGAGTTTTCAGTGTACCTGAAAACATCCATGAATCGAGTGTAAGACATCCACAAGTTATGCAATTGTGATATCAAAAGAGCGTTGCAATCTACAAAAAATGCAAAGAGGACATGAATAAAATCTTACTTGTTGATGTCGTGCATGACCTGCATCGCCACTCCTACACGCCCTTTTGTGTCTAAAATTATTGAGTCAACCAATATGTGCCAGGCCAAGTCATCACTATGGAGACGTCTAATGTGCCTCATCCATGCGATTCGACAATGATTTCCGTCACAGACATAAAACTTTGCATCCTCGAGATGCTTGAGCTCCTCCACGCCCCAAAGTTTCTCATTGAACTCATCATTCACCGAGTTCCAATGCAAGCCCCATTCAGCTTTTTCTGAATCTGAGAATGTCCCTCCTTGGCCCTGCTCATTTGCCACAGAGACATAAAAGACTCAAGCTCCTTATTCGTAGCCGTGCACAAACTCTTGCTCTAGCTTAGTTAGATCACAATTAAGAGTCGGTCTAACCATTGGCATTGGAACCAAACGACAAAGTGGAATTTTCATTTGTGAGAGATGGACTGGGACAAAACGCAATCCCGATATTGTGGCCACGAAGTCAAGCTTCTGAGACTTGCGAATGTCATCTTCTCCCTCAAGCAATTGGATTGCAGAAGAACCACCTCCAACATTGACATCTTTTTGTGGCTCCTCTACCGAGATTGATGCAGGCTGCTGTACCACGTGAGACGATCGTGGTTCTTCCATCGAGATGCTTGCAAGATCCTCTTCCAATGAAGGATCTGTTTTTTCTTGGAATTGATTTTCGACCAAGACATCATCATCAGCGGCATCCACCTGCACAAATATAAGCAACATTATTAGGACCTCATATATTCATTGGAATGGTCATGATTCAGAAAATTAATCCCTGTGAAGGCTCAGCTCCTTCGTATCTGGACCAACTAGAATTTTTGCAAGCAAAAGAATCCACCAATCGGCTCTCGGTGGCGAGAGAAAACTCCGAGACCCCACAGCGTACAAATCTTACCTGCTTACCCGAAGGATCACAGTGGACCAACTGGGATTATCGCAAACAATTGAAACCACGAATTGGCTCTCGGTGGCGAGAGAAAACTCCGAGACCCCACAGCGTGTAGATCCTAAATGCTTTCTTGAAGAATCACAGTGGCCCAACTAGAACATAGGCGAGCGGATGATTTCCAAAAATGTCTCTCGATGGCGAGAGTAAGATCCCAAGTCCCCACTAGCTTCAAAAAATGCAAAGTACTCAAGAATATCTAATTTGTCCTACTAGAATTTGAGCATGCAGTTTCTCCCCGAATTTCTATTTCAGTAGCGAGACCCTTACTTCAAGCCCACCTATTAGGATATATACAAATCATTTTGCGAAAAAAAAACCCTAATAAAAACAAAGTTTGCAGGACTTGAATCCCGCATGCTATATCTCGGTGACGAGACTCTTGTCAGAGGCTGAGTTTCTTGCAGCAGTCCAATAAACATGGCCCGAGTTCCTCGCAGCAGTCCAGCAGTCCAGCAAACAGGACAACCTTCACAGGGCTCTCGGTGGCGAGATAAAATCTCAAGATCCCACAGCCTTTAAATCCCGCATGCTTATGTAGAGGATCACATTGGACTGACTAAAAAATCTGCGAGAGGATGATTTCTAGAAATTACTTTCGGTGGTGAGATCAGGATCCTAAGTCCCCACAAGCTCCGAATAATGCATTTCAGTCGGGGAGTCAAAGCGTTCTATGATTTCCGAATATCTATCTCAGTGGCGAGACAAGGATCCCATGTCCCCACATGATAAACTCAAAGCAGATCAGTTGGGAAGATCGCAGCAGTCTCTGATCCCCGAATTTGAATCTCGGTGGCAAGAGACTAATCCTCATGTTCCTCTGTGTGGACAGAAACCTAAAAAATCTGAAAAACATGAACCTAAAGAAAAAAATTCTTCGGCCTGCAAAGCCCGCCTGGAGTTTCTCGGTGGCGAGACAACTGTTGGCCGGCGTAGTTCCTTGCAACACTCAAGCAGATACGACCCGGCTTCGTGTTGCTGCTCTAGCCACTGAAATGTAAGAATCCGATGCTGACGCGCACTGTCGATTTGGGAAGATCTAAACGACAATATTTTACAGAACACTTTCCACAATTCCTCCGTCTCGGTGACGAGAGAATCAAAAAAATGCGGTAAGCGATCGGACTTTACTCCAACATCTTGAATTGATATTCAATGTCTCGGTGGCGAGACTGTCGAGCGATGGACACGAGATTGAGATCAAAACCTACTGCAAAATTCAAAATATGATAACCGAGAGAATCCACATGATGACTCCTTCTCGGTGGCGAGAACTCAAAACTGAGACTACGCCTTGGTCCAGATCTTCTCCCATTTCTAAACTCAATCAGCAACGACTAAGCCGGATAAGGGACATAAGTGACAAGGGAGGGTTCTCGGAAATCTATTGAGGGTACCGGATATCATGTGGGATGCGATTCAAAGGCCATGATTCAAGATTGTACCTCACAAGTATCACAATCCGATGCTGAAACTATCGCAGCCTCTTGCTCCCGCCGTGCGAGGTCTCGGCTCCGCCTTGTCTCCATTGCCGCAGCTTCCGTCAAATGTTCACAAATTTGGGATACCTAATGGCAAGAGCAAAGTATTGGAAACTCTAGAAAGACGAGAAAATGCAGTTGATACTATCTCAGGTCTCATTGCAAAAGAAGTTTCAAAAGCCCCTACTGCCAAAGCATCAGCCATTGCTTTGGCTGCTAGCAAGGAATTCCTCGATACATTCTTAGTTCACTTTGGTGACGGACCCAAGGAGATGCTGCATGGCAAGGCTCTTGATGATGTCATGGATAAATTTCAAGTCCTTAGTTCGCCAAATGTGAGGAACATCATTGCTTCTTTTCGTAACGCTAGAGGAGGAGGAGGGGAGATTGATCGTCTACTTGCAATGAAGAAACAAGCAAAGATTGAGTTTATTCATGATAGTGTGTTCCCGGGACAGGGACAGAATAAGGTGTATGTCTTCAAGATGCTCGTGGACAGCCTTGGGAGCGGGGTTGACCTTGTAAGGAGGATGCAACCCGGAGGTGATCTGGCAAATTGTTGGCTTATGTTTGATCATGTGAAACGCGTCAAGGACTGGACCACAATTGCTTGCCACGTATATGATTCAATTTATTGCAAAGTAATGACAATTGCAGTTTGTGACATGCAATCAGAAGATACTGAAGGACAAGTCATTATGTGGAGGTGTCTCAACAAAGTAATGGAGAAGAACGACTTGGCAAATCCTAACTTCAAAGGCTTTATGGCACACAACGCACAAGCCAATTGGAATGCTGTTAGAATTGTTTATGGATCTGGAGATCCATCTATCAAGATGATTGACAGAGAACGCACTTGTCTTTTTCATTGGGCTACCTCAATGAAGCAACACACTGAAAAACTCATTAAGCGCAAACTTCAATGCCAACACATGAAGTTGTGTAGAGACTACAAAGATGCTAAGAACTTGGAGGAAGCGGAGAGTAGGTACCTCCAAATCAAGGCATGGTGGTACTCCTCTGGTGCAGCATCAGAGGAATCTCTGAAGGAGCTTGAATTGTGGTTAGCCTTCTGGCACTTCAGATACTGCCAATGGGGGGGCTTCATGGAAACTGTAAGTGTCGCATTTTTCTACCTTTCGATTCATTTGTTCTTTATATGCAGTTTTCACATTGCCTTTTGGATTATTGCTAATGTGAGTGCTAAAATAATGTACAGGATCTATTGATGGAAGAATTGGCTGACATTCCGTCTTGTAACCTCTCTGAGACGATTCACAACAAGTGGCTACAAGCATCTGGTAAACGCGGAACGGACTTATACACTCGGGGGGTGTAGTCATCGGGCGGATTAGCAAACTATGAGCGAAAAAATGATAGGGTATTTTTTATTCATTTGGGCTAAAAATTATAAAAGAGTTTAGAGTACTATAGGGTATAGAATATGGCATTGGATGTCTTTAAAGTACTATAGGGTATGGAATAATAGGCCCCATTAGAAAATGCAGTAGTACTAAAATAGCCCCCTTTATATTAAATTCTTTGGCCAAATGTCTGAAATTGCTTATTGTACTATAGGAAATATACATCTTAGTTCATGTAAGACTTTCGGATTCCTACAGTGACTTAACTACTCTTACAACTAAGTGTTATACATTGTACATGGATACATAATTTAGGGTCTGACTACTGTAAGTTAATACGGAGTATGATTTAATATTACAGAATACAAGATTGTGCAGATCTCATTTAGGGTACTCAGTGATGGTTTACTGCGCTTAGGGGTTAGTTCAATTTGGCTCAGTGATGGGGTTTTCGGCTTAGGGGTCAGGGCAATCTGGCTCAACTCGGCTTAGGGGTCAGTTCACTTAAAGCCGACCGTTGCGTCTGAGTTTGCAAGGAAGAGGTTTAGGGTTTATTCAATTGGTCGGGACTGGGTGCAATCTCCCGACGTGTGCAAGAATCCGGTTGTGGCGTGTGCAAGGACCTGAGTTTGCTGTCGACGAGGTGGAGGGTTTGTGCAATCAATTTGCTTTGGACGAGGTGGAGGGTTTGTGCAAGGACCTCAGTTTGTTGGATACGGGGTTTACGGTTTGTGCGCCCGTTCAGTTTCGGGTGTCCCACAGCAGCCCTCATTACGGTTTGGGGCGGATCTGTGTTGTGCATGTAGGGTTTACGGTTTGTGCAATCAATTTCGTTGTTTGGCTACGGGTTTGTGCAATCAATTTTGTTGTTTGGCTACGGTTTGTGCAATCAATTTTGTTGTTTGGCTACGGTTTGTGCAATCAATTTTGTTGTTTGGCTACGGTTTGTGCAATCAATTTTGTTGTTTGGCTACGGTTGGTTCGTTGGGAGCATCCCCAAGCAGCCCTCGTTACGTTTTGTTGCAAATCCGTCACGGTTTGGTGCAGATCTGTGTTTTGGTTTTAGGCTTTACGACTTCAGGGTTTGGAGTTGTTTTTTCTGTGTCTTTTTCTTGCGTGACAGCATCACATGGTGCCTGGGGTCGCTGCGATCATCTTGGCACCTGCTGCTTTGAGGTATTGCTAGTCTCTGAATTGGGCAACGTAGGGTTTTGTATTGCGGTTGTCTTGTGGTCTTCAGGCTCTTGTTAATTTGTGGTTTACCTTTCAGGGTTTAGGGTGCGTTGCTCTTGCGTTCTGGATCCAGATGTGCTGCGTGGTGTAATGACAGATTTGATTTGTTGAACGCAGGGTTTAGGGGCGTGGATGATGGCGCTCAATTACAAGATCAGATTGTACTTTGTGGAGGATGATGTGGGGCGGCCGGAGTTACTCAGTCCGTTTTTTTGCAACTCCAGCGATACTTATGCGGATTTGCGCATGCGCTTGGAGAACGGGGAATGCGTGGAGTGGCCTTTCCTTTTTTGGGACTTAGATGATGCATGCCGAATACCAAAGCGGTTCGAGGCCATGAACCCGGTTAAAGAACGCGTTTATGTAATTCCGTCGGTGGAGGGCGACGCCGGACGTTGCAAGCGGTGTCGTGTTGGGGACCAGGCCGACACGAGGAGCAGCGATTTGGCAGCGGAGCAGCCAGGGCAACTTACGGGTTTGGGAGGTGTCCAACGTGTGGCACGGATGTCTTGCACGCCGGTGCTGCACGGACGTTGGAGGAGGCAGGAGCTGCTGGTTTAGGGCATCCCACTGAAGTTCCAGAATTTCCTGAAGACGACGAGGCTGAGCCACAGCCGACACTGTCACCTACTGATGTGCTCGAGGAGACCCTGCTACAATCCACGCTGTTAGCCACTGATGTGCTTGAGAATTACAAGCAGGGTGCAGAAAAGCTGAGAAGGGAGCTAGAGTCACTTGATTTTGCAGATCACAAGTGGGACCTAAAAACTTACGATCACTATGGCTTGGCTGTTGTGAAGATATATTGCGGGGAGTGTAAGAGAGAAATTGGGGGTACGGGCCGTGATCACTCCCGGATTGCAGTGCAAAACCTATTTGCAAATTTCAAGAAGAATCATTTACATTCAGCTCTCCACATCAAGCAATGGTGCAGGAAGAGGGGTTTAGTGTACAGCGACCACCCAAAGGAGGGCAAGTCTAGCAAACCCATCATTTTGACACCAGCAGATCACCGGCGACTCGTGGAGGAAGGCGTTAGCATTCTTCAAAGTGTGAATGACTTGATCTCCTCAAATGATCCTCCGTTTGTAATAGTCGGAGATGTGGGTGTTCCCCAGTTGAAGTCCTTTTGGTTCAAGGTGCGCTGCAAGCTCGATGGAGAACTACTGCTCCTGTGCCCGCAGAAGGGGAACCTTAGACAGAACTTAGAGAATCACGTCCATGGCCTGGTTCATACGAAGTGCTGTGAAGACTTGGCTACGGCAAGCAGTTCGTCGAAGAGTTCATGTGCAGTCAGCTCCGGAAAACGGGGGAGACCCACCGCAAGGTCGAGGTCGACCACCGGCAATCAACGCGACCTCCATTTTTGGTTCAACAGTTCAGGCAGTGTAGGTTCCGAAGCAGTAGGAGAATCCCCGTTAGGTATGCACTCCGACTCTATTTTGTCGTTGCTGTGTTGGGGATTTAGGAAGAAAATCGTTGAGTACGCTGGGAAGTCCTATAGAGTCGAGTCGTTGCAGAATGATTCAAAGATTGGATCGGTGTGGATGGCGGAGCCAAGCACAACTGCCGATTTTGTATTTCAAGGTCAACTTGTTCTTATAAGAGGGTGCTTCCGGCATGTACAGTGTAAACGGTTGTGTGCCACGGGAGAACCCTTTACGAATTTCATTTGTTCCAATTGCATGGAAATTGAGCAAGCCAATGATTTCAGATTTAGGGTACAAAGGGAAGGTCGTGCTCTTGTCAAGTGTGGTCGCAGGGATATACAGCAAGGAAGAAGGATAGGCTATCTACAGATCACTGAACTGGCCTCACAGTCAAGGACGTTAGGCAGGAAATACCGTGATGAAAAGGCTAGACACTGGCTCATGAAGTCTAGGGTCGCGCAATTGAAAGTAAGTCAGCGTGGTTTGAAACTTAGTGCTGTAGAAAATTTTAATAGAAAAGATGTTCTCTCTTTTTGTAACAACATACTGGCGTCTCACAGAACCAACGCCTTCGGGGGAAAGCCAGCTTTGTGGGACTTCCTCAGGAACGTTGCCACAAACTTAAATCGTGTGAGGCAGGGTCACAGATTCTCCAAAAATTCAAAGTCATTTGCTCAAGCTATGAGGATATATGGTGGTAGGCGAATGTGTGATTTGTTTACCTTGAATTTTGGTGGGCCGTCCTATGATTGTACTAAACGGGAAAATAAGAAAGGGGTTCAATTCATTGCTAGGGAGCATTCTGCGTTGTTTGCTGCTGTGGCTGACATTTACAGGGAGGCCAAAGTGAATCACGGAGTAGAAGGACCTGTTCCTGTCATCTTGGCGGAGGACGAGACAAAAGTCAAGGCTCGTATATCTTGGGACGCTCGGTCTAATGGACTGGTGGGCTTTTGTGGAGTGAAGGAGAATCATCGATGCGTATCCACCTTCAGGCCTCACGTAGGGAATGGTGAGAGTGGGTATGCAGCCATAGTAGATTCTTTCCGTCAGAATGACAAGGGGAGTTTTGCTCGTGTCATCATGGTGAATCCTTTGCATGCTTTGTTGCCACGACTTGTACTTGTTGTGTCTAGCACTTGCAACCGTTTCAATTCCGACTGGGTCCGAAATCAGTGGAATACTATTGACACGCTCTGGCAAGACAGCTGTGGGCCTGTTCTCGGACCGATTGTGGGGCATTCTTCCGATGGGGATTCTAGGAGGAGGCAGCTCATGGTCCATGACTACTGTAGCAAGGCGGGGTTCAGGTATGAAATCCCGTGGGAAGGCTGGTCCTTTTCTTGTGAATGGCTTGGCGAGAATAAAGTGAGAAGCTTGCATGATCAGGATTTTATTCACAACGGAAAGAAATTAATCAACCCCCTTGACAACGCTGTTTGAGGGAGAGAGTGGTGCTTGCTAGCAAAGTGTCATTCTTTTTCAGGATTTGGAAGTTGTGGTTTAGCCATGGTGACCACGGTGTAGGAGGAAATACAAAGAATCTAACGTTGCAAGAATGCTTCATAAGCAACCAGTGCTACCTTGACGTGCAGCTCTCGTGCCATTTCGTGGTCTTACTCAAAAGGTATTTTCGTGATGCATTTTCTCACTTGCCGGTTCCACTGCACCTCACAGGATCTGATTCATGTGAAATTTTTTTTAGCAAGGTGGGGGGAATGCAAGGTATGGAGAGAGCGTACGATTTCCAGGAGCTTGTGGGTTGTGCTAACACGGTGAACCACCTGGCTGCGATTGAGTACGGATCTAATGGACTGCAATTTGGTAGAGCGCATAACAAGCAGAAAAACATGTGGGCGGACTTGCATCCTCTAGAACGTGGGCAGGCACCTGCAGATTTGGGAGATTATAGCGCCCTTGCCACAGATGAGGACTTCGTGGCGGCGTTGAAGGAAGGTCTGAAGGCAGCCCAATCCCAATTGAAGGCGCTAAATATGGCTCCATCAACTTATGCTAGAAGGAAACAATGGTTCTTACAGCCTTGGACGATGGAGGGGTCGGATCCGAAGCACTAGGCATACGTACCGCCCGAAAAGCCAGTCCCTGGCGAAGATGGCGACGGAGAGGTCATGAAGGACTCCCTTGCTGTGCAGGAAGAGGGAGACACTGTGGAGCATGACGGTGAACCCTTAGCCCCGGACGAGAGTGCGTTGGACGCTGAGAGTGCCAACCTTGACGCCGACAGGACTGCTGCTGACGCATCCTTGGAGAGTGCAGAACATGTTTTGAGTGTTGCCGAAGAAGAGTGCCGGGATGCAATCTCGCAAATGCTGGATTCAGCTGAGCCCAGCCCACCAGTGGAGCTAACTTCTCGGAACCCTGCACAGAAAATAGAGCCAGTGGTGCATTACAATGGCAGGGCCATTTACAAATCAACGTTGGTGGGCGAATTGAACGGGAATCCCTTCCTGTCGAAGGACCGCTTGACTCGCATCAAGAACTCTGTCTACTTCAACAACACTGAGGATTATCTTGCTGCCGCTAATTCGACCACGACCGCTTTCTTGGGCCTTGGAACTAACTGCGGAGTGCTATTTATGCAATCTCCCACTGTAGGCCAGAGTTCTGCAGTGAGATCCATGCAAAAGAGGAACCGCTGTAGTGCTCAAGTGGGACGCCCGGCTGCTGTGACCACTGGCCCTGACATTGGCACTTGGTGGCTCGGCAGGGTGCAGAAAATGCGGAGGAGGGTTGGACGAACGTGGGGATTGTGTAGGAACCTAGTCGACCTCATGGCTCACACGCCAGCAGGTAAGAAGGTAGGTTCTTCCCCGTCCATTCAAATAATGCTCAATTGGTTCAAATCAGTGCCAGGGAGGAACAAGTACAAATACGACGTGACGGACACCCAATGGATTGACATTGAGAGCGTGATTTGCACCATTGCACTGTCATTCAATTCGAATACCAGCGTTTATACCCTACGAGAGGCTGATCGGCAGGTGCTAGACGAATTTGTGTCACAAAATACTTGAGCACTGCAGGTGGTCCAAGTAGTTGTACCTTGAGCATCCCGGTCTCACAGTTAGCTCTTATTTGTTGTCTAACATGGGAGTTTTGCAACTAGAGCAGCCCTCGCATTTGAAACAAGCAACCTTAGAAGCTCCTGGTTATGTGTGTGAGGAGAGCTGGCGGAGATACTCGCTCAAGAGCAGGTGAATTCCATCTTGATTGCTGTAGTTTAGGGCATGAACTCCTCCGAGATGAGTAATGATGTTCGACTTGCTGCTACGCACGCTCTATATAATGCCCTAGATTTTGCTCAAACTAACTTCGAGAATGATATGGAGCGCAACTATATTATGAGGGTGGTTTGTGAGACCAACCTCTCACCAGATGTCCGAGTTTGTCGTTGCTGCCTTCGAATGTCTAGTCTCCATTGGCTGCACTTATTATGATAAACTTGCCCCATACATGCAAGAACTATTTTGTCACTTCGAAAGCAGTGCAGGAAGATGAAGAGCCAGTTGCACTTCCAGCGATCGAGTTTTGGAGCTCTATTTGCAATGAGGAGATCGAGATTCAGGAAGACTACCAAGGTGATTTCTCTGGACCTATAAATTTTTGAAACTCGCTTGTGAACCGTGATCATATCGGTGAAATTTTTAGGGGCTGTTTATTAGCACTTGGCTGTGAAGTCCCCTAATACTAATTGTCTTCGATTCAAAGGTGCCTTACTTTCACTTCATGAAACAGGCGTTGCCTGCCCTCGTTCTGATGTTGCTGGAAACGTTGACGAAGTAGGAGGAAGATCAAGATCTAGACGAAGGGGCCTGGAATTTGTCTATGGCTGGTGGGACTTGTCTGGGCTTGGTGGCTCGTGCTGTTGGAGATGACGTTGTGCCTCTTGTCACGCCCTTCGTTCAGGAGAACATTTCAAAGGGTGACTGGATATTTCGAGAGGCTGCTACCTACGCTTTTGGATCCATTTTGGAGGGACCTTCGCTGGACAAGCTAAGTACTCTTGTACATGATGCTCTCCCCTTCATGTTGCAAGCAATGAAAGATGAGAACAACCATGTGAAGGATACTACAGCGTGGATCCTAGGAAGGATCTTTAAGTTCCTACATGGACCTTCTCTCGAGGCTCCAGTTATTACTCAATCCAATGCGTGTTCTTGCTTTTACATAAGCTAACCTTTCCATTCTCCGTTTTGCAGCTAAGTTGCAGGCCAAAGCGACCCTCTGGAAGCCACGCAGGTCCATGGCGGCTGCGGCGCCTGGGCCTCTTGTTCGTCAGCCTGTTCGCCGAGAAGAACTACGTCCAAGCTGGAGCGGTACTTGGAAATATTTCGCCGGACTTTGAAGAGTATCAGGTATGTACACATTATTTTGTTTACAACCTGTCGCCATGCTGGAACTTGGAATGCATTTCGTTTTAGCATAGTTGGTGTACATTTCCATTGATGCAAGTGTGTTTGTTGCAATGCAGGTGCAGGGGATTTTGAGCACCGGTTACAGTAGTGTAGGTTAGCCTTAGTTTTGTTCATGGACCCATAATGTGCAAATTCTGGTCCTATTCACTGTGTTTGTAAACACAATGAGAACATTGTTTTTCTTAACTTCTATTATGTTCATGGATACATAATATGCTAACTTTGGTCCCATTCACTGTGTTTGTAAACACAATGAGCATTATTTTTCTTACTCCATCATTGTGTACGAAAACTATGTTTGATGTGTGTCCTAATACAGCTCCCACATAAGACTGAATCTTGTGAGATATCAAGTAAAGGGTGACACCAAAGTTTTTTTTGGAGTAAAAGCTTTCTTCTGTCAAATTTCGTTGTAACTTAAATTGTCGTTGGCCTGAAATTTTCTCAACATTTTTTGGGTCCATGCTGCATTATATATGTTGAGAACATTCCCTAAACCAAACCACCCCATTCAATTTTGGGCCAAAATTATAGTAGAATAATTTTTCAATCTAATTTACCATATCATTTATTCATAGAAAATTGGAATTGTAAGTAATGCAAGCCCCTTCTCTATTAACCCAAATTAGAAAATTACATAATTGTAGCATGTGAAAAAAAAAAAAAAAAAAGTAATAGCCCCCTATAAAATAGTGGTTGGTCGCTCATATATCCTTATTTTTTTAAGGCACAGCACCCCCCGAGCTTATACATTGCGACATGTGATGATTGGGTCCGTGCCTTCATGCAGATGACCAATTACCGAGTGTACCTTAATGGTGGGCCATCTGGACATGGACCTTCCCGTCAGGACCTAAAGTTGAAGAGGGCAGTAGCATCAATGGACGGGAAACAAATTACTGATGCTTTGTGCAGTATGCCTGGTGCTGAAGACATTTGTATATGCATCCCCCACTTGGAAGGAGAAGAAGTGTTTGGGTCCATTAAGAGGACCCTTGATGTTCCTATTGGCTCCGAAGGAGATTCTCATCGCCCAGATAAGGTGAATTTTTCCCACCCATGCGTTCAAATTCAGTCAGCTCCAAGCCATGTTAGGAATACAGTGGATGATACACCACCAGTTCCTCATGTCAAACATGTGTTGGAGATAGATTGTGATCCATTTCAGTGGCACATAGCCCGCCTTTCTGTGAAGTCTAAGAGAAAGTGCCATGCCATTCAATCGGAAACGGAGGTTAAGTGCAAGATGATCATTGTGAGGGGTGCTACAACCACAGCTGCTCCATTATATAAGGGGCAGAAGCGTGAGTTCAAAGGGTCTAGAGTGGAGACTAATGAATTTTGGTTTTGTCCAGACGACATCAAGCGCTGTATAATGGGTCCCAGAAGGTCTCATGTTCTTAGCCGACCTGAAATCCCTCGCGTGTGGCCTGTGATGCTTGGTACTGCCCTCACTTCTGATGAAATCACATTGTTTGAAGAAGCAGGTTTCAACCTCTAGGAGCAACTACCTTTGTCTCCACGACGGCTCTTCACGTCTTCAAAACTATTTGAGGTTGTAGAATGGACGTATGCAAGACCACCTCATGCTAACAAGCCACCATGTGTTAGGAATGGAAAAAACATTCGTAGGAATGAGAAGGCACCTACTGATGAGCACCGGAATCAATGGGAGAGTGCCTGAAATGTATCTGGAATCATTCTCGGAGTGAACATTTTGCCTTACCCAGGACTTGGAGCTATCATTACTCTACAGTCAGGCGTAGAACCTCACCATATGGTGAACCGGGTCACTCTTTCTAATTTTCCATCTTGCACTTGTTTGTCCTTTAGCACTATGATCTCTGCCTCCATTGGTAAGCGAGGGAAATATGTCAACCGCAAACATCTATATTACATTTTCCGTTACCTTTGCAAAGTAGATTCGAAGAAGGACCCCTTCATCCATGCTCCAAGCCTCAGCATGGATGAAGTCATGAAACTACTTGAAAATGCAGGGATGATCAAAATGAATTCTTAAAACTGTAGTTAGAATATGTAGAACCGTCCTATACAAGCCCAGCATGTAGAGTTAGATTCATATGTATTTGGAACTTTGAGTGAAAATACTACATGTACGGAACTATGTATGCTTTATCTATAATTTTGCAGAGTGATTAGTGTGTAACTTTGATTGTTGCATATTCTTCTCCCTATAGGCAATGTAAATGCTTTATATACTATGTGTAATGTATGAAACGTGTGGAAGTACACTGCAATGCTTCTCCCTCAATCTGTGTTTGGTTAGGACTTAGGAAGTACACAAGTGGGACTGATTTTATATTAAAGCCTCACAAAATATTCCTATCCACCTAATCCTAGTGTACCCCCATTTTAATTTTAATTTTTTTAAATTTTTTTCTGCTCCTCCCATCCAAACAGATTGAGGCCATCGACAATTGAGTGTTGAGCTTTATTAAACTTAAGTTAATGAACTTCAATATTTAAAAATTGGAACAGTTTGCTTCAACAAGCCAAACTTGAAATAATCAATAACTTAATGATTTTTTACCTTCAAATATCATTAATTCATGAAAGACAAAAACTCTTAAAGTTGAGCCACCTACAGTTGACCACTTAGGCACTGGTGGGCAAAAATTAGGCCATGACAAAAGTCCAAAGAGTTGTTTGTCATGTTGTAAGTAGGTCTCAAAAAATCACCCAAAATTTTGCAACTTTGTCACCACCCTAAACCTCTCTTGATACAAAGAGACCCTTTGAGAGGTTTCATGGTTAGGACTTTCAACCCTTTTTTTTTTTTTTCCGCGACTTTTTCACCCTTGAAAACCTCTCTCGGTACCGAGAAACCCCTTTTAGGCGCTTCAAAGTCGGGACTTTCACCCCCCCCAAAAAAAAAAAATAAATTATGGTGTGCATGCTACAACAATCCCACGGTTATAGATCCACAGTCATAGGGCTGAAATTTTACTATTAATATTAAATTTTTGAAATGTCTCCCCTTTTTTCTCTATTGGCCTAAACAAATTTTAATTTTTTTAAATCAACGCTCTAGGCTCACAAAATGTATGCTCACAGCTCTTGAACTCACGCTTTTAGGCTCACAAACTAGCGTCGTTGACCATGTATTGATTACTAGCCTCAGTCATTATGATGTTGGTACCCATAATTACAATTTAAGGTCACTACAAACTCCCATTAAGCGAATAATGCTTCACAATAAATATCTTAACACACTTAACAATCAAGCATTGAAATTCAAGGTACTAGTGATGATATTCATAGTGTACTATGAATATGGTGGCATTGTACCAAACAAATGTTTACTAGATATTGTTGAGGTCAAAGTAAATCTACTTAATGATCATGGTTAGTATTATGTAATGTTTTTCCAAATGCATTGACCAAATCCACATCCAAAATAAATTTAGAACTTGTGGACAAATTCTTTGGGCCCATTTAAATTGGCCTTCATTGAATTTCATGACATTGGTACCACAAAGTACAATCAATTTTAACAATTTAAATTTATAAAAACATGTGGGTCACCGATTTATTTTTTTCACACATGCATTGACCAAACCCACAACCAAAAAAAATTTAGAACTTGTGGACAAATTCTTTGGGCCCATTTAAATTGGCCTTCATTGAATTTCATGACATTGGTACCACAAAGTACAGTCAATTTTAATAGTTTAAATTTATAAAAACATGTGGGTCACCGATGTATTTTTTTCACACATGCATCGACCAAACCCACAACCAAAAAAAATTTAGAACTTGTGGACAAATTTTTTGGGCCCATTTAAATTGGCCTTGATTGAATTTCATGACTTTGGTACCACAAAGTACAGTCAATTTTAATAGTTTAAATTTATAAAAACATGTGGGTCACCGATGTATTTTTTTCACACATGCATCGACCAAACCCACAACCAAAAAAAATTTAGAACTTGTGGACAAATTTTTTGGGCCCATTTAAATTGGCCTTGATTGAATTTCATGACTTTGGTACCACAAAGTACAGTCAATTTTAATAGTTTAAATTTATAAAAACATGTGGGTCACCGATGTATTTTTTTCACACATGCATTGACCAAACCCACAACCAAAAAAAATTTAGAACTTGTGGACAAATTTTTTGGGCCCATTTAAATTGGCCTTGATTGAATTTCATGACTTTGGTACCACAAAGTACAGTCAATTTTAACAGTTTAAATTTATAAAAACATGTGGGTCACCGATGTATTTTTTTCACACATGCATTGATCAAACCCACATCCAAAAAATATTTACAACTTGTGGACAAATTTTTTGAGCCCATCTAAATTGGCCTTCATTGAATTTCATAATGTTGGTACTACAAAGTACAGTCAATTTTAAGAGTTTAGGTTTAAAAAAACATGTGGGTCACTAATTTATTTTTTTTCACACATGCATTGACCAAACCCACATCCAAAAAATATTAGTTTTAGAACTTGTGGACAAACTTGTTGGGCCCATTTAAATTGGCCTTGATTGAATTTCATGACTTTGGTAGCACAAAGTATAGTCAATTTTAATATTTTAGGTTAATAGAAACATGTGTGTCATTTATTTATTTATTTAAACATGGACTGTCCGAGAAAGTTGAAAAAAAATGCAATGGAAGTGCAAATGGAAAAAGAAATTAACGTAGAAGTTGGAAACGCCCTCTTTGATCATAATCCATGGGCACCTCTTGAAAAAAATAATGTAAGTAACTGAATTTTTCCACGTGGACCAAGTTCATGCAAAAATGGCCGGGGTTGTACTTTGTTTGAGAAAGTCAGAAAAAAACATGCAAGGGAAGTGCAAATGAGGAAGTAAAAATAGGTAGAAATTGGAATCATGCTCTTCAATGATAATCCAATAATCTATGATTGGGCACCTAACGAAAAAAATAATTTAATTTAATTTTTCTATGAGCCCTTCAGTTCATGCAGATATGGCTGAGCCTTGAATTTTGAAGTTCTTGTATGCATTACTCTTTTCACCTGACGTTTTTTCTACCGTTTTGAATTAGCACTTAATTAACCTTAGAATGAAAGTACAACCGTGACGGCTACTTTGATTTTTTTTCATTTTCAAAAACAAAATTCTTTTTTCTAAGAAATGGCCATAGATTGTACATTTCGAATCCATTTAGAACTTGTATTTTGTTGTTCGTTTTGAACTCCATATTTTCCGCTTTGGTTTGCATGGGTAAAAATTAGAACCTCTTCAAAGGCAAGGTTAAAAGAATTTAGGAATGGTAAATGTAATTTCCTTTCAAATTTTTTTGATGACTTGCTGGAGGCAATTTATTTGAATTTAGGGAGTGGTTTCCAAGCCCTAAACCCTAAACCCTGAGACCGTGAACCCTTGAAATTGAAGCCAAAATTTTCCCATCCAAAACCCTCGAATCTGCTGCAAGAAAAGGGACATTCTTTAAACATTCCAACATTATTAGGAATTTTTTAAAATCATACTTTTCATTCACTTTAGAAGAAGAACAATATTCCCGCCGACTAAAGGTACGGAAGTTTTCAGTAAAGGCACTTTCCACCCAAAATTAACATTATTCTAGTGTGTGCTATATATATGGCAAGCCGCGTTACGTGCCACATGGTTAGTATAAGTAACGGAACCTTCATTTCCTAATAATGAACTTAGGTGCATTGTAAGGTCAACAATTCCGCTTAAATTTTGAAGTCAAAGTAGAAAAGGGTTTGGATAGTAGCTTCTGCTGTCCGTATTTGAAGATTGCCAAAGGGGATATGCCACTATGGAATTCAAAAGTCAACACAAACTTAATGAAAAGTGTAGTGACCCCATTATTTTTGTGAGGCTAGCCACTAAATTCAGGATTGCATGTGGATATCGAAAGGTTTATGTGGCAAGGCCGTCGTGATTCTGGGGACACTTGATATTAGAATGTACGCCGTTCAAAAATGAGAATTGACTTCGCACTCTTTCCTTCCCGCCGAAGAGTTGAGTGGATGTCAGCACTTTAGTTGCATTCCAGTCATTCCACCTTTCTCTTCAACTGCATCAACTTTGAGCTTTGTTGTTGTTCTCTGCGTTTTCAACTTGTTCTATTATGTCTTTAGAAGAGTTTCAGTAGTATTGTTTTGCAATTGTATTGGTACAACGCCGGTTGTTGTCCGTTGTATTGCTCGAGCAAGAGATCCATCGCATAGGAATTACAATAAGCCACTCCGACCCCTTTGAAAACATGAGAATTCTCCATTTAGCAACTTCTGGGATCTGTCATTCCAGCCTTTAGGTTTGCATAAGATCTTTCATTCCATGATTGGCAGTTGTTTTGCGTAGGTGTTGAATGATCTCCAACACAGTTCACGTCGTGATCAGTCAGTCCAACTACTATCCATGAAATGTTGAGGTCTTCAAGTCGTTCGACGAGCGCAGTCTGAAGAATGCGCAGAACTCTACATAAACCCCTCCGCAAAAGATGGACTTACTATAAATAGAAATTCATTGACTAAAATGAAAATGAAATGCACTTCAGCGCGAATCACACTGAAGTGCTTCTACTAGAGTTTCCATTGTCTTTGTGCAAACGGATCACCTAGACTCGCGCTTAATTGATATTCATCCCTAGTCGGGCTGAAGTGTCTTCACAAAGGTAAAGGAATATATAGTGACGACACTTCAACGCGAGTCGCGCTGATGTGCACTGAAGTAAGGTGGTCTAGATCTATATTCTATAAAAACGTGATGGAATATACTCTGGAGACACTTCAGAGCTATCAGAGCTGAATTGCAATTCAGCGCGACTCACGCTGAAGTGTAGATATGCACGTAGTGAAATGTATTTTGACGATATTCCACCACGACTAATGCCTAATTGCAATTCAACGCGACTCGCGCTGAAGTGTCGTCACGGAGGGAATGAAATATATTGTGACGGTATTCCAGTGCGAGTAATTCCGAATTGCAATTCAGCACGTAGAGAATGAAACCTGTTCTGATGCTATTTTAGCTCGATTGGCGCTGAATTGTCATCACGCAGGGAGTGGAATTAGTAACGACGTATGTCAGCATCGTGGGTGCTAAATTGCAATTCAACGTTGGTCGCGCTAAAGTGCAATCACCTATTGCATGAAATTGGTTGCGACGATATGTTAGCATCGTGGGAGCTGAAATGCAATTTAGCGCCAATCGCGCTGAATTGCCATTCGGATATTACTGCCGCTCAGAAATACCAACACCATTTACTGCGTCATTCAGGTCGATTCGAGTTTGATTCCTGACATTGACTTCAATACTGCTTTCATTTGGTTTTCCAGATACGTGACATGACTTCATCTGCGACTGCTGACGACTTCATGGAATCCTCGAATGATGAATTCCCAGTTCTGGAAGGGATGAATGTAGGCATTCTTGAATGCGAAGGACTTCCGCATCGTCTTTGGAATACAAGATGTGTCTCTCTTTACAATGAGGAGGGTCTACTTGTTGGCGAAGGGACTTGCCATAGTGTCAACTCAAACCTTGTGCTTGGAGCTAGTGGTCCTCATGGAGATATCCATGTAGCAGTTCACATCACCAGGACATTCTCTGAAGCGGATATCCCTCAGGAGCAGATTTATTATTTGGTAGCTTGGTCGATTAAGCGAGTCCATTGTGCGGGAGCAAGTCTTCACGACCATGAGGCGCGAGACAGATTCAATCAGCTATAAGCCCGCCTCTTGAATCCACAACCTCTAGCATCTGTACGGCCATATTCAAGTATCCTTAGGAATCCATCTCGCGTGACCTCCCGCAGATCTAAGGAACTCCTCACTCCAGAGTGCATCAACTTGGTGTCTAGCAAAGTCTGTTGTTCCCAGAATTGCGTTTAGCCATTTCCAAGGGATAAGATTCGGGCCTTCCGCGAGCGAATGTACTCCAATACATCATTTAAGTTCAGGTCACACATGAAGACTGATGTACACAGGTCAGTACATCTTGATGCACACAGGTCAGTGCATCTTGATGCACACAGGTCAGTGCATCTTGATGCACGTGGGAGGAAGACAGTGACCGTTGAAGGCATCAACGTGTGCATGCGAGATTGGATGCATATTTCTGGGGGCCCGGAGGCTACATTCTATCGATACTTCAAATATTGGAAGGACGAACGAGAGACAAGAGACCATGGAAATACAGGATTGGAGAAGCCAAGAAAGCACACTAAACAAGCAACTGCCACGCTAAAGTGCATCCTTAAAAAGGAGGTAGATCATATGCCACATCGTACTCGGACTTTGAAGTCAGGGGACAAGCACTATTAGAAAATATCATTTTTCTGTTGTTTTGGTCGCGTTGATCCGGTCAAAATCTAACAGAAATCTGTTGAAACCAACAGATTTCTGTCAGATTTTGACCAGATCAACGCGACCAAAACAACAAAAATACAAAATTTTCTAGTAGTGAAGGTTGTATCGATGTGTCTTCCCTCTACTTTTCAGTGGAAGGATAAGATGAAAGAAATCAATGATGTCAATGCAGCCTTCGGATTACCCGAAGTTTCCACTTCAAACCTGAGCAAGATCAGGTCCTCGAAGTTTTCAGAGTACGAGGTGAAAAAACCTAGTGATAATTTTGCTCGGTGTTCAGTGTGTGACAAACTACAAGAGCTACGAAGGAGTTGTATTGTTGGATCTCAAAGTGCTTTGATATGGTCAAGGAGGCTTGACAAACATTTGGCTATTGCTTCGGCACATAGGGAGCTGTACTACGCAAATCGTTATCGCTTGCATGAGTTTCCACATGAATGTTTGACGATCATGCATGACAAAATGGACCATGCCAAGACCGCTTCTCTGATCTTTTCCCACAAAACTAAAGAACTTGATGGGCTGATGAAGTTGCCCATCTCAATCACTGGCATGTTAATTGCGCATGGTCATGTTGATGTTCGATATGTGCACTATGGCTTGGATATGTTTCCCCACGACTCAAACTACACTGTTGGCTCTTTGGCGAAGTTGCTGCGAGATTTGGAATTGCCACCAAAATTGTCTTCTTGACAATTGTTTACGGGGTCTAGATCCACAAATTTATCCAGGGCAATATTGAAGGGTGCCAAAGTTTGCGAAGCATTGCTACCTCCGCTACCGGAAACGTTATGTCCAGGGATGACGTTGCCTCCTATTTTGAATGTGCAAATGGATAATGCCACCGGAGATAACAAGAATAGATTTGTTTTCTATTATTGGTCTCTACTTGTTGCAAACAAGATCTTTCGTGAAGTGTACGTGAACTTCATGATTGTGGGTTATACTCATGACGACATTGATGCACTCTTCGGAAGATAGAGCATGCTTTTGAAGAAAGAAAACTTCCTTACAATTCCTGCACTTATGAAGTCATTTATGGATGTAGAATCCATTCCAACAATCCCTCACCTCATTGAAGAGGTGCCAAATTTCAAGGGTTTCATAGCAGGCAAAGTTTTGGACGGCAATGACATCATGGTTGGACACACAAAGCCACAACAAGTGAAGTTCTACCTCGACTCGACTGGGTGTCCAGTCATGAAGTACAAAATGCTGTGCACTGATGTGGAGTGGTTGCTGAAGGGGACTGGTCATGGAATGAAATTGTGGAAGGAAGACTCTGAAGGACAAAGTTTGTGGCCACGTGGAGTACTAGAAGCAGTTCTGCCGAGTCCAATGAAAGGTGCAGAGGACATCTTGAAGGGCATATCCGGATTCGTGAGGTATTGGGAGAATTTGTGCAATCAAGATCGCACTGGAGAGTATCGAAGACGCTATGAGCACGTAGTGCACTACTAGCAAGGTGTCAAGGTAGCATTGCTAGAACCACTACCTTCATCTTCTGTTTTGAAGGATGGTTTTTGGCCAACGAGCCGTGTTCAAGCAACTCAAGTGGATGAATTAGACGAAGACGACGAGGATCGTGAAGAGTTTGGAGAAGATGACGCGTACGTAGGCCCTTTGAGAGGTCGCCCACAACCATCCTTTAGGGTGGGTCGAGATCTCTTTGAAGGATATTTTGTTGCAGTTCGACCCGCAGATGGTGACAGTCATCCGGTTTGGATTGCAAGGGCGTTGTCTGATCCAAATTGTAATCCGGAGAAACCTAATTGTATACGCATTCAGTACTTCCGTCCAACATCGAGAGATGAAGATGTTCAAGACTTCTACACTGGATGGGACAATGAAAGAGGTCTACGTTGGAAAGTGGATGAAACTAAACCGCCACTTGGGGAGCATACAAATGCTCTTATGACAGCGTGGAAGTCTAGCATTCGAAAAAATACTCGTCAATGCATGATCAAGATTCCTACTGCTCAAATTGACGTTATCAACCAAAGTCTCGCATCCTACACTTGATATCTGTAGCTATGTAATATGTATGCATATGTATTGTAGGTTTTATAATTATGTTGTTTCCGTCATCATGTTTTGTATAACAAAGGGAATTCATATAGTAGATTAGATGGTATAGTTTTGAGTGGATTGATTTTATTTTATTGCTTGGCATTGCATTATTGATTTCAAGTGTATATTTTGTGTTTATAGAACATTGGAATTTAAGAATAGTCTCAATATACTTCTTTTTATATTCTTTAGCTCTCTTTTCTTTATTTTTTACTTTATTATCTTATTTGTTTATCAGTGAGTATGTTTTATTTCAAATTACATTGTTATTGGGAACAAAAGTAGTAGATATATCTACTATTTATTTGGTTAACATATAAAGCACTTGTCACATTCTAGGTAGGGGGGCGGTTGGTTGTTACAACTTTCCTGCCTGCAAAGCTCATTTAGCAGCACCAAGTCATGTTGTTCTCTCATGCACTCATACAAGTCCAATGGGAATCGAACCCGGACTGCTTCAATGAGATGAACAACCCCTCACAACCAACCGCGGAGTTCATGACTTGGTGTTCAGAAGATGACATAATCTTTATTTATATTAATTATAACATTTACCTTATACCGAATTACATGTGTTTGAACAGACCATCACTCAAAAGACTCTCATTTTAATGGAAATTGTGCATTACAATTGGCAAATTCAGTGTTTGCCCTCCTAAATTGCCTAAAATTACAATTCATTTGTTAGGGTCTAAATGGACAATATTATTATGAGAGGCCCCAAACCTCTCAAAATATTGAATATTGTGTTTTAAAGAACAACTCCTTATCAATTATCGGTTCCTTGTAAGAAGTCAGCCACCCAGCTCTATCCTAGCACTTAACCATCTTGCAAAAATCCTGTCCAAAAATGTGGACGGGCATTTCTCCGTCACGGAATAGATACTTGGAAATTTCTTCCACAGTGGTTCTCTTCATGGAGCTCCACATTGAAACGTGTGATATTTTCTGTAACTCCATTAAGAAAAATGAGCAATTTGTCCAGACATACACCGCCTTCGGCCCCACAATTGCAACAACTATGGCTGAGTGTGGCTCAGACTGGTCATTGAACTGCTTCACGGACCCCTTCGACTTCTAGTCTTCAGCCATACAAAGAATTCCATTGAGGTCTAGGATGACGTTGACCCATTTCTCCACCACCCCAGACCTCAATGCACGATGGACGCTCTTTGACAATCCCTCACGAGCTATAGTATAAATTGATTTCTGCTACAAAATAGGTGGCGAAGGCGTAGCTAGTTACGATCGAGAAATTGGCTAAGTGAAGACGTAACAAGACATTATTCAGAAAAGTTCTACCCCCAAAACCATAAAAATACGACATCATGAATCCAAATCAATGACAACAGAGCAGAAGCGTAATGTACCTTCTCTTACGTGGAACCTGAATGCTCAAAGTCTAGTCTCAAAGGTGTTGGATCTGAACATTTTTTTGACTCTATAGTATAACACTATATTCAATATTTTGAGAGGTTTGGAGTCTCTCAAAATAATATAGTCCATTTAGACCCTAAATAATGAATTATAATGTTCCACAGTTTAGGCTACATTTTCTAGTTGTAATTTGCAATTTCCATTAAAATGAGAGTCTTTTGAGTGATTGTCTGCTCAAACACATGTAATTTGGTTTAGAGTAAATGTTCTGATTAATATAAATAAAGATTGTGTTATTTTCTAAACACCAAGTCATGAGCTCCGCAGTTTGTTGTAAGGGGTTGTTCATCTCATTGAAGCGGTCCGAGTTCGATTCCCGTCAAGGACATATGAGCGCATGAGAGAAAAAACATGACTTGGTGCTGCTAAGTGAGCTTTGCAGGCAGGAAAATTGTAACAACCAACCGGCCCCCTACCCAGAATGTGACAAGTACTTTACATGTTGACCAAACAAATAGTGGATATTTCCACTACATTTTGCTCCCCAATAGCAATGTAATTTCAAATAAAATATACTCAATGATAGACACAAAATAAAATGAAGTTAAAAATAGATAAAACAAAGTTGAAGAATACAAAATAAAGAATATTGAACAGAAAAAACATTGTTTTGTAAACACAAAACATACACTTCAACACATTTATGCAATACCAAGCAATGAAATACAAACAATCAAATCAAACCTACACCATCTACTCTAATATATGAATTCCATTCGTTTTATAAAACATGACGATGGAAACAACATATTTATAAAACTTGCAATATACATCAATACATAGCTACAAATATCAAGTATATGATGCAAGGCTTCGGTTGATGATGTCAATTTGAGCAGCTGGAATCTTGATCGTGCATTGGCGAGTATCCTTCCGAATGTTAGACTTCCACGCTGTCATAAGAGCATTTGTATGCTCCCAAAGTGGCGGTTCGGTTTCATCCACTTTCCAACGTAGACCTCTTTCACTATCCCATCTAGTGTAGAAGTCTTGAACATCTTCATCTCTCGATGTTGGACGGAAGTACTGAATGCGTATACAATTAGGTTTCTCCGGATTACAATTTGGATCAGACAATGCCCTTGCAATCCAAACAGGATGACTGTCACCTTCTGCGGGTCGAACTGCAACAAAATATCCTTCAAAGAGATCTCGACCCACCCTAAAGGATGGTTGTGGACGACCTCTCAAAGGGCCTACGTATGCATCATCTTCTCCGAACTCTTCACGGTCCTCGCCGTCTTCATCTAATTCATCCACTCGAGTAGCTTAAACACGGCTAGTTGGCCAGAAACCATCCTTTAAAATAGAAGATGAAGGTAGTGGTTCTAGCAATGCTATCTTGACACCACGCTAGTAGTGCACTACGTGCTCATAACGTCTTCGGTAGTCCCCAGTGCGATCTTGATTGCACAAATGCTCCCAGTACTTTACAAATCCGGATATGCCCTTCAAGATGTCCTCCGTGCCTTTCATTGGACTTGGCAAAACTGCTTTTGGCTCTTCACGTGGCCACAAACTTTGCCCTTCTGAGTCCTCCTTCCACAATTTCATTCCATTACCAACCCCCTTTGGTAACCAATCAACATCAGTGCACAACATCTTGTACTTCATAACTGGACATCCAATAGAGTCCAAGTAAACTTGACTTGTTGTCGCTTTGTATGACCAACTATGATGTCAATATGTCATTGCCGTCCAAAACATTGCTTGCTATGAAACCTTTGAAATCTAGCACCTCCTCTATGAGGTGAGGGATTGTTGGAATGGATTCCACATCCATAAACGACTTCATAAGTGCAGGAATTGTAAGGAAGTTTTCCTTCTTCAAAAGCATACTCCATCTTCCAAAGAGCGCATCAATGTCGTCATGAGTATGACCCACAATCATGAAGTTCACGTACACTTCACGAAAGATCTTGTTTGCAACAAGTAGAGACCAGTAACAAAAAACAAATCTGTTTTTGTTGTCTCTGGTGGCATTATCCATCTGCACATTCAGAATTGGAGGCAGTGGCATCCCTGGACATAAGGTTTACGGTGGTAGAGGTAGCGACGCTTCACACACTTCGGCACCCTTGAGAATTGTCTTGGACAAATTTGTGGATCCCGACCCCATAAACAATTGCTGAGAAGATGATTTCGGTGGTAATTCCAAATCTTGCAACAACTTCGCCATGGAGCCAATAGTGTAGTTGGAGTCGTGGGGAAACATATCCAAGCCATAATGCGCGTATCGAACATCACCATGACCGTGGGCAATCATGCCAGTCACTGAAACGGGCAACTTCGTGAGTCCATCAAGTTCCTTAGTCTTATGGGAAAAGACCGGAGAAGCAGTTTTGGCATGGTCCATCTTGTCATGCATGATTGTCAAACATTCGTGTGGAAACTCGTGCGAGCGGTAACGATTGACGTAATACATCTCCCTATGCGCCCGAGCAATAGCCAAATGCTTGTCAAGCCTCCTTGACCATATCAAAGCACTTTGAGATCCAGCAATACAACTTCTTCGTAGTTCTTGTAATTTGTCACACACTGAACACCGAGCGAAATTATCACCAGGTTTCTTCACCTCGAACTCCGAGAACTTGGAAGACCTGATCTTGCTTAAGTTCGAAGTTGAAACCTCGGGTAATCCGAACGCTGCATTGACGTCGTTGATTTCCTTCATCTTACCCTTCCACTGAAAAGTAGAGGGAAGACACATGGAAACAACCTTGTCCCCTGACTTCAAAGTTCGAGTACGATGTGGCATGTGGTCCGCCTCCTTCTTGAGGATGCACTTCAGCGTTGCAGTTGCTTGTTGGGTGTGCTTTCTCGGCTTCTCCAATCCTGTATTCCCATGATCTCTTGCCTCTCGTTCGTCCTTCCAATATTTGAGGTATCGATAGAATGTGGCCTCCGGGACTCCAGAAATATGCATCCATGCTCGCATGCACACATTAATACCTTCAACTGTCACCGTCTTCCTTCCACGCGCATCCAGATGAACAGACCTATGTACTTCAGTTTTCATGTGCGACCTGAACTTGAATGATGTACAGGAGTACATTCTCTCGCGGAAGGCTCGAATCTTCTCCCTTGGAAACGGTTGAACGCAATTTTGAGAGCAACAGACTCTACTGGACACCAAGTTAATGGACTCTGGGGTGAGGAGTTCCTTAGATCTGCGGAATGTCACGCGAGGTGGATTTCTGAGGATACTTGAATATAGCCGAGCAGATGTTGGAGGCTGTGGATTCCGGAGGCGAGCTTGCAGTTGATTAAATCTATCCCAAGCCTCATGGTCGTGAAGGCTTGCTCCCGCTTAGTGGACTCGCTTAATTGGCCAAGCTACCAAATAGTAAATCTGTTCTTGAGGGATATCCACTTCAGAGAATGTCTTGGTAATGTGGACTGCTACATGGGTATCTCCAAGGGGACCAGTAGCTCCAAGCACGAGGTCTGAGTTGACACTATGGCAAGTCCCTTCGCCAACAAGTAAACCCGCCTCATTGTAGAGAGTGACACATCTTGTATTCCATAGACGACGCGGGATGCCCTCGCATTCAGGAATGCCGACATTCATCCCTTCTAGAACGGGAAATTCCTCATCCGAGAACTCCATTTCGTTGATGGGGTCCCCGTCAATATTCATCTCCGTATCCTTTAGACAAAATGGTAGTCACTCTGTTCACAAGAACAACACGTCTTTCAGTATCCGAATGAAACCATAACAATCAGTTTGAATCGAGCTTAACAAAGTGGATCTCGAGATCCAGAACACTTACTAAAATGATAGTACGTTCTGCGTATACAAACATCTAGAAAGGTTGAAAGCTCTGAATATTTGGAAAAGGGAGCGCAGGTAGTTAAGGCATCAGAAATCCTCTTCGACAAATAAATGGGAACTTAACCACGTCAATGTCAGCTCGATTCGAGCTGACCACTAGATCCATCGATTAGAACCTATTCAATCTAATCTATAATATTCTATATCACAATCCTTATTCACGGCGACTCGAGATGACCAACCACATTATGATCATAAATCCTCATTCAGCTCGAATCGAGCTGATCAACCACATTGCATGACTATTTCCTCGTTCAGCTCTTTTCAGAGCAAATATGTGAAATTGATAATTATTTCTCAATTGGAAACATAGGATCTTCAAGAAACGTAGTTTAGTTCGAATCGAACTGATCGTGCAGTCGGTGCACTCGTTTATATATATTCATTGTCAACTCAGTCAGCTCGAATCGAGCTGACTGTGTAGTTTCTGCACTTAGTCAATATGTTCCTTGTGTATTAATGATAAGCTTGATTCGAACTAAATCTCCCCGGATTTTCTGGAATAACTGATTCACTAATATTGAATAGAGTATTCCGTATTTTTCGGCATACATTTCGGAGTCCCTTCAGCACTGAGACAGCTCTACATCATCAACGACCAGGTTCGCGAAATGGTATAATTAAATCGGTAATGCAGGGCAAATTGCTTCATACAATAATCGTTACGAAACTATAGAAACGGCCGACGCGTTCATCAGTACACCAGAGTTGCGAAGTCTTGAACTCTATATCGATCAAACCGCGATACGGAAACAGCAAAGCATCAAACGGAAGTCACATACCACCACATCACGTACGTCTCATTCAAAAAAATGAAAGCATCCCCAATTTCTATTACAATTTTTTCTCTCATTCGTTGGAGTCTTTGTGGGCGCATCCTTCTTGGCTGGCTCCATCTCCTCATCCTCCTTCTTTATTCCGGATTCCGGAAACTGTTCTGCTTGGTGAAGAACATCTCGGACTTCAAACATGAACTTCTCCATTTCTTCGGAATACTCTGCCAACACCATGACAACCTTACCTGCCGCTTCCGGTCCTGCCTCATGGATCCTCTCATCATACAGTTTGGCTTTGTTCACAACATCCGTAGTGTTGGAAACAAAGGCCCCAACTCTCCTAATGGCCCCCTTAAACTCTGAGGTAAGCCGTTCCACCTCTCTCTTCTTTTCCTCACTCTTCTCAATTTGCCGCTGGAGATCCGCATTCCTCTCAGTCAACTCCTTGATGCGGGTCTCCCACTTCCAGTTTTCACTATCCCGGAGAAACCTTTCTACTCTCTCTGCGAGCTCTGACACTTTGATCCCTCCAAGCAGTCCACATACATTCCTCACTGCTCCTCTCTCCGTGTCAAACTCCTCCCGGACTCTCCCTAAATCCGAAATGATCCTCTCCAAAGTATCCTCTCCCAGAACTTCCGGTTCCGGCGAGGCTTTCCCTTTTCCTTTGGATCCCCTCTTAGAAGAGCCTGACACCCTCTCAGCCTCTATCCTCCTTTCCGAAAGATGCTTTCCTCTCTCTGAGGATTCCCCCTCAGATCCCTCATCTAGTCCTTCCTTTCTCTCTTCTTCCTCTTCCTCTTGGGGTGGGGTAAGATTCAGTTTTACTAGGGTGACTGCGGCCTTGTACATGGTCTTCTCTGAAGTTTTCAGAGTACCTAGGGAGTCATACAAGTGAAAGAGGAATGGCCCAATGAGGGTGGCCTTTGCATTTCCTAGGGCGTTTACCATCTTTCCTACCAGATCTTTCACTATCCCTCCCCAAAACACTTTCCTCTCTCCACTCAACGCTCCAAAGATCGTATTGGCCCACGTCACCGTGACCTGGTTTGGCCGTTCCGGATACAGGATTGGTACTATAAATTCTAACATCCTCCTCTCTCTTGCTACCTTGCAATCTACTACTGCGTAGCCATCCTTAGGGTGAGGAGGATTAGAGAATTTACCTTCCGCGAATTTGTGAACCCGCGAAGCCATCCCCTCTCCAGATCGAGGAAAGTCGTAGACCCTCTTCCAGATGTCCATAGTCCACTTTCCGGGCAGAGCTTGGACGGTCTTGATCCATTCGTTCGACTGCTCATTCATCAGCTCCCGGATCATTTCCTCGCTCTTCAAACTCCATGGTCGGCATAGGAATCCCGCACACCGCAATTGGCCCAGATCCTCCTCCAGCTACTTCCTCTCTCCGTCATCCTTCGGAATCACTGGACAGATGCTCTTGGTTTTGAAAGGAGATGACCCGCTTGCTTCTGCCTTCACCATGGTTGCAGAACTCTCCAAAACACTCAAACCTCCTACCCTTTTCTTGCCACAGCTCCCGGTCAATCCTCTTCCTCTCCACGACAGGATCCGGAAAGTACGATTACCCAATCCTCTCACACCTCTAAAGACAGACCTTGCTCTAAGAGTGCTCCAAACCACAAAGACACAATGAGGTTTGAAGAACCAAACCCCTGCGTATCCTTTCCTGGCAGTCACAGCCATTGGGAAAGTAGCCGTTTCCGCAATCATTGCGGAGGAATCTAGCCGTTGAACGGTCCTCCGTGATGTATGGGATTACCGTTGGATCCGAGATTTCCTCTTCCCGGCCCGATAATCTTCCGGTAGCGTGCGGATGCGTTTGCTTCCGGCCCCGGTATATTTTTCCGATCCCTGTTTAGTTCCTTGGATGCGGATCCGGTTCCGGATCTTTAGGAAAACAAGAAACATATAATATCTTTCTTAACCAAATTATTTATCTACTACTAATCTAATAGTGAGGTAGAGTTAATATTGGTAATATAATTAGTTTACCATTTTGTAAATCAAAATTTTTTACCAATGTCAATTCTTTACTTCTAAATTCTATATAACCAACTTCATCCTCTCATTTTGGTCTATGACATCACCCCATTTTCGAATGTGAGCATCCCTGCGAACACTAAATTCTAGGATTCTAAGGTTGGTCAGGATTAGAACTATCCAGATCCGAATCTGATTTAGAAAATGTCTCTAGGTTGTATCGTTTGATCCTGGATCCATTGGTCCGAGTATCAAGCCATACTCCTTGTAGATCCTCAAGTTGGAGTGAACCATTGGGAAAGATTTGGCTTACCTGGTAAGGTCCCATCCACCTTGTATGGAGTTTCCCGGGAAACTCCTCATGACGGTTGTCATATAGTAACACTAGTCCTCCTTCCAACACACCATGATCTTTTGGTAACCTGGCATCGAAATCCTTCTTTCTCTTGTGTTGGACAGCTATGGTACGCTCCAGAGCATCGATTCGAGTTTCCTCCAAATCCTCAATCGCTAGTAATCGGAACCTCGGATCCAGAACTTGATCTCCTCTTCTGGAGGCCATGACCCTCAATGTCTCGATCTCCATCTCGATTTTGTGCAATGCTGTTTGTCCAAACACCAAAAAGAAAGGACTCTTACTAGTGGTGGTTTTATCTGAAGTGTTGTAGGCATGGACTGCGGAAGCTAATTTCCGATCCCAATCTGTCTTGTGCGCGGAAACCATCTTGTTCAAACTCTTTCCTACAATCCCATTTGCTCTCTCAGTGAGACCATTTGCCTTTGGATTGTAAGGTGTCTTTTTCCTGTGTTTGATTTGGTAAGTGGATGTTATCTTTTCAATAACATCATTGAGGAAATGAGTTCCTCTATCACTGACCAATTCTAACGGATGACCAAATCGCATCATAATTTCCTCAAAAAGGAAAGAGGCTGCAGTAGAGGCATCATTCTTCCGAGTCGCCCTTGCTTCTACCCATTTGGTCGCATAAGCTGTCGCTAGAATGATGTACCTCTTCTTCCGGATGCTGGCCGGATTGATTGGTCCAATAAAATCAATTCCCCACTTCTCAAACGGAGCAAGCGGAATGATTGGAGTTAGAGGCCAATGATTTTTGAATGCAGGACCTCCCGTCCTCTGGCACTGATCACAACTCCCCACAAACGTCTTCACATCTCGGATCATGGAAGGCCACCAGTATCCGGATGTGCGGATTCGGTTCATAGTTGTCATTGCTGCAAAGTGTCCACCTGAGGATCCCGAATGTAGAGCACTCATCACTTGCTTCCTTTCCCTTTTCTCCAAACACCTTCTGAGTTGTTCATCTGGTCCTATTTTGAACAACACCCCATGGATCAAAGAATAAAGAGCCACCTTTTGATGAAAGATGATCCTCTCTTCTCTGGAAAGACCATTCGGATATCGATTCTCCATGAGATAATCGATAATCTCCTGGTACTCTGATTCAGCCCCTCCTTTGAGATGGTATACCACTGCCTCTGGTGTAGAAGCAGATTCGGGTTGCAAGACCTCCTCGTCCTCCTCCAAAAACTCATCCGGAAAGTTTGCAGAAATTCTCTCTACTGCTTCCGGTCCTCTTTGCCTGGAGAGGAAATCAGCATTGGCATTTGCCTTGCCAGACTTCACTACTACCTCGTAATTGAACTCCTGCAGTAGAAGTATCCATCTAGCTATCCTACCAGATAGATCCGGTTTATTTACTAGATACTTCAAAGAATCATGATCTGTGTGGAAGATGACCTTGTATCCTAGAAGGTAATGCCAGAACTTCTTGCAAGCATAGACTACCGCAAGTGCTTCCCTCTCAGTTGTGGTATACTTCCTTTCAGCTAGACTCATTTGCCTACTGGCATAATAGATAGGGCATTCTTTCTTTTCCTCATACTACCAAAGAATCGCCCCTAAACACCATCCGGATGCATCTATGGTTACATGAAATTCCCGGATCCAATCCGGTGGAGAGAGGATAGGAACTTTCACCAATCTGCTTTTCAAATCCTCAAAGGATTTCTGTCTCTCCTCAGTCCAAACAAACTCTGTCTCTTTCTTCAAAAGTTCAGTCAAAGGAATAGCCAGTTTGGCATACCCCTCTATGAATCTTCTATAGTAACCTACACATCCTAGAAATCCTCAGATTTCCTTAACACATGTTGGAGCCACTAAAGTCAATATAGCCTTGACTTTATCCACATCAACCTCTAGCCCATTCTTGCTAACAACATGTCCTAACAAAATCCCAGATTTCATCCCCATGAAACACTTACCCGGATGTAACTTCAATCCGGTTTCCTTGCAGCGGATGAAGGTCCTCTCCAAGTACTCTAGGTGTTGATCTTCATCACTGAATACTGCAAAGTCGTCAATGAAAACTTCCAGAAAATGTCTGAGGAAGTCACGGAATATGTCCATCATCAATCTTTGGAAGGTTCCGGGTGCATTACATAATCCGAACGGCATCCGGTTGAATGCAAAGGTCCTCCACTCTGTTGTAAAGGTAGTCTTCAACTGGTCCTCTAAGCAGATGGACACTTGGTTGTATCCGGAAAATCCATCCAGGAAACTATAACATTCCTAACCGAAAACTTGGTCGAGGATGATATCCGTGAATGGTAAGGGGAAATAATCCTTCTTCGTGGAGGCATTCAGTTTTCGAAAGTCTTGACAGACTCGGATCTTGACTTTTCCATCTACCCCTACCTTCTTGGAAACAACCACAATGGGTGAAACCCATTCTGAATTGTTCACCAGATAGATGAATCCGGCTTCCAACAATCGGTCTATTTCCTCTTTCACCATGAGGGAGTACTTCGGATTCAGTCTGTACTAACGTTGCCGGATTGGAACCGCTCCATCAACCAGGTCAATCCGGTGTTGCCCTAGATCCAGTGGAATCCTAGTAAGATCCGTTGGAGTCCATGCAAACACATCCTAAGTCCCCAAGATGGTGGAGGCCGTGCTGGTGGAATCCCAGTAAGATCCGTTGGAGTCCACGCAAAGGTAGCCTCCACCATCTTGGGGAGCCTCCAGGGAAAGATGATGATGGACTGGGCAACCATCATCCACGAGCTAGTCGGAGACTTAGTGCGTGCCCTCCGGTCCGGAAAGAAGAGCTAGAGTCCTCTTCCGGCATATTTGTCTCATTTGTACGCCCACCACTCTCTGCTCAAGGCGAACGAGGAGAGTGCGTATCAAGACCTAGTCCAACTCCAGCAGTACGGAGGAGAGGAGCCCTCACCTCGAGACGGACCGGACGATGAGGACACGGAAGAAGAGGAAAAGGCGGAATAGGACGCCGCCGGTAAGTCCGTGAGAGGAGCCTCTCACACCGGAACCACAGGAAGAGGTTCAGGAGGTAAAGACGGAGACCGGACCTGTTCCGAAGGGAGTCCAACCATCCTTGCAACTGGTTGGGCCGGTACAACCGCACACCGTCGCCACTCAGGCCGAGGCCGGACCCTCCCGGACCCGGATAATAGAGATAGAGGAGAGGGACCGGACCACCATGCGATTGGGAGGGTCGCCCCTAGAAGACATCCAGGAGATGGCTCAGCATCTGGTGTGGCGGGCAAATGATCTCACCCAGATCTGCGAGAACTATGATGGAGCCCTCAAATGAATGTGCTGGAAGATGGCGCTAACCGACCGGAACGCCATTTTCCGGAGGATAGATGCATTGGTGGCAGCGGAGCAGCAGAACGACCTCCTCATAGCAGAACGGAAGAATTTGGTGACGGAGCTAGGGACGTTGCGCGTAGAAAACCGGACGTTGCGAGACCAAGTCCGGAACTCGGAATCCCGTTGTGTGGATTTAGAGAGCACCCTCCGCACAGCTCAGGAGACGGCCCGGCTCACAGAAGATCATCGCCGGCAGATAGCGGCATTGTGCCAAAGTGTAGTTCAGCTCCGAAGCTCTCTGGATGTGCCGGCAGATTATATCAACAAGGCTCGGCTATTTGAAACTAACCTCGATGCAGCCGCCAACTCAAGCCGGGTTCCTATCGTCAAATGCTTACTAGAGCAGGCAAGACGAATGGATACATCCCGAGCCACGTTGAGAGAGATGATGGAGTACTTTTCCACGGAGTCGGATCCGGCACCTCAATCTCCCCCGTCAGCGCAGACCTTGGTGGTTCTGGAAAGCAGCGATCCGGAACCTATGGTTACGGAGGTCTCACCGGTGGTACCGGTGAATCCGGAACTTTCACCACCAGCTGGAAGACCAAAAGGAGTGGACTGGGGAGCAGTGGTACCTCCGGGAAGTGAAGACCTGCTGCCGGTAACTCCGACCATTGACCTGACAAGTGCTTCTCCGAAAATTCACGCCGGATGGACGGTGCAGTCTTCTCCGCGTCATAAGAAGACTCAGAAGGATGCTCGAGAGAGTCCGGACACTCAGGTAGTCGGGACCAGGAGTGTAGACAAGGACACCAGTATTGTGGAAGTCCCAAGATGGGGCCAAAGGGGTCCGAATCTGTTTTCTCCAGAGAGTAGCCAGAAAGAGGTAAAGCTGGATCTTCTAAAGGACTATGTTCCTCCCAAAGATCCGGATTCCAAAGAGTAGTATGCAGTGGTGTAGTATAGCGGCAATACCGGAGTCCGGCAGACAAAGCCGGAAAAATAGGATCTAGGATTTTCCGGAAATCTAGCGGACCAATAGAAATGTTTTGTAGGATTTTTAGGATGACGTTAGTCTTAGTATAACTAGGAGTTTTAATGGCCTTTCTGGTCATTTACAGCCATCTCATAGTTTCAGCATTGTATGTTTTTCTGAGCTTAATTCTAAAGTGTTTGGAGTATCCAATCTCTTATCTTTATTGTGTATGGTATATGTTTGTGAGAGGCGTGGGTCCGTTCTTGCGTTTCCGGAACTAAGAACTTACCTTGTGTGGCAAGAGTCGATTTTGTGAGAGTATCCGGATGTATTAACTTGAGGGGGAGATCAACCAGATGGTTCCGGTAGTAAGGTTAGTGTAGTACTGCTCGGATGCCGATATAGCCTACGTGTAGGATACCGTCTTAGGTGAAAGGGGTATCTAAAAGGCTGCTAGCAACTTCCGTGTACGGAAGTATTGCCAGACGTGCCCGAATTCCGGATTGCCGGAATTCCTTGTAGAACAGAGTCAAAGCCCCGGCGCAAGCCCAAGAAAGTGCAGGAAAAACCACCCGGTCGACAGGAGGCTCAGTATTCGGTTAAAGGTTAGAATGTCGTTGTAGTTCTTGACCGTCCCTATGTGACCTAATCCGGATCTTTCCGGATTTGTAAGGCGACGAAACAGGAGGACACTTCCGGTCCTTGAAGAGTTAGATTAGTGTTAGTGTGAGAAAGAGAGAGAGTGAAAGAGAGCGTGTTTCCGGACACGGTAAGCACCCGGATGGTGGATCTGGCCACTCGTCATCCAAACCCAGGGATCCCAGAAGGGACACTGAACAGTTTCCGGATTCTTCCGGAACCCATCCGGCACTAGAGTCCGGACCGGACCTAAAGTCCGGAAAAGTCTGACGGAGAGAAAAATGAATGCTTAGACTGAGATAGCCTATAAAACTGTAATCCACAAGTCCTCATGGGAACAATTCCGGAGCGGTTTACTCTAAAAAGGCCTTTGGTGTGAATTAAGGGCTAACTGGAGGAATACTGGTCCGACTAATCGCTACAATGAGAGAACAAACAATACGATTTAGGCTTTAGGATTTAGGCTTCATAATTGAGGGTTGTTTGACTTCAACATACAATATTTATATAATTACTGTAACTTGAATAACCCAGAAACATGAACTTAGGTCACCTCACATAGAAGAAAAAAATACTCACAAGTTGGAAATGCAATAGACTCCCATAGAAAGATGTTCATCCAATTTTAAAAAAGGGCAAAATCATACTTAAAAAATCACGAAAGATAAATGTGCTCTGGACTTTTATTGAATCAAATAATATTAAACTAATAACATAAAAGTATGTCACCTCACATAGAAGAACAAATTACTCAAAAGTTGGAAATTCAATAGACCTCCTAGAATGATGCTCATCCAATTTTTACAAAGGGCAAAATTATACTTAAAGAATGTGCACTGTACCCTAACTTCATTCATGTAGAGGAATCGATAAAAGAGCCATTGATTTATTTTTCTCATGAATTTCAAATGTTAATGTCATTTGCAACTTGTACCTACTTTTTTGCCCTTTTCTTCACACAGTGCCTTTTAGAGGGTACATCTTTTAACTACAGCATCTAAAAAACTAAAATAGAAGTTGTTTCATGTAGAATTCTCATGAAATTTGGGAATTCTAATCATGTGCAACTTGCACCATGACTTTTGGGTTGCATATACCAACTATAATTTTTTACAATTCTCGATTAGATTGTTTTAAACCGTAGAGAGCCACTGTTAGTAGTTTATTTATTTTTTAAACATATTATTCCTTTCCCCCCTAAGAAATCGTGAGAACTCTCATGGAATTTTGAAATTCAAATCATTTACACCTTTGACCGTTATTCACGGTTGCAAGTGCTAAGTAACTAAATGTTTTTTTCTTATTGCAGTCAATCACTTTACTGTTATTGTTTCTAATTTTCCACTTCTGAAATACAGGGTGATATATAATTTTATTTTTTTGGTAATGCGCAAGAAATTAGAAAGAATGATAAAATTTTCAATGTTTGTAAAGATTTTAAATCTCTATGACTGTTACAAGTTGTCCAAATTAAATGTAGAGCATGAATATACCTAAATCCATGACTTTCTAATTTTCCACCTCTAAAATAAAGGTTGCAATTTAACTTCATTTTATTTCAAACATTCAGGTTTTGTTGTTTATTTCCATCTATATTGGAATTAATGTGGCCACACTTAATCTCCCATACAGAAATGAATATATTTTTATTATGAAAAGATTAATTATTTTTTCCTTCTTCAAAAAATAATTAGAAATTGAATCATAGGTAACTATTTGCATTAAGGTTCAAAAATCCCCTTTAATGAACTCTTTGGAATTGCATGGTTAAGAGGAATCTAAGTTACCTAAACCTTTATTGCGAGTTGGAAGAAAGTGTCACCTAATTTCACTTCAAAACGTAAGTGCTTGCAATCTACATTTTTAAAAGTATCTAGATCATTTTAGACAACTTTGTGTACTAAAATATGCGAAAAAATATATTTTTTTCATGCTATGTATTTGCATTAGAAATAGTAGTTTGAAATGCTTTTGGATGGAATTGCATGAAGAACATTCTTGGTTTCATGCATTGCCATCATCTATTGTATTTGTTATAAAACTAAACAATAATGCATTCTTATAATTAATAGAACATTGTTTCTATCACTTTTAAAATAGCCTAAATTTATGCTAAATGTTATAGGGAAGTCAAAAGAATATTTCAAATTCTTTTTTAAAACTTCTAGATAAAGGTTAAATGAAATGTGTTACATACAAATGGCCTTTCAATGTTTCATATAATAAGTATTTAATGTACTCAAAATTTGGAATATGTAGTAAAATATGTTCTTGAGTATATTTGTTCTAATGTTACAAATACTTCAAATGTTATAATCTTTCAATCCATGTGGTCAAAGTTTATAAAAAAATTTCTACATATTTCTCTTGTAGTCTAATTCTAAATTTGTATGGTTTAATTTCAAAATAATTTTTCTTTTCAATTTTTTCTCACTACCTTGGAAAGTGGAATTTTTCACAATTTCTACCCAAATTATACCTCGGGGCTTTAGGGGTTAGCACCCCTTCATGTCATTGTTAGTAGTGTGCCCTTTAGTGCCTAGTACGTTGATTTCATCATTATTGGATACTTCATTGATCATTTTCTAGGTGCATTTTGGCCAATTTAAGTTATTAGTTGTAGATAGTTTGGTCTAAGATTTTGTTTCTTTTTGAGAAGTATAAATGAGCACACCTTTGATTACTTTTAAATCCCCCCTAGACACCTATAAACTTACATAGCAATAGAGGTTCTTATTGAAAAATTACCATTCCACCTACACTTCTTTTGAACAGTTAATGGACATACTTAGTTCTTCTGTAGTTATAATCATATATTTTGTAAACTCTACTACAATTCACATTGTAAGTTCCTTTAGAATGAACGGCTATGTGCATTTTGGTCCAAAAGGCTAATAGAATTTGCATCAACCCTATTTCTTTGAGGTAGTCAAAATTTATATACTGTAATTGTCATAGAGGAAATTTTAAGTTCTTATTAATTATAAATGAAATTGCTTTCCAAGGCTTCAAGCCTCTTGTAAGAAGCCCTATAATATTTGATCAAGAGGAAACTATGAACGTGATTTCAAGTCTTTCAATCCCCTTTCCAAATGTCAAAACTAAAAAATTAGTCACCAAAAAAATATGAGATTAAGGGACATAACATGCATAATTCCAATACATTTATAGTTTTCAAAAATATAATTTTTAATTTAATAAATAAATTTATCATGGTTTTTTCCTCAAAATATGAATAGAGTGATATAAAAGAATTGGTATTTTATTGCTTCTTTTGGCTTCAAACTTCATTTCACTTTCATAATTTTGTGATTTTATGAGTTTTTACCTTTTGTAACTTGAATTTTTTTTATCATTATTACCAAATGATTTGAAAAATTTGTTAGATTAAAAATTATTAAAAATTTTCTAATACAATAGTATGGTAAATGCGTAGCACAGCAAGCGCCAACCACTATTCATACTACTAAAATCACAATGACCTTTGTAATATCACATTTTCAAATTCTATATTATTACAATAATAAAATGTCCTGTGTAATATGACATTTTCAAAATCTATATTATTATATTGATAAAATGGCATGTGTGATATCACATCTTCAAACTTTTCAAACTCTATGATGTTATAAAAATACAAAGGTTGTTCAAAAGAATTGATATTAGAGTGGATTGATATAGTGATATTAGAGAGGTGACATTTTGATTGCTTATTTTGGCTTCAAACTTCATCCACATATTATACCTATACATACAATAAATCAATATACTTGTAAAGATTTAATTCTAAAAATGTCATTATAATAATTAATCAAAGATTTTAATGTTTCCCTAGCAAAGCAAGTACCAACTATGTAATATTACATTTTTCAATTAAAATTTGTGATATTATAGAAATACAATGGCTTGTGCAATATCACATCTTTAAATCTTGCAAAATTACAAAAATATGATGGTCATTGAAGAGAGGTGAAATTAGAAAGTAAAAATAGAGTGGTATAAGAGATTTGACATTTCATTGCTTTTTTTGGAAAAATTTGTTAGGTTAAAAATTATTTGAAATTTTCTAATACAACAGTATGGTTTATGCGTAGCGTAGCAAGTGCCAACCACTAGTATATTTCTGAAATTACATATGTGGAAGTGTGTTAAGTGGTCAACTTGCATTGACTCTAAGTCAAAATTGGATCTATAAAAACGAGGTCATAGATGTACAGAACATAGAAATTTCAAAAAATCACAATGTCTAGAGAACCTCATTTCAAATCCATTCCAACAAGATTTACTTAAAAAATGATAATAGCTTGCATGTAATTGAATTTAAAAGGAATTCTAGAGTTTCCATTTCAAAAATCATAGAAAAAGAGTGGTGATAGCATTAGTGAATCTAACTATATGGATGGAATCTGAAACTCAAAATCTACAACTTCTATTTGTATAGCAATTCCAAAATATTCTTCCAAATTGTACTTTATGATGGTTTTTCCCAAATTGTCAATTTGGGAAAATACTCCAAATGTTTAGGGGTTAAGATGGAGCTGCATCTTCCAAAATCTTGTTCTCCTTCGCCGATGTTTTTGGAAGATGTTTTTGCTACACCGATGTCGCCTTTACCTTGTGATAGAGCAACACAGCGAAAATTGTATGGTAAGGATGTGGGCCCTTCCTCAGATGTGGAAATGTCGACGGTGGTATTGCTGGAAGTTTAGCACAAGGAGGTGTTTTGCGCAATGGCCTCATTTGACAGGACTTCTTGTACCCACAATTGAATGGCCCAATATACATAACAGTATACCACCGACAACATGCGCTTCTTATTTCTTTTATCCGTGGGATTAGATGTTTAAGAATGTACACAGGCTTTTCAAGCTGATGGATTACTAGCAAGTATAGCCATGGACCAACAATGACAAAGGCAATCGTGGAGCTCAAGAGTAATGACACGTATAGTACTTGTTCTTAGTGTACAGTCATGCATTCGTGTATATATTACAGACAACTTAATGCTTGAGTGAATCACACTTGCAGCTTCTGTCGTACTACAGGAAAGCAAAAATTCTTCTCTAAGGCTCAATATTTCTTAAAAGAGGCCTTAAAGTGACTCAAGTATCGTTCCCACGAAGATCGAATTTCCTAGGTTCACAATTACCGGAAAATGGTAGAGTGATGGTTACGAACACATACACACAAAAAACCCAAGCAAAACAATAGACCGGAACTTCCACTTGGCCTTCTTGTTTCTTTGGACAAACACGACCGGATCCCTCCGGTCCAACAATTACTGATACACTTTAGACCGGATTTTCCCGATCTAACAACACTGACCGGATCCAATCCGGTTTAACTCCCACTTGTTTATCACACAGACTCTCTAACTGGTTAGTTTACTACCCCACAACTACACACTACCCTGTAACTCTCCCAACACTTCTATTCACATACCTTTAGTGGTTGCCTATATTTACGTTTTACAGACCGTAACCGGGATCCGCGTTTCCACAGATCTAACCTTAACCTCTAGTATTCACATCCGGTCCAAATCTCTACTCGTAACCATGTCGAGTTTAACCTCCCGAAGAGGGATCTGCTTAATTGGGATTTAGGAAGGAAGCTTAACTCCTACCCTCCAATTTTAAAGTGTCAGAAGTTTCACTATGTGATCAAACTTTCAAAAATAAACTTTCAAATCCTACAAATGAGAAAACAGACCGTCTTCACAACTGGAAAGGAAGCACAGTCGTGTCCAGCAGGTCATGCAAGCCGGTCTAATTCCTCCTAACCAATGCTACAACGACAACCTACTGAGTTAGTCCTAAATCCGGTCTGAACCAGCGGGGAAGAGAGGAGAAACGAGCGCTGCGGAGGCATGCTAACCCTTATTCTTTCCGGAGAGTGGCCCTCATCCGTACTCCTTCCGAGTCCATTCCTAGTCCACACTAGAGATCCCTTCTGCCTCCATCCACACGCACTAATTCAATACTGAACCGGATAAACTCATCATCCGGGTACATTTTGTATCCACTTACACTCACTTTCCAGCCTGGACTTCCAAAACACGGACAAGTATCAAGTACACACAACTATGATTTGTTTCAATCACACCAAGAGCAAACTCCCAGGTACTCATGAATATAAGAAAATAAGATAAAGATGCACACCGAGACCAAAGAAGTCCCGGATTTAAATACTAAACTACTCCCTCAAAATCCTAACCTAAAAGTAACGCCCCAGCCAATCAAGGCCAAACACGTTTCATTCCCTTATTATTTTCTAACCCTGTTGACTTTCACTCAAACTCCCACTACTTCCGCTAAAAGTGGATCTCAGATCCTATAATTACGGATCCGGTCACTTTCCAACTACTAGTGGCCGTGTCACTCAAAAAGTAAACTTCCTAATTATGTACAGCTATCCCAAAACTTCAGATTTTCACCACCCTATCCTCAGAAATTTACCCTACGTAACTTTCTAAGTTCTTAACTTCTTCGCGGCCGGCTTCTTTCTGGTTCCGGTCTTCTGTCCCTGGCATACCTTACCCCGAGCGGCAAGCTTCTTCTTCTTGGATGCTGCAGCCTTAGTCGCCCGAGTCTCTGCCAGTGCTTGATCCGGATCAGAATACGGCTCCGAGTCCTCCTCAATACCGGACTCTTCATCCTCGTCCTCTTCTTCTTCTTCCTCCTCGTCATCGTCTTCTAGAATCGTCCTCTTCTTCTGTGTTGACATAATTGGAGGCTTCTTCTTCTACGTGGTTGGTGTGGGCGGAACATTGGCCCTAGCACTCTGAGGAGTGGTTTCCTCAATCGTTCTACCCTTCCCGGATCCTTGCCCCTGTGATCCGGTCTTCTTTTCCTCCATTGACCCAGTTTCGCTTTCCAAAGCTAAGTTGAGTGGGGTGGAAGGAAATACCTTTTCTGTCTTTGCACGAGGAGTTGGAGAAACTGGAGATAACTCACTTAGGTCGATAAACTTGTTGCTCAGCCCTGGTTTAGGCACGTTCTTCTTCTCGGACGGTTCCGGTCTAGATCTCGTCTTTTCTTCAGTTGCGGCCTTTACCTCTTTCGATGGTTCCTTCGCCTTGCTTGTTGTCTCCACTTCTTCGGTCTTCTCTTCCTCAGTAGCCTCTACTGCTCGCGCTGCATTAAGAGCAACGTCAGTTACTTCCCCGAGTAGGGAAGTCATTTCTCCTTTAGGCTCCGACCGGATGGAAGAGCTTGGCACGTCCTCCACCTTGTCCTTCGCCTGTACTTCTTCTTTGGTGACCGGAAGGGGTGCTAGTGCGAGTTCCGGTTCCGTTTCCGGTCCCTGCTCCCGCTCTCTTCGTTCTTCTACCTCCTTCATCACCTCGCGTAGTGGTTCCACTATTGCCTCCATCTTGCGGTGGTAGGACACTAGTGCCATCATCAGGTTGGCTGGAATTTGTTTTCCGGTCTCCATCACCTTCTCGTCAAACAACATTGCTTTGTTGATAACTTTGCCCGGATTACCGATGAACTCCCGGATCGCCTGAAGATTCTTTGCGGCTGTTTTGGAGAATTTCTTTTGCTGGTCCAGTTCTTCTCTCTTCTCCTCCAACTCCCTCGTTAGCTGGTCTACCTTAAGTGTGGATTTGCTCAGCTCTTTCTTCACCGCCTCTTTCATCTTCCAGTCCAGTTGGGAAACGAGCTGCTGTAGTTGACTGATCTTCAGCAACTGACATAGTTCTTGAATGGTCTCCTGGTTCTTCTCGTACTAGACCTGGAATTCACTGAGTTCCTTCACAATCCGACCTAGGGGATCCTAGTTCCAGACTGGATCGACTCCCTTACTACCCTCTCCTATTTCTGAGTCTTTATCCTTCCGGTCCTCCCTATTCCACTGAGACTTAGCTTCCTCGACCGGTATAGTGTCTGCCTCTGAATCTTCCTCTTCCTGCCCGGCTTCCTCATCCGGGTCTTCTATTTCGAATTCTGACATGGCTTTGGCCGTATCGTATGAATCTAACTCTCTATTTGTAAGCCAGCCATGTGCTTGATTTAAGTGATAGAGAAAAGGGGTTATAGGGGAAGGCTTAGACTTCCCTATACCTCCTACCAATCTCTTTATCTGATCTCTCATCACTACGCCCCAATCTACTTTCCAGTCACCCGACAGTGCATCGAAAATAGTGTTCGCTAGGGTGATCGTAATCCTGTTTGGCCGCTCTGGACTAAGGATGGCTGCTAGATACTTCATTAAACGTTTTTCCCTACCATTTATGCACTCTGCCACAAGGAAACCATCCTTCTTTGTTGGGGGATTCTAGAACTTACCCACATAGAAGCGATCCGTCCGGGAAGTCGGTCCCTTGTCCGTCTTTTTGAAATCGTACATCTCCCTCCTCAGTGTTGGGGTCCAATCTTCGGGCCGGCTCCTCAACGTCCCCTTCCACTTCCTTAATGGCACGCCGATTAACTCCCTCACAATCTCCTCGTCTTTCAAATTCTATGGCCGGGCTAGAAACCCCTCACAACCCATCTGCCGGAGGTCTTCTTCTAACTCCGCTCTCTCTCGTGGATCCGCTAGTACCACCGGCTTCACCATGCACAAGGATACAGCTACCTCTTCTCTCACCATTGTGGGTTGTTCTCTCTAACCCTCTCAGTGACCAGAATCACTCTTTGGAGTCTCACAATCACTCGCGCTCTAGTCTTCTTAGTCCGCTCAAGGATCCTCCTCAAGAGTTGCCTCACCAGTACACTTCTAATTCTACACTCATACATGAACTTCTAAGCAAACTCTCCTCTCGAGACCCGTCTGTCCTTAATCTGGTCCGTAAACTGAGCCCGTAACTTCTTCTCTTTGGCTGACATATAAGTACACCGCGAATGTTCCTCACCAATCTCTTTTCAAGATAGTTTCCCCGCAAAAGGAGGTCTCAGCCACCTGCCCCTCCTATTTCTAGGGCTTCACTCACCGGGGGCCGTTACAGGTGACCGTTTTCCTCAAAATAGACCCGCTCTCAAGTGTGGTCTAGAACTAGGTAGGCACCCGTTACACCCGGATTGCCTGTCTTCCGTTTCTGGTCTCCGGTCCTTTATTTTCTTCTGGTTTCCGGTTTCTAATAAAAATCACTCTGATCTACTCCTGACCTATCTATGCCGTTTCCGGACTTTCGGTTTCCGATTTCCGGTTACTTCTGTTAACACTATTATATATTCTAAAGTAACCCTATTCCGGTATCCGGTTCCTAACTACTTACGGTCTACTTTTCTAACGAAAAATGAAAAAAAATAGGGAGTAAGAAGCTCTATTTCCCTTCTAAACCTAAAGACTGGATTCCCGTGCTCCCACAGCTTCTACCTTGTACACAGTTCAGTTTAATGAACTACATTATTAGCCTTTATAGTTTGTTGCCCACAATATAGTGTCATTGCCCCTACTCAATCGTAGTTGGAGATGTATAGAGCAACTCATGGTGTACAAGTAAAAGGTCAATATTAATGTTTACTTTTTAGTTGTGGTATTTGATTCCTACTTGAGATAGTTATATTTTAATTCATGTATGGTTTGTATATTCATTGAGGAATTTCCGTCTCCTTTTTTGAATGAAATTAGACTTTTATGACTCTTGTTTCGGTGGAATACTCTCATTTTAATGAATACTAGCAGTTGGCACTTGCTATACTATGCATTCATCATTAGAATTTTATTAGAATTTTTATGTATTAGATAAAATGTAGAACAAAAATTTCAATAAATCTTCAAATAAAAATTATTAAAATCTTTGTATAATTTTGTTTATAAGTAAGCATATGTTGAAATGTAAAATAGAAATGTATTGAATGATGAATGAAATATATGCAATGGTGAATATTGTAGAAGATTCACATTTATTATAATGCATTTCAAAGTTGACTAAATTGTTACGAACAATGGCAACCCAAAACCTTGGTGAATTGAAAAAAAAAATTATAAATTCCAAAAACTTCATGAACAACTTAATTGTTGTGAAATTTAAAATTGCTTCAATTGAATAAATTTCTCAAATCGCTTGGTAGTAGCAATACAATTTTGAAATCATAAAAGTTGTAAAAGTGATATTACAGAGGTGATTGCAAACTACTACTCTATTTCTATAATATAACATTGTGTGAAAATATTATTTTTATGTATGCATGATTGAAAATATTTTTTAAAAATATTAAAAATAATTATTTCAAAGACTTATTGAAATCATTATCATGCATTCTATTCAAATATATCAAAATTTTACTAATATGTGATACAATGAATGCGTAGTATAGCAAGCATGAGCCCCTATTATTAATGGTAGTATTTGTGATATTACAGAGGGAGTTATGATTTTAGTAGTATGATTACGTTAATTTTTGTTTTGCATTCTATCCATTACATTCAAAGTATAATTATTCTAATGATGCATGTGTAGTTGAGCAACCGCCAGCTGGTAGTAGTACCCTTAACTAATATCTTCACCACCATAACAATTATAGCAACTCCTTGTACATTTTTAAGGTTCATAGACATTACATTCCGAAAGCTTGCTCGGTCATTGCCATTTCTAGTATGAGTATTATATCTTAGAATAAATTTGTTTTAGGTGTATAGTATTTGTAGGTTTAAGTAATGTGCTAATTTCAAAACATGTGTAAAAATTAGAAACTATAATGAAGTACATAATGATCAAAAATACTAATTTCCTAATAATTTAGTCATGGAGTTAATAAAAGCCAATCCCTATGGTTCTATTCTAATAATACAATTAACAATAGCCTATGATTTAGAATTTTGTCCGCATATATACCCTAAACTGATTTAAATTAACAACTTCAAAGTTCATTTTAGAGTACTTAATAATTGTTGTTCAAATAGAATTTCTTGTGAGTTTCAACTCATTCATCAAAAAGGAATGATACATACAAAAAAGGCACATATAATTGTCCACCTACAGTGCAACCATTCATCCTTCCAATTTTGTATGAATAACAAGAGCATCTATAGTATTTTGTCTTCCCATCAGTTCTTCTACATTATTTTAATTCAAAAATTTCCATAATGACAAAGGAAATGATATTAGGTATAATTTGTGGTCAAGTAACCCTTGTACCATGGCGGATATGTTTGGTCAGGTATCAAACAGCGGGTATCTGGTTAAGGACACCCCAACCACCGGTGTATGGGCAGGTTTAAGGTGCCATTACCCTTCAAGGGCCGAGTAAAGGGGGCATGCACAGTCGTCTTCCTGACTGAAAACCCTAATTGAAATCCTTGTTCGCCGTCATCGTCGCTGGAGCACCGCGAACACAACTTCTTCCATTTTTTTTTTGAGTGACAACTGTGCTTCCTCCTAGTAGCGTTTGTTGCTTATTGTTTGTGTGAGGTTCCGTTTCGGATTGCGAGGAGTGCAACAACTGCATTTGAGTGGAGTGCATTGAAGTGTGAGGTGTGCAATGTATGCGTTTGAGTGGAGCGCATTGAAGTGTGAGGTGTGTGGTGTATGCTGCGAGCGCACTTTTCGTAGGGGATACACCGCGGCTGTGGCGCTTGCTGCGAATTTTCGACGTGGACGCTTGAAACTTGTTGTAAGTCATTTTCCCGCTTTTTGAGATTTGCGCAGTTATGTTTTTGGGTGTCCACGTTTGCCTTTTGTTTTTTTGGAGTGTGTCAGGTTTAGGGTCGCACAGCTAAACCCAGCTCTTGCATTTCATTGTCTGCCAATTGCGAGTGGTGATCTGTTTGCCTGGAGCGGTTTACATTTAGAGGGCTCTCATTTTGGTTTTATTTGTAAATTAGGGTTCAGTGGAAGACGTGTTCAGTTTTGACATAATGTAATCCGGTTGCTTCTTGTATAGTAATTTGCAGTTGGAGTGTTCCTACTCGAATAGCAGAGTTCTGAATGACCTCTTTGTAATATAGTTTTGATTGACTGAACAATGGAGCTGAACAATACGTGAATTTTGATTCGCTAAACAATTTAGTTGAACAATATTCGAGTTTGGATTGGCTGAACAATTGAACGATACTTTAGGGATTGTGATTTTGAACATTAGTTCTTTTGATGCTGTTAAGAACTTCAAGACGAAGAATGTAATCCACATTTTGAATTCATGTGCAATTCCTTCAGTCTTTATTGTTTTGCTTAAAATTTTTGATGTTGAGGTGTAAGGGAATGAGATTTGTACCGTCTTCTATTGAAAAAACGCACTGGACTTCCTTTGGAAGTGAGTGCAACTGGCATTTTGACTTCCTTTCGAGAATTAACTCAAAATTTCACTATTTGTGGTTGACACAGATTTACTTCGGAGCTCGCATTGCCGTCCAGTTCACGAAGTTGTGCTTGCAGCGCCCATCGTGCAGGTACGAGATTTTTTGAATTTATCACTCCTAATTTGAAAATGTGATGGACATCAACGTGTGATACTTAGATGTCTAATTGAAATGCACATGATCCTCATCAGAACAAGAATAGTGTGGTCACAATTCGATACATCCAGTATTCTAGAAGTTCACTGAAATTGCTAGGAATTTGGAGAGCTAATAATCATTTGCACAGCGAAGGTAAGAACTGTACTTGACTTAGTGTGGGAATGCGATCCCACATGCTAGACCCATAATACTAGCATAGGATGGAAAAACTCAAAAATTGTCTCCTTCAGAAGGAAAGTTTTTGAGTTCTCCTAGGAAGATAAGGCAAATTAGGAAAACCAGATTTCCGGATCCGGAAAAATTTCATTAGGGCTAAAAACCTAAAATTCGGAACCCTAGAAAGTTTCGGATATCGGATGACGGCGCCGGCCCTAAACCGGAAACCGGATCCGTACTAGGGATAGGGTTTTGCCACCAAAACCTGTCCTGTACATCGGGTTCGTATAAGAGGGGGACTGTAGCCAGCCGCGGGCACACTTATCCTCTTTCTTTTGTTCTTCCGCCGGCGTATTCCGTTTTCCTCGCTTCGTTAGAATTCCGGTAGACTGAGGGACTGTGTGAGTTGCGATCGTGCAGGGGTTACTGGAGTGACAGTTGTGAGCAGAGATTTAGGAAGAGATTGTGTGAGGATTGATCGTGAGCACAATGGCTTCTAGGGCAAGCCGACGGAAGTTGAAGGACTTGCCTGAGGACTTAGAGGACGAGGCGCCGCCACCTGTACCCCGACCAAAGACCATCCCGGTGATGAAGGTGGTTCCGGAGGTTCCGACGGAGGAGGACTGGTTGGCGCGCCTATGGGAGCATCTCCGCAACATGGGGTGTGACGGACTCCTAGAAGTGCCGTGGGGAATCCGAGAGGAGAGCCTGGTTTCGGACATACTTCGTCCAGAAATTGGTATCTTGAATACCACCATTCGGGCGAAACCAGACCAATGGATGGTGAACACTTGGCGGGCCGTCTACAAGTTCCGGGCGGCGCCGGACAAGGTCATGGAGAAGAATCAGGAGGTGATGGAGGGAGAGTTCCGGGCGCCCGCCAATCCGAAGGAAGGTAACCAGGTTTCCGACTTGGTGAATCCGGAGTACCGGGATGTGGTAGCATTTCTCAACCCTATCCTCCATCCCACCAAGCCACGGCGAGTAGTAGCAAAGGTAGTGTCATAGCACAAGGAAGCACAAATCCTACCCTTAGGTGTTAAATTGATGTAAAACACCTTAGATGACTCGTGTATCGTTCCCACAGGATTTCAACGTTAGTTTCCTCAAGATATCCGGAACAGAATTCGGAAAACACCAAACCCAAGCAAAACCGGATCTAAATATTCGCAACATAAAACTCTCTCAATATCCTCTCTTCTCCATAATCCAATTCCCTTACATCCACTCCAAATCTTCCACCAGTAATCGAACAAGGAGGATTGTCATAATCCTGTACTTCTCTCTATCCGGATCAATTTAGACGGATGCGGAACCGGAAAGACGATTTCTATCCGGTTACAGTAACTCACAAATTCTCAGTTTAACCTCTACCAAGAGGGTTCCGCTCTTTGGTTTTAGGAAGGGAACGTAAACCGTACCCTTCAAACGTGTTTAGAGTGAAATGAAGATCCACTTTAAATAACAACAACAAACACCAGAATAGGAAATAGTTACTTCCTCACAACTAATCCGGATATTGATCCAGGCTAGCAGGTCACTCAGGAAACCCCTATTATCCTCTCAGTACTACAACGACAGACCTATCCAGACAGAATTTCAAGAGCGTGATCCGGTACCCGATAACTGAGAGATCCTAATTACCTTCCTGTTCCTCTCTTCCGGATTCAGTAGAACCTCATCAGACGTCAGTTGGCGTTCGTTCTCCCTCTTGAAGAATTCACCTAGCCTAAGAATGGCTATCCTACTCAGAAGACACCCAAGGAATTTCAGCAACCAGAACTCCCTCTCAGTACACAAAGTTTTCCTTAACCAAATCTTAATGCTCTCAAAATCAGATCCTAGACAGAATCCGGGGGCTACTTGTCTTCCTCCACACCTGCAAACCAGCTACCCACACTAAACAATGGTTCTAGCATTGCACGGCATACCAACACAGAACTTAGCCTTTTCAGGCCAACACTTATGAAGTAGAAATCTGAAATCAATTTGCAAAGTGTTGAAAAACACAAATATGAAAACACACCCGCCCGGGGCTTCAAGCAAATTTCAGCCCCCTAAATACACAACCCCAAGGAACCCTAAAGGTCCCCCAGGAATAAAACCAAAGGACAGGAGAATGACAGGTGTCATTCCTTATCCTTCTAAGTTGACTTTCCTACCAACCCCATCCGATCCGCAAAATGTGGATCTCAGATCCTAAAAATCCGGAAAGTGTAGTCCAAGTGCATGCATCTGAAAAGCACCTCCCAAGCTGCTTCCTACCTACCAAAAACTTGGGTTTTCGGCTGACCATGCTAGGATCGCTTCCCAAAAACTTCCTAACTACTTTCCCACCTATTTCCTAGCCTTCTTCGGAGTAGGTTCCTCTAACTTTGATGCCCCCTTCCTAGCTGGCTGTTTCCTACTGGCTGACGGTTTCCCACTCAAGGGTGGCTTCCTTTTAGATGGTGTTGCAGCTTTCCCCTTGAACTTCGTTGGTGAGATTTGCTCAGGTTCCGACTCCTCTTCTGATCCGGTGTCTTCCGATTCCTCTTCTCCGGATCTCGACAGACTTTCCTCTTGCTCGGATTGGCTTGGAGATTCGTCCTCCGCAGATTGTTGGCTCCTTGGAAGCACGTCTCTTCCTCTGATGGGAGTAACCTTCTTCACAGTCTTCTTGGCGGTTGAGGGTTGAGAGCCTTTACTCGGTGGTGTGCCTAGGTCGGATTCCGACTTCCGAATTTGAGTCTTCGATCCGGATCCGTGCATTGATTCTTCTTTCCTCCCCTCCATACTTTTAGACGTTGGTGTCAACTCCTCCTCCTGCCTTTCCTGCTTGGCTGGCGTCTTCGTTGGAGTCTTTGTGGGCGCATCCTTCGTGGCTGGCTCCATCTCCTCATCCTCCTTCTTTATTCCGGATTCCGGAAACTGTTTTGCTTGGTGAAGAACATCTCGGACTTCAAACATGAACTTCTCCATTTCTTCGGAATACTCTGCCAACACCATGACAGCCTTACCTGCCGCTTCCGTTCCTACCTCATGGATCCTCTCATCATACAGTTTGGCTTTGTTCACAACATCCGCAGTGTTGGAAACAAAGGCCCCAACTCTCCTAATGACCCCCTTAAACTCTGAGGTAAGCCGTTCCACCTCTCTCTTCTTTTCTTCACCCTTCTCAATTTGCCGCTGGAGATCCGCATTCCTCTCAGTCAACTCCTTGATGCAGGTTTCCCACTTCCGGTTTTCACTATCCCGGAGTAACCTTTCTACTCTCTCTGCGAGCTCTGACACTTTGATCCCTCCAAGCAATCCACATACATTCCTCACTGCTCCTCTCTCCGTGTCAAACTCCTCCCGGACTCTCCCTAGATCCGAAATAATCCTCCCCAAAGTATCTTCTCCCAGAACTTCCAGTTCCGGCGAGGCTCTCCCTTTTCCTTTGGATCCCCTCTTAGAAGAGCCTGACACCCTCTCAGCCTCTATTTTCCTTTCGGAAAGATCCTTCTCTCTCTCTGAGGATTCCCCCTCAGATCCCTCATCTGGTCCGTCCTTTCTCTCTTCTTCCTCTTCCTCTTGAGGTGGGGTAAGATTCAGTTTCACTAGGGTGACTGCGGCCTTGTACATGGTCTTCTCTGAAGTTTTCAGAGTACCTAGGGAGTCATATAAGTGAAAGAGGAATGGCCCAATGAGGGTGGCCTTTGCATTTCCTAGGGCGTTTACCATCTTTCCTACCAGATCTTTCACTATCCCTCCCCAAAACACCTTCCTCTCTCCACTCAACGCTCCGAAGATCGTATTGGCCCACGTCACCGTGACCCGGTTTGGCCGTTCCGGATACATGATTGGTACTATAAATTCTAACATCCTCCTCTCTCTTGCTACCTTGCAATCTACTACTGCGTAGCCATCCTTAAGGTGAGGAGGATTAGAAAATTTACCTTCCGCGAATTTGTGAACCCGCGAAGCCATCCCCTCTCCAGATCAAGGAAAGTCGTAGACCCTCTTCCAGATGTCCATAGTCCACTTTCCGGGCAGAGCTTGGACGGTCTTGATCCATTCGTTCGACTGCTCATTCATCAGCTCCCGGATCATTTCCTCGCTCTTCAAACTCCATGGTCGGCATAGGAATCCCGCACACCGCAATTGGCCCAGATCCTCCTCCAGCTACTTCCTCTCTCCGTCATCCTTCGGAATCACTGGACAGATGCTCTTGGTCTTGAAAGGAGACGACCCGCTTGCTTCCGCCTTCACCATGGTTGCAAAACTCTCCAAAACACTCAAACCTCCTACCCTTTTCTTGCCACAGCCCTCGGTCAATCCTCTTCCTCTCCACGGCAGGATCCGGAAAGTACGATTACCCAACCCTCTCACATCTCTAAAGACAGACCTTGCTCTAAGAGTGCTCCAAACCACAAAGACACAATGAGGTTTGAGGAACCAAACCCCTGCGTGTCCTTTCCTGGCAGTCACAGCCGTTGGGAAAGTAGCCGTTTCCGCAATCATCGCGGAGGAATCTAGCCGTTGAACGGTCCTCCGTGATGTATGGGATTACCGTTGGATCCGAGATTTCCTCTTCCGTCCTGATAATCTTCCGATAGCGTGCGGATGCGTTTGCTTCCAGCCCCGGTATATTTTTCCGATCCCTGTTTAGTTCCTTGGATGCGGATTCGGTTCCGGATCTTTAGGAAAACAGGAAACTTACAATATCTTTCTTAACCAAATTATCTATCTACTACTAATCCAATAGTGAAGTAGAGTTAATATTGGTAATATGATTAGTTTACCATTTTGTAAATCAAAAAATTTTACCAATGTCAACTCTTTACTTCTAAATTCTATATAACCAACTTCATCCTCTCATTTTGGTCTACGACAGGTAGCCTCCACCATCTTGGGGAGCCTCCAGGGAAAGATGATGATGGACTGGGCAGCCATCATCCACGAGCTAGTCGGAGACTTAGTGCGTGCCCTCCGGTCCGGAAAGAAGAGCCAGAATCCTCTTCCGGCATATTTGTCTCATTTGTACGCCTACCACTCTCTGCTCAAGGCGAATGAGGAGAGTGCATACCAGGACCTAGTCCAATTGCAGCAGTACGGAGGAGAGGAGCCCTCACCTTGAGACGGACCGGACGATGAGGACACTGAGGAAGAGGAGCCTGTCTCTCCGCTAAAGAAGAGGAAACGGCGGAATAGGACGCCGCCAGTAAGTCCGTCAGAGGAGCCTCCTACACCGGAACCACAAGAAGAGGTTCAGGAGGTAAAGACGGAAACCGGACCTGTTCTGAAGGGAGTCCAACCATCCTTACAACTAGTTGGGCCGATACGACCACACACTGTCGCCACTCAGGTTGAGGCCGGACCCTCCCGGACCCGGATGATAGAGGTGGAGGAGAGGGATTACTGTTAGTATTAGAGAGAGAGAGAGTGAAAGAGAGCGTGTTTCCGGACACGGTAAGCATCCGGACGGTGGATCTGGCCACTCGTCATCCAAACCTAGGGATCCCGGAAGGGACACTGAAACGGCTTCCGGATCCTTCCGGAACGCACCCGGCACTAGTGTCTGGACCGGACCTAAAGTCCGGAATAATCTGACGGAGAGAAAAGTGAGTGCTTAGACCGGGATAGCCTATGAAACTGTAATCCACAAGTCCTCGTGGGAACGATTCCGGAGCGATTTACTCTAAGAAGGCCTTTGGTGTGAATTAAGGGCTAATTGGAGGAATACTGGTCCGACTAATCGCTACACTTAGAAATACTTTGGGGGTATGCATTGGAATGACATTGGATTATATAAGATGTCTATGTGCTAGTTATTCAGATTTGTCATACTTTGAATTGTTTTATGTTGTATCAGATCCTATGTGTGTTAACACACCGAATGCAATTGGGTGTTGCTGTCCCCCTTGTTTGCAATTGCAAATCATTCATACCAAATGTGGATGTGAATGCATTTCATTAAAACGTAATTGTCTTTGATTCAACAAGTAATTCCATAGTGTGGGAACTGTTATTCGGAGGGTTTTGAACTACTTGTCATAGCCTCGCATTGATTTTGGAAGTTCCTGAATGAAGTCATCATTTTTGTACCTCTAGAGTCAGCTAAGTGCACAGGTCATACACAGTATTAGCACGAAGGAGGATTTCTTTTAACGTAGTAAAAGCTTCAGTGTTCCAATTAGTATGTGATCTACATTGAATGAAGCATGTAATCCAGTTTACAGTTTAGGTCTTATTGTCGGTTTGGGAATGTGATTTGAGTGCATGCAACATGTTTCCAATGTATCGTTGTGAATGTGATTTCGGTACATCCATGAACCCTAAGGTTTGGCAATGAACACTGATCTTCATGTATTCCTGGTCAATGTTATGTTCTATACAAGAATGCAATGCTTGCATTAGTCTTGTTATGTGTCCTTGAACACACACGTTCTTACATTTCGTGTTAATTCGTCAGGGATTCCCAGATCTGGAAAGCAAATTCCTTGGTCAATAGTATACGAGCGTGGACCTACCATACAGGTTAGACTTCTCATACATAACCACTTATTACATAGAAGCAAAACGAAACCCTAAATTTATCGAAAATTGATTCAACTTCAACTGCCTCGTATGATTACACTACAACAATGGCAGTGTTTTATGACTGCAAAATATGACTGCAGTGAGTCGTAAAATCGAAAAATATGACTCACGCAGAAATCACTATAGATGACTCGGGATATGACTGACTCTAGTAGTTTAGAAGCAGTCGCTTCAGACATCAATCATATTGGCAGTCATATTGGTTGAAGGATATAAATGCCCATATTTAGCCATAGTATGCCAACTAAGCGTATACTTTGACTCTCCTAGGGGGGTCTTGACTTTTTGTGGAGTTGCCCGAGCAAACAAAAAAATCCTACGTGGAATATGACTGTGGCGAGTTATATTTTTTGATGACGTGGAATATGACTGAAGTGAGTTATATTTTTTGATGACATGGAATATGACTGGAATGAGTCGTATTTTTTGATGACATGGAATATGACTGAATTGAGTCATATTTTCGGATGACATGGAATATGATTGCGGTGAGTCATATTTTTGAGTGACATGGAATATGACTATGGTGAGTCATATTTTGCTATGACATGAAATATGACTGCGGTGAGTCATAATTTGCAATGAGATGGAATATGACTATGGTGAGTCATTTTTCACAGTGACGTGGAATATGACTATGGTGAGTCATATTTTCCAGTGAGGTGGAATATGACTACGGTGAGTCATATTCGGCAGTGACTTGTAATATGACTATGTTGAGTCATATTTTGCAGTCACATGGAATATGACTGCGGGGAGTCACATTTTGTAGTGACAAAATATGTGACTGCAGTTAGTCATATTTTCAGTGACGTGAAATACGACTATCACGAGTCATATTTCCCAGTGACATGACATATGACTCCTCCTAGTCATATTTTATGTACAATACAATTATTGAGTTTTTTTGGTTACTACTATGAGTAAGGTCCACTACTATTTTTTCTAAAAAAAATTCATATCCTCTTCCATGCAAAAGAAACCAACATGACATTCTAATATCAAGTCCTAAACATGAATTTGCAACTCCTTCAATCACCAAACCTGGACATAAATTCAAAGATGCACATCAAAGACATTTATTACTCAAATTCAAAACACATACAATAAACATTCGCACTGTAAACACCAAAGGTACACACACACCTCACTTTATACTGTAGTGTGCAATCCACTACTTCATATCTTCATTCATTCAGCTGAAGGAGCCAAAGCTTCAATGGGCCACTTCGTCACAGACTTCACATCGTCGCCTACATGCACCATAGGAGGGTTGTCGTTGTTGTTTGCTTCATACAAAAGAACCATTTCCGATCCAGGAACTACAGATGTTATGCTAATAGACACATTATCCTCTTCAATGAGCCGTCCATGAAGTGAACCTCCTGCAACATTAACTATGACTCCGTGTGCAATTACATTTTCTTCGGCCTTCTTGTCATCGTCCACGTCGAACAATTTCACCTTTGACCCTACAGCCCAGGAGACAAGGCTTTGATTCTTTGAGCTCCGAGAACCTTCAAGCGATGTCTTTCCACCTTGTGCATCCTGTATTTGCATTGACAATACATGTACACTTTAAGTATACAAACAATGGAGCTTCACTTTCACTAGTTTCATTGGAAGGCAAACAATATATTCAAAAATACATACTTGGGGCAATGGATTTTGTAACTGACTGATCGCCTTGTCCAAGAACATCACACAATATTCAATGTTGGAAGGATTTTGACTAAAAACTTCAAAGGGTCCTTTCAGGTTCTTTAGGAAGTTGTCTTCTGAAGCTAAAGGATCCCATGCAGCAATGGGTAATACATTTGTACCAGGTGAGTTAGATGTAGCTGTGGAATCCCAATCCACTTGAAGGACCCTAGCCGAGCTATGGGTTGGATCTGGAATCATGTCAAATAAATCATGCAAGTCTCTCTTTCCACCACCAATTTCCCTTCCCCAAAGAAAACACCACTTCATGGGTGTCCCACGAGCTAGGAATCCAGCCACTTCCTATAGAAGCGCCTCTCCAATCGGAGCCCATATCCCGACATCAAATCGAGAATGGAGCATTGTCACAAACGTTGCACACTCAGCCCTTTTTTTAATTTTTACTTTAAACTCTCTATCATAATGAATTGTACCATCGGGCCCCCACTCTTTTCCATCGTGCAGTGGTCGGATGTCACACAGAAAACCTAGGACATTTAACACAAGTATCTTTCTACGTGAATCATCCGAAACTCTCACTGGGGGAAACTTCAGCTTCTTTGACATATTCTTCTTCTTTGGAGGTTTGCCAACCTTTGCAGCCCTCATTGCCCCCCTCCTTATGGGGGGCTCCTCCTTTGTGAATTCCGAACTAAATTCTGAACGTTCTTACCGAGACCCTCCTGCCCCAGTCTACATGCACATCAATAATTTAGCATTCACCGTCATTTACATTCTACAAAACATGAATTCAACAAATACAAGAACAGAATATCAATTACAAATTATACATACATGTGACTTAGGAGCACCTATGGCTACTCACACAATAACTACTCTAATCACCCGTGCTTATACATATTAAAATATTAGTGGCCCTCTTCATAAATGGTGGAAAATTATTAGCCACCATAGCATGCAACAAAATATACTTCACCACAGTCACATAATGATAAACAAGAATATTCATACTCATACGTAGTGTAATACATAAGGACCTTCTTGAACACAAGAAAATTAGCACCTCGTAAAACAGAGAAATAAAAGTAACTTCGCAATATTATATACAAAGAGATACGGCTAATACAACTTACATATAAGTTAATATGACTCCCTATAGTTACACAATATGAAATACAACTTCCATTACTTATATATTAAAACATTCAACTTTCATTAGTTATATATTAAAAAATATTACTGTAGTCTACTATATACTACTAAATATGACTATTACTAGTTATATTCTATAAAATATGACTGGCACTAGTTATATTCTATAAAATATGACTGGTACTAGTCATATTTTACAAATTCTGCTTGAAAACAGTCATATATTGAAAATTGCGACTGCCACCATGCATATACTACAAATTTTGATTGAAGGCAGTCATACATTAAAAATTATGACTGCCACTAGTCATAGTATATGCAAACACTACAATTAATTATTGTCCCTAATCACAAAACAGAAATTATGATCGCCAACACTTGCATTCTAAGACATACTAATGCTTCCTATTCCACATGCACGTCATGCACAACTCATACACATACACAACATATTCATTAACATGACAAAACCAACCCTGTGTAGAATACTGTACCATCTTGCATTTCACTATCATTCAAACATTATTTATTTGTTCACCTAAAACAATTACACTTTCCATAAAACTCTTTTTAATAAACAATAAACTCAACAAATGAAGCAGTGAATACACTCATGCCAGTCCATCTCACCTTTGAATCATGTTGCATCTCCTTCGTCTTGTCACCAGCATTCCCTCCAGTCAATGCTCCACGGCTGGATTGAAGACTTCTGTTTGTGCCCAATTTCTCAACCTCGCCCTTCTTCTTCTTTACACTTACATGATCCTTTTTTCCTTTTGTAACACCGACTGGTTTTGCACTTGCTTGAACCGTTGGCAAAGTGTTCCCATTTTTCTTTACATTTTCCACCTCATCAATAGCGTCTTCCTCCTTTAAAGTCACAATCACATTCATAATTCAGTTGGTGGGATTTCATGTCTAACTTCCTCAAATGACATACAACTCTAAACAAATACAATGGCAACAAAGCCTATTCAAGTACGTTGAATGACATTGAAGGGCTTATGATCTTTGCACAAACCTCTATTGCCGCATCCACAAACTCAACCTCTTTCCACACATTCACTACATGGGGTTCTGTGGTTGCTTCTCCTAGTGTCTTCAGAGGGGCAGGGGTGCTGACATTTACCAATCCCTCCATCATCTCTTCACCACCGGCACCTTCAGGCACTGTGGTGCCTATTTCAGAACTTGAAGGGTGTATATTCCGTCCACTCTGCTTCCGGACCTCGAATAGAAGCTGCTTCACTAGGGCACCCATTTCACTCAGCTCCCCTTTGATAGTCTCTTTAAACGTATACAATTCATTTCGCACTTCTTCTATGCCTTTACCAGCCAACCTTGAATTACTCAATGCCCCTCCTGAACTTGACGAGCGGATGTGCAATGATTTGTCCGGTGAAGCAAGCTCTGCTTCCACTTCCATTTGAGTAGGGGGTCTACCCAAATGTGCAACCTGCAAGGAAGGCAGTCCTACATGTATTAATTTCATGACCAACACAATCAAACGTACTTAAAACACTAAGAAGCATTGACAATAAATACACTATTTCACCTCCTCACGCATGTGTCCAATTGCAAGTGAAAATACTAACATAACTTACTATTTAGAAATGTAAATTGTCATATTGTAACCACGTACGACTTCATGTAATTATAGGACTACCTACATATGACTATACATTGTTACCACTGTATCCTAATATGAGTACATGTAGTCACATGCAATGCTACATATAAGTGTAGGTAGTCACAGTACAGTCAAAATATAATTTCATGTACATCAATGTCTATTCATTATGATTGAATGTACTCATAGCACCATCTTATTCATCATTCTATGTTGTATTAAACATTTCTAATTCCTAGCTAAACATTGTCATATCCCCAAAAACCTTTGCCTTGTATAGATGCTCAATTAAAGAATCAATGATTGTGAAAATAATACTACATACACAATAACATGCATCAACTACAATGACAGGAAGGCAAACGTCTCTTTTACTTACAAGGCGTGATTTAACTTCTTCCTCAGATCGTCCACTGTAGGACACATTTTGCACGGTCTGCCGTGCTACCTTCATACGTTCAGAATATGCTACTTTGTCTGTCCTCTTGATGAGCTTCTTGAAGTTCTCAACGTGGTGTGCCTTCACAGTTTTTGGAATGGGAGCCTCAGCTTCTATCAATTTCTTCATGTTTGCCCTCTTTGTCTTCATTTGTGACCTCAAAATGCGGAAGAAGACATTTTCAGGTACATCGCCTTTTCCACCATGATACTCGAACTTTGACGCCATTTTCTCCTTAATTGCTAAAAGTAGAGGTCGAGGATGCGAATTGAAGTCATCTACACTCCAATCCAAATCACGAGAATACCCACGAAGCTTTGTCAACCAATCCGCTCTATGCACTCCCGTAGGACAACCCATAAGATCAACTTCAACCCAATCTCTGTCATCAACCTTCTGTAGATTCCTTCTCAACTGCTTGAGATTGGATTGTCGTTGAAGACTTGTGCTTCTGTCCACATTCCGAAATTCCTCGCCTTCAGTTGCACTCAGCTTCCGCATCTTCTCACGTAATTCATTTGGGTTAGCTCCACTCTTTGCCATGCGCTTCAATATACTGACTTCTCGTAACTCCAGCTCATCTACTACATCAGTAGAGAGCTTGTCATTTGGGCCATCTCCATCATCCTCCGCACTGAAGTGCTTGTCCATGTCTTCTTCAGATTCCTCCCCCATCATTGTGTCCTCAATGTCATCAAATAACAAATTATCCTCTTCTGCTTGTGTCGTGACCACTACGTCCTTTGATGATGTCATCGTCTTCTTCTTTGTAACTTTCTTAGGCCACGGCCTAGGGTGATGTTGTTGCTGTTCAAGCACTTGTGAAGGCAAATAAAAATAATTGATTATATCATAGTAACTATTACTTGTGACTGCAACCAGTCACAGAATATCATTTGTAACTACAAAAAGTCACCAAAAATCATTTCTAACTACCAACAAGTCACGGATAATCATTTTTAACTACAAACAGTCACGAAAACCCATTTTTAACTACAAATAGTCACAAAAAATCATTTCTAACTACCAAGAGTCATAGAAAATCATTTCTAACTACAAACAGGCACAAAACAACATATCCGACTGAACTTGAATTCTCAAAATATTTTTTGTGACTACAAGCAGTCACAAAAAATCATTTGTTACTTGGCTTCCAGTCACAAAACATCATTTGCGACTGCAAATAGTCACAGAAGACAATGCAAGACTTGACTTTCAGTCACAAAATATCAGTTGCAACTGCCAACAGTCACAATGGACAATACTTCACTACAAACAATCACTATGGATGAATATTGACTGCCACAAAGTCAATAAACAAAAATAATGACTAAAAACAGTCATAAAACATGATTTTATAGTCAGAAGTCTACATACTGTTGTCATTCATGACAATAATCACTCACGAATGGTCATTTGAGACTACAATATATTTTACTCGGTCATTACGAAAGTACTGATTAAGAATTGATTTTCTCTAAACTTGATCAATCACATGTGCTCACGTGACACTCAAATGACTTAAAACTTCTTCTTTTTTTAGAAAATAAATCCTATAAATCCACTTGCAGAACTTGAAGACCTTAGAAATGACGAAGACCACATTTCTAAAGATAAATCATGAGTCCTAAACATGGTTGCACTCTTTTATAAAAAATGTCCTTTGCAATAATCCACATATGCATGGCAATTGCAATAAAACTTGGAGTCAACAATGATGGGAAATTTTCCCAATATTCCATTAATTATATGCATTTCAATATAACTATTACTTGCATTTGGGAAGGAATTCATCTAACCTTCAGTGTATGGTACTCTCCCTTTGACGCCTCTTCCTCTACTTCTTTGTCACTATCTCCTGAGTTGATGCCAAAACTCCCCCCCTCCACAGCCTTCTTCGTTGTAGCTCGTGTCTGCCTCTCAAATGCTGGGAACACAGTGTCAGAGCTCTCCCCTCCTTTTCCTAGTTTTATTGCTTGTGGCTTCTCAAGGGGCACGTCGCGGCTGCTCTCAAAAATCCCCGCAAGCTGATTAGAAGTCATTTCCAATATTGGAAACATAATTGCTGGAAAACTAGCAATTGTGCGAAACAATTCCACTTGCACATCATCTGACAGATAGCTTATCTGTCTTATCAATTTCGCCAAGATATTGTCCATAGTTCTGAATCCTAGAGCCTTGATGTGATTGATTTAGATCAAAGAACACATGGGTCAAACCTCTCCATTATGTTTCAAACTAATGACACTTCCCTATAATTAACTTGAATCTGTACTATCCTTAATCATGATAAGGGACAACAATTTTGGCTTCAATGAACTCTTACAGACAACTCCATTTATGTTTCGAATATTTAGTAGAGCTCAGTATCTTACCTCACTTCTCTAAGGTTTGCCAATTGTGCCGCAATGTCCAACAAGCCTAAATCACTCAATTTCTGTGAGTTCCTCTGAATTTTTTCTTTTCTCAACCTCTCGTACTCATTGATCTCAGAAGCCATGCTATTGTGGGAGTTTACATGGACGAGTCCTACTTGGAAAGGAAAAAATTGCATCTTAGTACAATAGTGACATCTCAAGCATTAATGCTAAGTGCTAACATCTTCTTCATTTTTATATGGTATAGAGTAGGAAACAGCAAGATACCATTATATAACACATATTACAATTAGAAACTACAACTATGCAAAAAAATGAATACCGTTGTTCTAAATAGTCATCCATTACATTTTAATTCAATCACAATTGAATACACGCATAATGTTTTAAACTTTTATGACTATCTTCAAGCCACTGTACTCTTATTACGCTACACTATTCTTTGAAGGCCACATGTGATAATGCTAACATAAAAACATATACCTAATTTTATTCATGAAGTCCCTTTGTACAGTGAAATGTGTCCACCTTCGTAGACATCATTATATTCTAGAAAATTGGTAGTAGGGGAAAAAAAAAATCCCATTCTAGACAATTGTTTTCATTTCCTCAAAATCAAAATCAAGTTTTAGATGAATAAGATTAGAAAAGGGCTCATATTTCTCTATTGCTTGAGATAAGAAGAATGTTCCATTTGAATTAAAGTCATTCAATGAACAATTAAATATATTATTGTCAAAATCTTTTCACCATCACATTCATGATTCATAACATATAAGCTTTTCTCTGTGAATTGCCTTTCTTTAGGAGTCATTGATTTTTTGAGTGAAATGTCAAAGTAGGACAATGTTATGCCTAAATTTCAACCTAATTCTGAAACTTCACAGAATTTCTCTTCATTGAAGCTATAGAAACTTAATTTTTTTTAGAATTAAAAAATATTACCAATGTCCTCAAAATGTGCACAAAATGAGAGTAAAATACTGCAGTGCATTCAACGTCATTCAAGGAGTTCCACCAATGACGTACCGGAAATTGATACAATTGTCAAATCTCGTGGCTTCACGACTCTATGATGCACTCCTCATGTCGTTCAAGTAAAATTGAGCACCTGCGCACAGAGGACTTCCAATTAGAAACTACATCGTGACCTCATTTTCCAACAAGAGAACACTCCAACAAACAATGCAAACATAACTTCCGTTTCATGCGTTACACTGCCTGTGCCTTTATTTGGTGACTACGATTATAGTGAGCTTTTGGGTTCTTTGGAAGGCGACACGTGCGGGCTATGGTAAAGGAGAATACTTCTTGGTTGGACACGATTTCCCTCCCAGCCTAAATTGAACTGCCAAGACAAACTTCATGAGGCGTACAGAGACCAGAGGTACCGAACTACAATTTACCTTCTCTAAAATGACTACATAAGTTAAATAGGTACAAGTGTACTTCAACCCCAGGCTAAAAAACAAAATCAGAGTTCTTGAAGTACTTGGTGGGAAAAAAAGCTGCAAATTCTAATGATGTACAGTAGGTCCCAAGTAGAGAAATCCCTCTACAAATGAAACCCATAATCTCATTATTGAACTACGCACTGAAGTCAACACAACATAGATCGTGATACACAAAGACCTACACAAGCACGGTAACTGGATGAGTTCGCAACGGACCCAACTGATTTGATAATGGACCCAAATGATTTGATGAAGGACCTGCACGAACACCACCAATGTCTCCCAGTCAGTCGAAGCACATGCACAAACCCCAAGAAACTTAGAATCCAACAATTTAGAATCCTCGTTCAAGCAAAACAACTTACCTCACGTTGAAGGTGGAACTGAGGAGTCCCTGAGAACTAGTACCCATGCTAGTGCAGGCCTTTGTTTCGTTGCTTTCGGCAGCCAGTTGCAGAGAAGTTGTAATATTGGGATAGTTTTCTTTACACAACCTCGGCAGGTCTAACGATTTGGAGGCGATGCTCAGAGGGTAGCAGAATCGAATTTTGATGTTGTACCTCCTGCAACCTGCCAAACATGACCTCAATTAATTTGAGTTCTAGCACTAATATGTCAGACCATGCTGCAGTAGAAAAGAACTGTCCAGGACCCGTGTACACAAACTCATACGCGCTGCGCAGGGCGTGAAGAAGACGGGCGAGATCCACGATGCACGATGGAGAAAGCAGCGCGTACTGGAAGATGACGGTCCCGCATTTGCAGCCGGACCAGCCCTGCCATGAGGACCTGCGAGGTTTTTAAGGAAAGCGGAACCCGATGAGGTGCAAATATAGCACCGTCACCTAACCCTCACTTATGCTCCAGGTGTGGTACTTCATGAAGACGGACCTTCAGTCGTGCCTCCGAAAGTGGGCCCGGATTACCTGGCGCGTCGGCTAGACTTTGGGCCCGGCCATGACCCCGCAGCCTGGTTGGCAGATTGCGATCCGCAACTTGCCGCCCGCTCCTTTAACGACCCGGACCCCAGGAGATAGCAGCGCGACGGAGACGGATCGCTTGCCGCAGAAGGCGGAGTCCGTGCGTAGATTTTTTTTTTTTCAACTTCCTTTGCTTGTACTGCGTCGCCGTTTGCGCCCACGCCGTTGTTGCTTTTCCTCACTTTGTTGCAGTTTGGGGAATGCGACAGGTCGTGCGCCTTTTGTACGCCTCGTCCGCGCTTGCTTTAACACGACAAGATTTGAAGACTTGCGGAGATCAGTTAGTTAGCTCCATATGATCACCTGATTGGTTCAGTTCATGTGCAACTGGACTTGTCAAAAATGTCGGTCAAATTACAGAGGACTAGATTCGTTTTTTAAGTACATCCAGCGTCGCCAAAAAATTGAGATATTTGGGGTTAATCTAGTGCGTAGTTCACCAGGAATGTGAGTGCACTTTTAGTTGGTGGTATGTGATGTAGAATTGTATGTGAATGTCTTCCAAGATTGAACAAAAACTCCTTTGATTTCTTTGTGTGTGTTGAATTAATTCGTTGAAGTCCGCGCCTACTTTAACACGCCAAGATTTCACGACTTGCGGAGATCGCAAATTCGCAATTGATCAAATTAATTGTTGACTTCCAATGCGGGTGTCTATTAACTCCATGCACATTGACTACAACCAAAGGCCATCATGAAGAAGAAATTACGATTGCCAACGAAACTGAGAAAGTAGCAGTCTTTAAAAAAGTCAATACAATTCTTTTCAACTTTAGTCATTACGAACCAGAATTCAACCATTAATCTTTGAGCCAATGCATTACTTAATTACTTACCTGGTCCAAGCAAAACTTGGCCAGCTCTAATGGGGGGTCTTCCGGAGAAATTGGCATTCTGTTTCTTGAGAAACTCCATGGCGGTAGCAGGCAACGATGCAACGATGCAATGTGCTTGCCCCAGGCGCAGTGACATGAGAGGGCCATACTTCTTCGCAAGCTCTGCTAAGCTCCAGTGAGGCAATGGGCTGAGCAAGTGCAGAGACCCAAGTAGAGGCAACCCAATTGGTCCCGGAGGTAAATTTCTGAGTCTTCTCACCACTATACTAACCAGAATGATCACCAACACCGTCGTTGCCAAGACCTGCAAGATGGTCGTTTGTTGTTAGAATTCTCCAAAGAAAAAATGAAACAAGAAAAATTCCCTTCTCAAATTTTTGAACCAAACAAGCAGCGTGCGCGCAGCAGTACTAACGGGTGAGGAGAGAGGAGAGAGAGAAGTGAACAGTACATAGAGGACAGGAAATCCAGCAACAGAGAAAGCCATGATTTTGAGAAGCAAGGCCGTGCTCAAAGAGTATGCATTCCTTTGGAAAAGAACGACCACAACCACGTTCTACAACCCAAAAACATGCTCGCTCGCCTTGAGATTCAGTGCTTCGTAATTTATTAATCTCTTGCATTAGACTACACTGTAAGTGGACATTGATGGGAGTCAATCCTGTTCCTTGAAAATTCGTCGTTCAACTGGATCTCCGTGATACAACAGGAACCGTGTAGAAGATGTCCTCTGGACAATGAAGTAATGCATAGGTAAGCTTACTGCATCTTGACATCACTGTTTCCGGGCCGTCGAGCATCTCTTAGAGACTACCAGTACAATATTCATAATATGAGGGTCTCACGGTCCAGGATAATGAGCATTCCGTCTGCATTGTTCAACTTCTTTGATCAATTCATAAAAATTCGTCAGGAATCGCATGAATTTGCAACCGTTGATACATATCGAGCAGACAAAGTAAAGAAACTGCACTAAAAGGTGCACGATCTTCTCATTCAAGGGTACCGTAAGTTTTCCCTTGTGCTTCACATTATTGTAGTAATCTTGTTCCTCTTCCCATCCTTCTAACATAAGACAAATGCCCGTAGAGTCCAACTCATTCACGGCATCGACACACATGCATCACATTCCTCACATGGCTGGAAGCCTCTCACAGATAAGCATGTCAGAGGATGAAAACTCGGGAGATTTAAGCAATCCTCCACCATACTTAAACCGGTCAAAAGCAATCAAACACCTGCTGCTGACGGTATGCAAAATACTAATCGACAAATATAGTTTGACGCTCTGAGTTCCTCCATTCAATAGTTTTTTGTGCTACACAATCACATTCATAGCAGCGAAATTCAAAAATATTACGGTAAGAAATTCAGACCTGAAAAGATGGACTAGTTACGCAGTTTGAAAAGCAATATTTGTCACGCAACCCGCAACCGCTGTCTCCCGTCTCTGTCGTTGCTTTTCCATCGGCGTCAGTTCGCGATGAGAGCGGGCGTCAAGTGCCGGGTCGGGCTCCACGGGCCATCGTGGCCTGGCCCAAGGTCCAGCCATGTTCACTGGGCCCACTTTTGCCCATTTGCATTTATGAATTCTGAACGCTAGAAAGTCATCTATGAATAGAAAATTCTAATCCAAGGTCTGTTGCGCCGCAGTGACATGCATGTTTCAACCACTTCTTCTGGGCGGATTTTTCAGTTCGATCCCGAAGTCCACATCTTCTCACAATCCTGTACCACTTCTTTTGGGCGGATTCTTCAGTTCGATCCCGAAGTCCCCACCTTCTCACAGCCATGTGTTGTGATATTTGAGTGCAAAGCAGGACAGGGTGGATGACAGATTTCAACAAAGATCTTAACTACCGATCTTCTCGTGCAGACACAGCCTCACGATCTTCTACTTCGGAGTGAGTCATGAATTTATTGTTGGGATGCAAGCTAGGTACTCCGAGTTCTCTGTCTTCAAGTTATACACGTACAAGTTCGTTCTCTGTCTTCAAGTTATGCAACTATGAGTTGATTTTAGACAGAAGTGCAACTAGTCATGGAATCTAAAATTAAGTTTGCAGTAGGTCGTCTTGGGAAGGATGTACCGACAGCAAACTGAAGGACTGATAGCGAACTCAAGGATTTCAGTTCTGCACTTTTTGGGTACACAACATGCCGACAGCAAACTCAAGGCTTTTTGTTCTGCACTTTTTAAAATTCAAGAACTGTTGGTTTTCGTAACGTATGTCGATGCTGAAACACTGTAGAGCAGTTACGCAATTCATGAAGTTGTAGAGGACGAATTAGGCATTGTGGCAGGGTGAAAGGATAAACCCAAATCCTCAATAACAATTATTTTATGGCAAAATTAGAATTGTCAAATGCTGTCAATGCTTCTGACTTCATAAAGCATGCAATATTTGTTAGTTAGTGGAACATGACAGCAGCATGCTAGTTTGTTTTTTATGATAGCTTTATCAGTTGTGTTGTTTCTGATCTGCCGTGTTGTTCTGCAGGTGTCATTCATGTTTGCGGAATTGATTCCATGTAATCGTTCGACGCATTGACGTCCTTCTCTGTGAGTATTATTGTATATTGGAAAGGGTAGGAGAGGACGCACTAGCACATGAAGAAGAGTAATATTCAAATGCGTTATATGTATGTCATCGAATGAAAGTAGTACGATTTGCTAAAGTTGATCCTAGATTCCATAATAATTATATAAGAAACTCGTGCCAAAGGTGTCAAACTTGTCAAAATCTCAGTGGTAGCATTGCGTGCACTGCTATGGTCATTTGTGAGGCCTCATAATTCTATTGCAATTTTTTTTTGCATTCCAGAGTCATGTAGATTTGAACTATAGGAACCAAGTTGGTATATGGTATAGAGATGAAAATTTGTTGATAATTGGAATTTGTTAATTGGAATGTCATAGAGATTAAACAATTTAAGCCTACCCCAATTCAAAATCCATGTAATTTAAACTACAATTTCCGAATGCTTAAACAACATTCTATGAGTTTTTTAGGTTGAAAGTGATTTGTGAACCTAATATTGTCCATTGAACAAAGTTCAAATATAGACACTTGAACCATGAAATACGTCATTGGGTGCTTGCAAGAAACACTTGTACTATTTGTTGCGTTTTTCAATAGTACTCATGAAATGTGTAGGAGTATTTTAAAATTATAATTTTTTTTTATAAATTTTAAAAATATGACTTATGTGTGTCCCTCTAAAATTAAGGTTTTCACCAAAGGAAATGTGTAGGAAAATTCTCTAAGTAGGAGAACTTGAAAAGTGCCAAATTTGAAGAAAATAGGACCTTTGATTCAAAAATTAGTTAGAAATAGTAAAAAAAAGTAAATACAAAAAATAAAAAGTGTCTATTTTAAAAAACTTTGTGAAGATGGTGACGTACCGAAAAACTGAAAAAAATAATGTTTTATATGTTTCAAAATGCAAGCACAAAGAAGCTCTCTTCATAGACTTCCACACCACACATAATTAATTATTTTTAAAAACCTTTCGATGAGAAGTTCTACTTATATGTGAGGAACAACTCCACATAATTTTCTTGATGTAGGGTTCACGGAAAAGGTACTCAGTAGTACTCAAAACCTCCAAATTGGCAAGTGTGACATTCATTTCAGGCCTATCATTGGATAGTAAATTATTTTCAAAATTTACCAAAAAAGCAAGGAAGTTTTAGGATAGTCATGAGTACCTTCCTTGTGAATCTGAAGTCATTTGGAATTAGAACACAAAAGTTATGGCTAGAAAACAACTCAGCCCGCAAGGTGTGACACAAAATAGTAAAAGTGTTTCTTGCAATCACCCCATAGCCAATGGATACTTTAGAATAATTTTGAACTACCATTGGATGCTTAGAAAACCTTTTGATGTACTTTTGTCAAAGTAGATGGCCATTTGAGGCTTCAAGGTTGATGTTTGAAATTTCAAAACAATTAGTTCTGGTACCTCTTATGCTATCTTCTGTTGTGCATTTCATATTTCATTATTACATGTAGGCGAATTGTTTTTATTAATTTTTTTCAAAAAATTAAATCATATATATTTTATTAGTCATAACAACTTAATGTTTATATAGGAAGTTTGAATTTTTTTTGAATTTCTAAATAATTTAAAAAAAAAATCAAATCAAATGTGATTTTTTGATATGAATTTGGAAATTTAATTCTAAGTATGTATTATAGTGGAGAATGTGATAGTGTAAATTGTTGTAGGTCGAAATTCAAAAATTCTATAGAAAATGTAGGATATTTTATCATTTTTCAATTTCGAGTAGCCTTCATTTCTATCATTGGATTTGAATTTTAGAAGGACAACTTTTTTATGGTTCTCATTCAGAAAAATGAAATGGAGGTTTCATTACTGCACATTTGTGAAAAGTACATATTGTGTATTTTGGAAAGTAGACATCTTATATAGTATCACAAAAAATGCTTGAGTTGTCTACCGAGCCATGTTATGTAACCTGAGTTATATCTTGAGTTATCTGACTGTACCGAACCATGTCATGTAACCTGAATTATATTTTGAGTTATGTGACTGTACCGAGTCATGTCATGTAACTTGAGTTATATCTCGATTCACATGACTGTACCAAGTCATGTCATGTAACTTGAGTCATATTTCGAGTTATATGACTATACTGAGTCATATCAAGTAGACTGAGTTATATATGAAGTTATATGACTGTTGTGAGTCATCTATAGGCATTTAAATGATTGAATGTAGTCATTCTAAATCATTTCTATGACGTTGGAGTAGTCATAGCCATTTGCAATGGTCATTTAAAGATTCAATTATGCCAAATCCAAAAATTGATTTGAATTTTTGACAATGGAATTTTCTTTATAGTGCATATGGAGGAAGTGCGCACCATGTCTGAAGTGGAGCTTCAAAGCTTGTGAGATCTACGATTATGGCAAGAAGAAGAAATTCAAGAAGATACCATGCGTCTAACGAAATACCCATGCCCATGCATGAAGTGTGCAGGCGGGAAAGTGCTTGATAGACGTACAATTCGAAAACATCTTCGAAGCAGGAAAAGGGATCCAACGTTTACAGCATCAATCTTGGTAAGGACTTTGAAGAAAACCAATTGTTCATTAGAAAAATTTTATACATTTACCAACGTTCCGGCTTTCTTGCTTTGTTAAACTATTAGTGACTTGTGTAGGCCTTGTGGAGACCCTATGTAGAAGCTTCCACTTTGGTATCTTTACAAACCTTTCTAAGAGAGAAACGTACTTCAGCAAATGGCTCGTTCAAAGAAACATCTACAAGAGTAATAGCTTTAGAGAAGTGGAGGTCAAACGTGTATGATGGACAATGGTGTGATGGACCCATACCAAAACTAACAGGATTTTCCTATTGGAAAAGAAATTGGGACATCAAGGTATCAATGTTTCCTTTCATGGGTTGGGGTCTTTTTGCACTCCAACCTGCCAAGAAAGAGGAAGAATTACTTCCCTTTGTAGGACCACAATACACTCTAGTAGAGTATAAAACTTTGAAGAAGAGACGGCCTCGCATGAAGTCGTATGTGATGCAAGTTGAGCCAAACTTGTATGTAGATGGAGATGTAGTGAAGGGAAATGTAGCTGGGTTTATTAATAGTTCTGTAGGTCGAGAGGAGTTAGGAAATGTCATGTGGGAGTTTCGCATGCTGCCCAAACCATGGAACAACTTGGAGTGGGGATATGTAATGACGTTAGCATCAAGGGACATAGTGGCTGGAGAAGAACTCTATGCACATTACTATGTCAATTGAAAAGCTTACTTTGAAATGACTACGAATAATCAATTTTTCCAAGAAACTGTGATTAGTTACAAGTAGTGGTCAGTCATATTTTGTAGTTAGAAATATTATTTAGGACAGTTGTCATTTGTAGAATATCATGGTATAGTGTTAGCAAAAGTCAATTATAGGCATGTGTTTTGACAAAAGACAACATGAGGATGTAATTGTGTATTCATGGCATAACAGGTCGAAATGATAATTATTTTCACTAAATTCCAAGCATAGAATTGAGTAAACAAAATTGAAATTCTTGTCAATTAATGAAAAGTGAAATTGCAAATCATTTCTTTAAATTAAGAAATTATATTTTGGAGATGTCATTGAAATGTTGATGATGAATATCCATTAGTATGGAGCCCTACATGTTTGTATGATCACGTCCCACGAGTTTACGTGATTCAATGATGAATTAGACAAAAAACTTATATGTGCATATGATGCACATATACCAATGTAGGATGACTATGCTCCCGTGGACCTCTGATTGTGTAAACGAAGAAATTTTCGATGAGAGCATTTTCAACGAGACCCCTCTCCAAATGTAGGAGAAGTGGATGTGCTTCGTATGGTGACAGAGTGTTTCAACAAATATGACAACATACATGTCAATGGAGAAGGATCAGAGAATATTATAACTGATCCAGTTGAAGATTCAGCAACCGAAGATGGTATGGGGATGAATGGTTTACTAGATGCATATACTAACAATATTGATGACGGAATAGATGCCAGCAATGACCGGATGGAAACAGAGGGGACTTCAACGAACACGGAGGATGTTGCTGGCGTAGACATGAATGTCCTCTTGCAAGAAGCACAGACTCCACTTTATGTAGGAAGCAATTCCAACCGTTTGATGTCCACACTCATGTTGCTAGTGAGTTGCACTACTCATGGTGTCCCTAATAGTTTTGTTGATGAGTTGTTGAAGTTGTTAATAGAGACAATTTTACCAAAGGACAATTCACTTCCCAAATCTTATTATGAAGCCAAAAGTCTTCTGATGAAGTTGGGATTGTCCTACAATTCCATACATGCATGTAGAGATGGATGTTGTTTGTTCTGAAATGAACTACATGATGCAACAGAGTGCCCTATTTGCCACAAATCTCGATATGTAGAGAACTCCAACACAGTACCAATGAAAGTATTGAGACATTTCCCTCTGATTCCTCGATTAAGAAGAATGTATAGCAATACGCAATTAGCAAAGCTCATGAAGTGGCATGTAGGTGGGAAAAGCAAAGACAAGGTTATGAGATCTATAGTGGATTCGAAGGCTTGGGATCACGTGAACAACAGGTGGCAATGGTTTGCCGAAGAAGAGTGCAATGTCAGGCTTGGCCTTGCATTGGATGGTGTGAATCCATTTCAGAACCAAAGCCTTAGCCATTCAACTTGGCCTGTGATCATGCTCAACTACAATCTTCCTCCTTGGTTGGTGACCAAAAATTTCTTTATGATGCTCACATTAATCATCCCAGGGAAAGAGAGTGTGACAGAAAAAAACATAGATGTTTACCTTGCACCATTGATTGAGGAACTTCAAGAACTATGGAGAGGTGTTGATTGCTTGGACGGATCTTCCAAGAACTCAGAAGTGAAATCATTCAAGTTACATGGCATTCTGATGTGGACGGTGAATGACTTTCCAGCATATGGATTAATCTCTGGTCAAGTAATAAAAGGATATAGGGCATGCCCTGTATGTGGGCCGAATATAGTGACTAGGCGTTCGAAAGCCTTGAGAAAAAACGTGTATATGGGGCACAGGCGATACTTGCCAATGACTCATCGATGGAGACAACAGAGGGGTAGATTTGATGGTGAAGTGGATGTAAGACCTCCACCAAGGAGGATGACTGGTCGAGAACAACTTCATTATGTAGAAGAGCGAGAGGAATGGTTGACAAAGTCTCGTGAAAATGGAATAGAAGAATTGCCAGATCCAGTACACAAGCACGGAGTGAAGAGGAGGACATGTCTATATGACTTGCCATATTGGAAAGTAAGTTTTGGAGGGATTTGATGTCTTATGTAACTTAGAAGATTGGTTGTTCAACTACAAAGAAGAGGAGCACTTTGATTACATTTGTTGCATTGGAAACCAAAGTATCATAAGTACAGGTAGTCATATGAAAAAAATGGTTGAATGTAATTGTAGTAGATGCCATTTGTGACACCCTAAAGTCATTTTGCAGGATCTTTTGATTCGTCACACATTGGACGTCATGCATTGTGAGAAAAACATCACCGACAATATCTTGAAAACCTTATATGGAGAGAAAGACTCGTTAGAGGTCCGTTTGGACATGAAGGAAGCAGGTGTACGAAAACATCTGTGGCCCATACCTGGAAAGAAACCAGGGAGCGTCATATTACCTCGTTCATCTTACATATTCACGAAACAGGAACGTCAAGTCTTTGTAGATGGAATCCGTTCATTGCGAACACCCACCCAATACGTGGGCCAACTGAAAAAGCGTGTGCACATGAATGGGACCATAAAGGGCTTGAAATCTCATGACTACCATGTCCTCATGCAGCAACTGCTACCACTCTATGTTCGTTCAGTGCTAACAAAGGAGGTCCACACGGCTATAATCATGCTGAGCCGTGTATTCAGAAGGATATGTGCTAAGACCATTGATACTAGTGGTCTTGAAGAGTTGAGGTCAGATATGGTGATAGCATTATGCATGATAGAGAAAGAGTTTCCACCATCTTTTTTTGACATCATAAGCCACTTAGTGGTCCACCTTGTAGAAGAGGTAGAAATTTGTGGTCCTGTTCATACACGTTGGATGTATCCCATTGAAAGGTATTTGAAGACATTAAAAGGATATGTCCGAAATCGGGCTCGACCAGAGGGTAGCATGGCTGAAGGCTACGCAGTGGTGGAAGCATTGGGTTTTTGTACTGAATACATGTAAGAGTATACGGTGACCGCCCGAAGAGTGTGGGATGACAAAGAAGATCCGTCAATGTATGATGAAATCTTAGAAGGTAGCGGACGAATACGATACCTATCAAATGAACTACGGCAATGGATTCATGAGTTCATACTAAACAATGCGGCACCGTTAGAGGAATGGAGGAGGTAAGGTCCTGTGAAAGAAATAATTCCCGTACTACATGAGCACATGAAAAATCGAATGTATGCAATTCAAGTACTTATATATGCAATTCTAACTGTACATAGTGATGTTGTAACATTTATGATATTCACCATTACTGTAATTGTATTTTGGACAACAATGAGTGATGTGATTGCATTTGTGACTCGACCTAGTGATGTAATTGCATTTATGACTACAACAAGTATTGTGAGTGCCTCTATAAGTTTACGTAGTATAGGTTTTGTGTATGAAAATGAACTCATATGTTTAATTAATGATTATGTAGGAGGCATGAGGATGACATGTGCTATCGCGAAAGAGAGCGACAACAATACAGGCGTAAAAAACATCAGAAACGAGTAAAGTATCCGACTGAAATGTGCGACGAAACGTTCCATATTTGGTTTCCCAAGGCAGTGCTACGAGCTATAGAAGAAGGTACAAAAGAAGTGGACGAAGATGTGAGGACATTAATGTTACCTCCATCAGATCGAGCCAAGTCATATCATTCAATGTATGCATTTGGAAACCACATTCGTGTTCGAAGCGTTGAGAAGCAATTGACAACAATGGATTCGGAAATAGCGGCAACCTTTCGACAACTCTACCGAACAGGCATAAAAGATAGAAACATGAAGGACTCAGAGTTGGAGTACGTGGGGTGGGTGGAGGAAATTCTATCTGTAGATTATGGGCAGTTTGACGTAGTGGTACTTTATTGCAATTGGGTGGTTGCAAACACCAAGGGTGATGGGGCCACCATGAAGCGTGATGAGTATGGATTCACCAGTGTGAACTTTGATAGATTGATTTCGTACTCAGCGCAGTCATTTGCCTTCCCTCTCCACATTGAACAAGTATTTTTTGCAACAGACAACGCCAGAGACGGATGGGAAGTTGTACTCCGTAGGGAACCAAGAGGTGTCCGATCGTTCTCTAAGCATGAAGCATCAATTGAAGTAGAGTGCATATCCTTAGGGAAGACAACAGAGTTTCCCGGACTTGAAGCCACAGACTTGTATGAAGACCTCATACTGAAGACACCCATCTTAAGTGATGCAGTGGAAGTAGAAGCTGATGTGGTCGCAATTGCATTGCAACGTCTACAACAGGACGATGTACATGTTGATGACCTACAGTATTGTGATGGAGATTGTGATTGAGTTGCACGACATGCCCAGAAGTATAATAAATGAAGAATTGTAGTCATATTCCAAAGTGAGTATTTTGAAGAGCATAGCATTCAATACATAATACAGAAATGTAGTACAAAAACATGGTAGTCATCAGAAGAAGATGCCATATAAGGAATAGTGTACACTATACAGTAGATTGGATAGTGACTGTGGCAATGCAAAAGTTGGATAGGAGATCATGTCTTATTGATCAAATTCAATTTTCAAACTATAAACGTCACTTGTGCTTGCAAAAATTCAAGAACCTGTACGTTCAATATCGTCACAGTCTGAGAATGCTTGTGTTGCATGAAGTACATTTGAAGGTAAAGATGAAACTATCGTAAGGTAATACAGGAAGTGAAGAATGTGTATTGAAACCCTTCCCTTTACCCTTTCAATGTAGTTGATAGAAAATATCTCCTTTACTGTAGTTTCATGTTGCGAACTACTTTATGTGTTTGTACTTCCGTGATAAATCATCTAAAGAAGTGAAATCCATTTATAAAAATATAATTAGGTGAAACCTCAAATTTTTGGAGGTTTCTGTAATAATAGAAACAGGACCTAGTAACACATAACCTTTTTTAAAAGGCATTCAGCAAAGTCATGCAAACGTCCCAAAGAATGACCGTATAGCCTACATACAGCACTGCAAAATGAGATTGCATAACGGTTTTTTGTAACTACAGTAGAAGAAAAAAGAATAATAATAGAAAAACAAGAGTGCATAGTAAGAATATAAAATAAATATGAGTGCAAAATATTGAGAATATGACAAGCAAAATTATGACTAAGAATTCACGTACCACTAGAGCTTCCCAAATTTTCATCATGGTACTCATTAAAAAAAAGGTCAGTAACTAGTTAAAAGTTATAACAATTTAAAAAAACATGATTGCAAAGTATGTTTGACAAAAAAATATTACTAACAAAAAATGTGACTACAAAATACGACTACCTAAAAAACATGACTAACAAAAAAATATGACTGAAAAGTATGGCTGGCAAAAAAACATTACTAACAAAAAATATGACTTTGAAATATGACTGAAAAATATGACTGACAAAAAAATATGACTGAAAAATATGACTAACAAAAAAATATGACTGGAAAATATGACTAACAGGAAAATATGACTGGAAAATATGACTGATGCAAAATTGCGACTACGCACTCACCTACCACTAAAACTGCCCACATTTTCATCATGCTACCCGAAAAAAAAAAAAAAAAAATTCAAGGAAATATGACTACAAAATATGACTAAAGGAAAAATATGACTAGTAATATGACTATGCGTTCCCTGGACATGTTCCCACTTGTTCCCTATGAAATACTTTGGTGTTCCCCACGGGCGTATAGTATACATATATAAAGTACATAGTGAATATATGACTGGCAGTCACATTTTGCAGTCATAATTCTACAGAAGGTTTTGGCCTCAAAGAATATGGCCAGTCGTCCTCAGTCATAATTTTGCAGTCATAAAACACTGCCATTGTTGTAGTGTTAGACGTATACTCTACATCTATCATTTTAGCGCGACTCGTGCTAAAATGACAAATGTAGAGTATACATTTAACTGACCGACTAGAAAACATGAACCCAATGTCTGTCATTTTAGTGCGACTCACGCTAAAATGACAGACGATTAAATGAACAATTAAATCAATCCTCTAAAAAACATGAAACCACCAATACTAACAACACACACTAAAGAAAACCACAATCTTACTAAAAACCAAATGTGTAGTAAAAGGGCCTCATTGACCACTAGAATCACGAAGAAAATGACGTAGACTGAGGACTATATGTCATTTTAGCGTGACTCGTGCTAAAATGACATACAGGCTGAAACTCTGCATCAAAGACAAGTAAATCAAATTTATACAGTTCCTCCTAAGATCGAAGGAAGAATCCACATAAAACTCATTCTGTAAATGTCATTTTAGCGTGAGTCACGCTAAAATGACATCCACGTAAACAAGCTGAACTCTAAAAACCACACAACAACAAGAGATCACTATACACAAAACACAGCATCTGAACATCGGTAAATCAACAAGTACTCTGTATATAGGAAGCTGCAATTTAGCGCGCTACGTGCTAAACTGCAATTGAACCAAAACTAAACATATGTGAAAATGCAACCAAAGATAACTTCAAAGCCTGAAACTCATGTCCTTCTCCCAGATTTGCAGATGGAAGATGAATTGAGCACGCTTGAAATGTACTTCCGAAAATGTGAAGTCCAGTTCGATGAAGATGACCATCTCATTGAGGGAGAATACTAGGAGTTCAAAGAGCCACATAGAATTGAGGCATGGAGTCTTTTTATGATTCCCTTTAGGAATGAAATGACCTTGTCATACAAGTTTAAAAATGCCCAGGTGTACCTGCAAATCTCATTTTAGATGAAGATCAAAGATGTGGAAGCAGACACGCACCCCATGATCAAAATAAAATGCATGACGACTATACCCAACATCGATAATAAAGATTAGTATCATTTTGCCATGTGCATTGACTCAGTACTCATATCGTTCAATTTGAGTCCGTTACTTGAAAGCCTTGATCCAACACCCTATAGAGGTGAGATTAAGGAGCTTGAAAAGAAGCTGGACAATAATGAGTGGATGAACGCCAACGGCACCCCACTAACATGGAAGAAGTTGTGCAACAAGATCAGGCACCTCTTCACAGATTTCCACACGCTGAAGGGAAAGCTCGCAATACAGAATGAGATCAACAAACCTCGTTCGGTCTTAAAGGGTGGCACGAACCCAAGCAGAAGTCACAGTTTGAGGCCCTCAGTTGCACAAGAGTCTAGAAGTAGTCGGGGACATAGAAATTCGCAAAAACAGGCAGAGAGAACCTCGAAGGAAAAAGGGAAGAAAATTGTGGCCTATCCAACGCAGCAGACACCACTAGCAAAGGGCTCAGAGGTTTCAGAGGTCGCTCAAGGAAGTTTCGTGGACGAAATGGAAAATGTTCCATACTCACGAGCGACGGAGAAGAAACCAGACTATGAGCGAGTGAGTCAAGTCTACAAAAAGTTCTAGACGTCCTGCGAGGATGCATATGTATTCGGCATTGGAGACAAAAAGGAGATTGACATCTCCCAATTAATTGAGGCTCCATCAACATTCAACATCAAGTCCAAACAGGCGAATATAGTTGAAGACATGGTGAACTACTTGCTGAACATACCCGACAAGTCCACAAAGCAAACGCTTTGCGTTATGCCCGTCAGCTGTAGCGAGAAGCCTACTGAGTGGGAAGAGATTAAGAGCGGAAACTTCTATATTATAAATGGGCAGCATAGTGTAGAAGCTAGTAAGTTCATGTTCGATGACACTAACAATGTTGACGAAGACTAGCGGGAGAATTTCCGCAAATGGAACTGCTTCATTGTCTAGTCAGAGGATGTTGAGAAGTTGCGGTGCATCTCGGCATATTATAATCAGACAAATCATTTTGTAGCCGTCAAACCATCATGGGCTACAAATATATTAGGAGCCCGCTCAATTTGGGAGGCTATGGGAAGACCCGAGAATCCCACGGCAACAAAGTTTGTGGGGATCACTTCATCAACTAGGAGGACAATTGAGAATAGAAGAAAGAAAGACAACTTCCAGGTATGCAGTTTAGCACGAGTCGCGCTAAAGTGCATGAGTGTTTCAATTTGAACTTGTTTCCTATGTCTTCTGAAATAGCGCTAACTCATTGAAATTTAATTCCGTCGTCATCTCTAATGCCTTGGAACGAACATGTGGCAGGTATTCGAGAGAGCTATGCTTAAAAGATTTTCTCTGATTGAGGTAAACAAGAGCCTAAAAATCTCTAAGACAAAGGCTAAAGAAGAGAAGCTTAAGCTCACAAATGAACTACGGCTTATTACAGCCCCAGACGACGTGTACAAGCTTTGGAGCGAGGTGATTTCTACTGCCGCTCATGGAGAGCTTTTCAATCCTGATACGAACAAGAAATTTAACGCTCGACAGGATTGGAACCCTGAAAATTGCATGCTCAATCGGGAATTTTTTAAACATCTCGGAAATTTGAGCTATGACGAGCTTACAAAGCTCGCAAAGCATCTACTCAATCAAGGTGGTGAGAAGCGCAAGCACTCGTACCCAAAAGTAACCATCAGGAAAATTTCATCTGTACTTGACGATTGCTATACAACACAGGAGTGGGTCGAGAGACGCAAACGAAAAAAACTCGTCATGAAAGAGCTTCATGCTATTGATCCTAGTCTTGGACTTCTCAACCCAAGGAACGAGATAATTAGTGAGAACTGGAAGAAGTTCAAGAAGGAGCGCTTCTTCTCGAGTGCAACCATGGATGTTCTTCTGGATAGGCCAGGAGAGGCTTACTTCGGACAAGCAAAGAGCACGCATGTGAAGTATAAATCATGTTCCGAGCTCTCTCAAGATGTGTTCAAATTCTTTAAATCGTTTATCAAGCACAAGTCCAAATTCAAAAAGCCGACTACACATGGACACTATCGTACGTATGAATGGTCTCCGAATAGGCACAACGAGTGGCCGACTAAGGTTTGGGATGCTGACACCACAAAACGATTGGCGCTTGGAGTAATAGATTTCCGATCTCTGCCAGGCATTGGGAAGAAGGAAAGTTCTACTGTGGACAATCCGTATTTTGTTGAGGTACTTACCTCCATGCAAAAGGCCAAGAAGCCTTCCATTGAAGATGTTCTGTCGTGGCTCTTCATATGTGGAGACAAGAAGGAGCAGGCTCAAGTAGTACATTTCATTGAGACTAACGACGTCTTGAAGTCCTTCTCCAGTGCATTTTCTATTTACTCGGCGGGCAAACACAATCGCCTAGGAGATGTCTCGGCTTCGAGAACACCGAAAAAGGTGTTTTTCATTTTCTTGCAGAACCCCACAAACGAGAGGCAGGTTGTAATCCCGAAGGAGTTCAATTGCCCTGAAACTGCACGGTATATGAAGGTGCAGGCGTATAGTGAACTGGAGTATCAAATTCACAATACAAAACTGAGAATGGAGTTCTATTTGTGGATTGTAAGGAAGTTTGTTGCTCCAGGAATGTCAATCTTCTCCGCCTACACAGGAAGAAAGCTTACGTGTGCTACAATGGTAAGCCTCTGAGCTGCAATTTAGCGCGAGTTACACTAATGTACAATACTTGTAAATGCTATTAAAGTTCTATTTTGCTCTATTGTTTGTCAAGATTGCATCCCTTTGTCGATTTAGCGTGGACCACACTAAAATGTCATAGGGCATTTGATGAGTAATTTTTGACTTTGATTGGTTACTTGCAGATGAGTAATATTGACATCTTCGCCACTGGACCAGCTGAGCAGTCATTATGGTGGGAGGAAATTAGCTTGAAGGCAATGACGCTAGACATAGCTGATTTCCTTGATAGTAGTTATTCGGCTGCCAGGTTTGGAGGTCCAGGCTTGACCCCCTCCTCATCGAAGTGAAAGTTCAGGTCCACTCAAAGTTCTCCTCTAAGTCAACAAAAGAGAAGGCCAATTCCTCACTTCCACGACGCGGACTCTAATTCCGAAGAGGAAGACGAAGACGATGAGGACGAGCAAGAGGGAGAAGGAGAAGAGGAGATGGAAGAACTAGGTCCTGAGGGGCTCGATGAAATGGCAACACCAACTAGTCGTCCCTCTGGAGATATCCCCGGTTCGTCAGCAAGCTCGATGTTGCCGCCCTTGTCGCAGATACCAAAGACTCCGTCTGCATCTGGGCCACCATAGAAGAGAAGGAAGAAGGACAACATAACGAGTATTGCAAAGTAGCTTGCTAAGATCTCTCAGCAGATTGTAGCATCTTTGGCGAGCATCCAGAAGCAAACGGAGTTAGCCAAGCAGCAAACTGAGCTTGCTTTGGCGCAAATGAGGGCGGAGAACGCTAATGAAAGAATGGCAAATATTGAACTTCACAGGTCGAATTAAGAGTTCATGCGACAAGAGTCAAGAACGAACCGAGAGCTATGTGCGCAGAACAGGGAAATGTTGCAAATCTTATTGGCGAAGATTGGGATTGAACCTTTCGTGACGCTGCCGCCAACCACATCCCCTCCCATGCTACAATTATAGGGGCAACTATCTGGCTCGAACATTAGCAATGCTTCGAGTCCGTCAGAGCCCATAGACGGACCACCGCCTCTTCCTATTCATGAAGCCATGCTTGTCCCTCCCCCTTCTTTTGAAACGAATGTTGCGGATCCCCTTCCAGCAATAGAGCGGAAGGAATTGATGAAGATCAACAGGGACGAAGCGGGGACGACATTGCAACCGCGGAGATCCAATTGGGGCAGAACCTGTCCAGGGATGCTTCCGAGGTGGAGCCTGGAAATGATGCCCTGCCCACCGAAGATCAACCTACAGGTTTTTCCTTGTGAACGCCTAGTTTTGTGATATGTAGTTTTAGCGCGACTCGCGCTAATCTGTTTGATAGAGTGTGGACTAGTTTTTTACTATAGTTGCAACACTCATTTTTAAATTTTTTTTCTTGACGGGTTACCATAGTAGTACCATTTTTGGCTTCATATGATATTGTAAAAATCTTACAACGAAAATCATATGTAATATAACTCTTACAACGAAAATTTTCCCATACGATGGACTTGCAGGTCCTGTAACTATCGAGAGCATTCCGGATGTTTGTACTTCTCCTCCTTCAAAATTTCAGTCGTTGAATCTACCATACTTGCCGGCTGAAGATAAAACTTCATTGAATCCTGACCAGCTATTGAATGCGGGTGAACACACGTTTTTGTTGGAACTCATGCCAATTGATGTTGGCAATGTTGATCGTCCATCGGGTTCCATCATGGAGAAGGTATAGTGATTTCTTCATAGCTTAAGGCCTAGTGTGACATGCATTTTTTTTTGCTCTTTGGTGAAGACTTGTGTCTAGATGAAGCCAGTACCACGATCATAACTGGCTGCGCATTCCTACGTTTGTTAGCAGGAACCCGATCCTATAATAGCTCTTGAAGGAACTTCGAAGGGCATCCACCAACCGTTGAGGTTCGGGGTTGTAGAGAAGTAGATGAACGTCGTCTTGGACCTCAATGGCATTCTATGTGTCTGCAAGGATTGGAAGTCCAAGGGGTCAATCAAGCAATTTAACCACGCCTCAGAACCACACTCCGCCACAATTGCTGTTATAGTTGGGCCAAAAGCTGTGTATGTGCGTCCATATTGCTCCGAGTTCTTAAAGAAGTTAGAGAAGATAGTGCATATCTTTGTGTGGAGTTCAATGAAAAAATCAACTGTGGTGGAAATTTGTGGTTATCTTTTTCGGAAGGGGAGCTTGCCCTTTCTCGTTCTTGGGCAAGACTCATGCAAGACGGTTAGGTGCAGAGATACAACTGGAAGGCTTTCCTCTTATAAAGAACTGGGAACAAATAAGGATTTGTTCCTTAAAAACCTAGATGTGCTATTCGGTGGCACTGAAGGGAGTTTTGCATGTGATAATACAATTGTAGTAGATGACAGCCCTTGCAAACACATCATGAACAAACCTGAAAATATAATACAAGCGCATTCATGGAATAACCGTGGGAATGGTGAGAAAGACACGTTCCTTCTAGCAGTCCTCCTTCCATGGTTCCAACAATTGCACGTCAGTCGAGACGTGGGGTTCAAGTCCTTCAGAGAGAATAAAAAATGGAGAATCGGGAGAAGGATGCTATGTGAAGAACGAGGTCGTTGAGAGTATGAGAAACTGATGGATGTAATCAGTGGGTCAGCTAGTGTTAGATAGAGTGGCAATTGGAGGTATGTTGTTCAGCTCCGGTTGAGGTTTTTGTAGTTTTTCTATATATGTATGGCTCAGTATTTTAGTATGAACTTATTAATTGCATTTCAGCTCGTGTTGCGCTAATGTGTATCGTGGATCAATCTTCGGCCTCATCATCTCTATGTGTGCTTGTACTTCATGCTGGATCTTCTGTGACTTGTATGATGTAGTGCTCATTCGTTTTTTCCCTGTACCAGATGCAAAGAAAGTCGACGTTGTCTACGCCGGATGGGGGCCTACCATGTCAAGCGTCCGAGGACTCTATTCTCGACTATGGACAATATGAAATTCTCAGTACGGGGAACTTTCTTTGCTTGGCACCTACTCTCAATTCCACCATGGATTTTGCAAGCAAGCACGTTGAGGACGGAGTTGTGGACAGTCCTCTAGAGAAGAAGCCGTGGTTGCCAGTTTCTTGCTCGCCATCTCCGTTGCACTCTAGGGAAGCGCGTACATTGTCTATATCACCAACTGCCTTGGACAATGGGACGCAAAGAAAGCTTTATGAAGATGCTAATTATGCAATACTGGAAGAGAAACCCCAAATGCCAAATGAATCGCGGGCAAATTTTGTTGAGCTTTCTATTGTTCCACTTCCGCGTCCATGTAAATATGTATTGGGTATTGAGAGATACTTAAAGAGAAAGCTCGCTGGGCCATCGCATAATTATTCGTCGAGTTCAACGTGGGATTCGTGGGAGCGGAAGTCATTGCAAGCGCAAAGGTGGAAGCACATTCGTCAACAAGTGTCATATGATAAGGGCTCGTATAGTCGAGAACTTGAGATTTTGAAGGCCATGGAGAAACTAAAGAGTATATCACAGAAGTGAGAGTTGTTTATCCTAGAGGATCGGATGATGTATATATGAGGATCATATACTGTATAGACATTGCATAAGTGTAAATGTCATATCATGTCTTATGATGGTCCTTTCGGATATTCCATACATTTTGAGTTTTCTTATATCTAGTGGTTTATAGTGCATCCTAGCCTATATATCAAAAATGTATAGAAGCATTCTATGTACATTCGTAGACAATTTTCTATGATTTTCTATAAAGTGCTATATATTCTACAATTATTGTTGAAGATTGCAAAGTTTTGGATTGATTTATGTGCTTTTTGATACATTGCATTGAGTACTTGATATGTAAGCATATGAAAATCTTGTCACTTTACATTATAGTAGCTCTTCTGAAACTCCCAATTTCCTAAAAAACTCCCATTTTAATAAATATAATGTTCTTGGAAATCTACTCCCTTAAGTCTAGAAGTTTGGATCCGTTGTTGTAGTAAGAGGGGTGTGAGAGTTTCTTTGTGTGACTTGTTTCTGAATCAGCCAATCTGGAAGCTGTGAGAGAATACTTCTTTCTCCTCATAATACAACTATGTTGTCTGGGTGTGTTGTTTATTAGATTTAGAGTGCAGAGAGGTTAGTTACACAAGTAGTGAGCCCCCACCCCTTTCTAGACCAAGAGCGGACCCTTTGAGGGTAAAACAGAGGTAACAAAAACCGTAAACTAGGAGAGACAGAACTAGGTTCCAGATGTGGTCCGGATTCGGAACAAAATCCGGAATGTATTTAGTTTCCGGAACAAGGTAGGGAAGTGAAATGAAAGGAATTAAAGGAGTAGTCTTAATCCGGATACCTCTAATTCAAACGATATCATACTAGAGTTTCTTGGAACGATAATTTGTGTCATCTTGCAACAATTCGTCGTTGTAAGGATACTTATGGCTAACTGCGCGTACGACACCTAGGTTTAATTAACAAGTGGCCAGATCCACCGTCCGGATATTTACCGTGTTCGGAAACACTAACTCTCTCTCACACTTGACCTCTAATACTATTGCTAACCTAACTTCAGGGACCGGAAATATCCTATTGTTCCGTCACCTCACAAATCCGGAAGGCTTACTGGACTAGGTCACGATGGGACAATCAAGGACTACAACAACATTCTAGTATTAATCCAACATTGAGTCTCCAGTCGACCAGATAGACATCCTCGCATTCTTTTAGGCGTTACATCGGGGCTTTGACTCCGTCTATAGGGGAATCCCGATATTCCAGAACTCAGATTACACCTCACAAACTCTCGTACACAGAAGCTGCTCTCAAACTCTCAGACACCCTCGTACACGAGATAGTATCCTCTCCTCAGGCTATACCGGCATCCAATCAGGTAGTACACTAACACTCCCTCCGGAACCATCTGGCCAATCTCTCCATCAATCTAATACAATAAGAAACCATACACACCTCGACACTTGCTAACCAAGGTAAGTTCTCAGCATCCAAAAATACACAAATGGACCTCCACACATGACATAATGCACCAAGTAGATAAAAGAATGGAATGCCTCCAAACACTTTGGATTAAGCTCAAAGGTACAACTTGAAAATCATGGTGGAAGTGACCACAATGGTCCATCAAAATCTAACTTATACTAAACCTATCATCATCTCAAAATCACACAAAACACTCCTAATGGCCCGCTAGATTTTCGATAATCCTCTTAGATCCTACTTTTTCGGAGCAGTGACCGGACTCCGGCACTATTACAAGTATATACAAAACTACTCCTTATTCTTTAGGAGGAATTACTTCCTCTAATAAGCTCTAGTAATTCTTCTTCCGGTTGCTTCCCGAAGGAGAAACACCAGACTCCGGTTGCTGGAATGGCTCCTACCAGACTTGAACCTACAACAACACCGGCATCCCTGTCTACACCCGGGAATCCGGCTACTGGAGTTCCCGGACTTCCCCGAGAGTCTCTCCGGGTAAACTTCAGGCGGGGAGAGGATTGGATGGGCCGAGTTATCCATCTCTTCGGAGGAGTCCCCGTAAGATCTATGATCGGGTTCTCCTGGAGGAGATCCTCATTCCCCCTGGGTACAATGGTACCCCAATCCACTCTCGATCCCTCGAGTGGAGGTGATAACTCCGGAATAGGAGGTACCACTGGAGAAACCCCTATAACAGCTATTTCCGGAACCGCCTCTGGAACTGGCAATGTTAGGGTGGGAGAGGAAGGAGAAGGGTCTACCGGATTTTGCACTGTGGATGCCAAATGCACCACCAAGTCCCGCATCTCTGCTCGTGAAGCGTCCATCCTCCTTGCCTGCTCCATCAAACATTTCACGATCGGCACCCGGCTTGAGCTTGCGGATACATCAAAGTTGGCTTCAAACAGCCAAGTTTTGTTGATGCAGTCCGCCAGAACCTCCAAAGATTGCCGGAGTTGGGTAACACCTTGGTCTGCCGACAGTATTCTTCCTCTAGGACTTGGGCCTTCTCTTGAGCCATCCGCAGCTTGTTCTCCAACCGGGCACAGGTGGACTCCAACCCTTTAGTCCAGTCCAATATCTTCCGGTTCTCCACCCGGAGGGCGCCCAGCTCTGTCACCATCTTCTTCTGATCTTGGATTAGCAGATTGTTCTACCTCTCCGCCGTTACCAGAGCATCCATCCTCCGGAAAATGGCGTTCCGGTCGGTCAGTGACATCTTCTGGCACACCCGTCTGAAGGTCTCCTCATAATTGTGGAGAATCTTCATGATATCGTTAGCCCGCCACACGATGTACTGGGCCATCTCCGTAATGTCCTCGTAGGGCGTTCCCCCTAGTCGGATCTCGGTCCTTTCCTCCTTCTCTTCATCCGGTGGATTGGTCTGAGGGTGATCGGCTTCTGTCCGGTCCGGTGCGTTCTCCGGATTCCTCGCCTAGTCGGTTCGTTCCGGAGCTAAAGGACTCCTCTTCTGCATCTCCGGTGATGTCGTCGTTTACCTCGTCCATCTCTTCAAAGGAGTGGATTGCTCCTCTTCTTCCGTCTCCTCATCATCCGGTCCGTCCCGGTGAGAGGGTTCTTCCTCGCCATACTGTTGGAGCTGAACCAGCTCCGCATAGGCCGTCTCCTCATTTTCCTTGAATAAGGAATGGTGGGTGTACAAGTGGGAGATATAGGCCGGAAGGGGGCTCCCACCTTTCTTCCCCTTCCGGAGAGAATGCACGAGATCTTCCACCACCTTAAAGATAATGAACGCCCAATCCACCATCATCTTCCCCTGGAGGCTTCCCAAGATGGTGGAGGCCACCTTGGCCACTACCCGCTTCGGCTTGGTTGGGTGGAGGATAGGGTTAAAAAATGCTACCACATCCCGGGATTCTTGTTTTACCAGATTCAAAACCTGGTAATCCTCCTTTGGATTTGCTGCCGTCCAGAACTCACCCTCCATGTACTCTAGGTTCTTCTCCATCACTTTGTCCGGTGCCACCCGGAACCCATAGACGACTCTCCACTCGTCCACCGTCCACTGCTCAAGCTTCGCACAGAGGGTAGTATCCAAAATACCGCTTTCCGGCCGCAGCAGGTCCGCCACCAAGCTCTCCTTTCGGATGCCCCAAGGGACATCCGTTAATCCCGCGCACCCCATATTAGTGAGGTTCTTCCGGAAACACTCCATCCGGACCTCGTTAGTCGGGATTTCCGGCACCACCCGCAGCACCGGAATCGCCTTCATCCGCGATTGCAGCGCTGGAGTAGGTTTCTCCGACTCCTCCAGCTCCTCTCTCAGCTTGTGCCGCATCGCCTTGGAAGTCATGGTGTACACACAAGAAACCTTGCACAACCTCTCCCTATCTCTCTTATTCACAGAAGGTCACTCCAGAATACACCTGCACGATCGCAACTCACACAGCCTCTCGATCTACCGGAAGTTCTAAGAGCTTGGAAGGCAAAAAGCAAAAAGGGAAAACGAGGTGAATGCAAGAAGCAAGAAAGCAACTGTGCCTTCTATCGGCTACAGTCCCTTTTTTATATTGGTCCAGACGGATGGACGGTCGGACGGATGGATGGAAGTCCGAGAGAGATTTCAACAAGAAACCCTAACCCTTGTACGGCTTGCGGATCCGATTTCCGGCTTTTAGGGCCGGCGCCGTCATCCAGTTTCCAGAACTTTTTAAGGTTCCAGAATTAGGTTTTTTACACCTAATAGGATTTCTCCCGATCCGAAGTTTCGGTATTTCCCAAATCCTCCTAATCCCCTATTGGAGTTCAAAACTTTTCTATTTAAAGGAATAAATTTTAAAATTTTCCATCGGATGCTAGTTTTCTATGTCTAACATGTGAGATCACACTCCTACAAGTCATTGAATGGACCCGTCAGGTCTGTCAATTGGGTCACTGGAGTAGTCTTTGGCTTGATCGCCTCCACTAGCTCCTCTTTCCTTGGAATGGCCAGTTCCGCTCTATCCATCGGTTTTGGCTCCCTGTCTTTGCTGGATACGGAAGGGAAGCCCTTTAGGTTAGGCGTCCGCTTGATCCTTCTCCTATTGAGGGGGACTTCCTCTTCCTCCTCTTCTTCTTCTTCCCAAACCCTCTTCTTTGGATTTTCACCCTTGTCCTCTGGCTCTAGGCTATCCGGTTCGGTCTTAGATCCCTCCTCATCCGATCCTCCGAACTTCCGGAGAGCCATCTGGGCTCTCCACTCCTTGTTCTCCTCCGTGGTCAAGAGGCTCTAGTTCCTATATAAGTGGAAAAGGTAGAGGCATACCGGAGTAGTCCTACTCTTTCCCACGTTGGCTACCAGGGCATTCACCAACCCTTGTATGTAGCTTGCCCAGTCCATCTTCTTCTCCTTGCTCAGGGCTCCGAAGATGGCGTTTCCGATTGTGGAAGTAATCCATATGGGTTTTTTCGGATGTAGGATCAGCACCAAGAACTCCATCAATTGGCGGTGTCGCCCGTTGACACAGTCTTCAATGGCGAATCTGTCCATGGGGTTGGCCGCGCTCTTAAACTTCCCCTTGACAAAATCTCCTTTCCGACTGGCCTGTGCTGTGCCGCCTTCTTCAAACTTGTAAACTCCTCTCTAGATTTCCTATGTCCACATGGGCGGAACCGGCCGGAGGGAGTTGTCAAATTGATTAGGGGCTCCTTCTATGAGCTCCCTAACTATGGCTTCATTCCAGAAGCCCCAAGGTTTCCCAAAGAAACCCGCACACCCTATGGCGGAGAGATCCTCCATCAACTCCGCTTTTTCTCGGTCGTTGCTAGGCTCTAAAGGCGCCACCTTTCTAACTTTAATTTCTACCTTTGTTGCGCTCGCCTATCCCTAAGCTCTAAAACACTAACCTTTAGTTACGGCCTCCGTCTCCTCACCAAGTAGCTACCTTACTTCTCTCTTGGCCACATGTCCCGTATACTCACAATCTCTCCTCGATCTCAACCAAGTTACCACCTGTACCAATCCTCACACAGACTCTCGCAGCGCTCACCCGATCTCAATCAGCCACACTCAGATACACACAACTAACTCTTCTCTAATTTCTAATCAGTGCAAAGGAAACAAACACACTCGCACAGAAGTGGTGCAAACAACTAAGAGCGTGGCGGGAAAGCTAGAGCTCTCAGATGCAAATGGGGGGTCCAAACCCTAAAGGAGTCTTTTTGTACACTGGAAATCTAATCATTACTTTTTTCCGCTTTTCTGGGCGCAAATCCTGGATCCGTTCCTCCAGCTCTGGATCTAGACTGGATTCGTTTTCGATATCTGTTCTATTTCATTTTCTGGTTTGATCATTGCTTGTTTCCCTAGTTATTGTAATTTTTATTTTTTCCTTCTTCCTGTAACAATCCGGGTATACTTTTTCCGGATTCCGTGTTTCAAAACACGATAGAGAAAAAAAATCAAAAAGTCAAGTTGCGACATCGAACGTCCAAGCGTCCCAACGTCTGTGCAACCCTGGAAATGACATACATGAAAGTGTTAAGATGGAATGTAGGACAACTATCTTGCTTGACATTAATTACTAACACAAAACCCAAGTCAAAATGCCAAAATGCTTGAAAAGGCACCCAGAAATCTAGGGTAACTAATCAATGAACACTCCGGGATATCCGAAAAGATCACTGCCAGTTGTTCTGAGAAGACCGAAGATTCCTAAGCTACTTGTCTAAAAATCCGGAACCCAGGCCCACACTTGGAAACCCGTTCCGGATCCAAAACTATCCGTTCCTAAAATACTACTGTCTCGCCTTTCGAGTCTTCTTTGAGCGGTTGCTCGCGTGACTAGTCAGCATCCCCTTTGCGCTCCTTGCCGGAGTCGTCTTTGTGGCCGTGCGGGTCTAAATGTAATGCTGCGCTGGAGACGGATCGCTATCCTCCTCCGTTTTGGAAGTAGAATGAGCGCTCTCTTCCTCGGAGTCTTCGATGACTTGCACCTCCGTCTCTTTCTCCGGCGGTATCTCCTCCAGTGTCATTGGTTTTCTTTCCTTCTTCGGGATAATCTCCTACATATGTGTGAAACTATCTAGATTCATCCAAGTCGGATTGGTCATTGCTTTGATCCATTTGATTAAATCACCCTTGGCTCCCTTCCTTGGAACTTTAAAGGTTCCTCTTAAAAGGTTGGGTGCCGTCTGGGCCCTAGGAGGTTCCGCTGTTGAAGCTCTGGGTGGCACCGGAACAGACTTCGCGCTGGATTCGTGCTCCGCATCCGATGTTGGCATCAAATTCAACTCCGTCATGCACATCTTGCTTGAAGTGGGCTCCATTGGCACTAGTATTTCCTTCAGTCCTTTCGTCCGAGTCGGCTGACGCGCTAATGGACACCCTGGAGTGTTTGTGACAAAAAGAAGTTTCGAAAAGTTCAAGAAATCCATTACTTGATTTGGATCCATGCTACGCAACAGATGCCTCATTTTTCCTAGGATACGCTCTATCCGGGCGGTGAAATCTACCAAGATTGTCACCACCTTCGTTCCGATCACGTAACCCTCTTGTAGTAATCTGGCATCAAATAGGGCCGCCTTCATGACGACGTTTGCTGTCGCATCTATTGATCCTGACAGGTTCTTGACAAGGGTTAGGGCCTCCTTCTCCCGTTGCTTCGTGGCTGCTAACTTTCCTTCCGCCCAATTTAGTCGGGATTGAAATTGATCTCGTTTTGTCTCTAGCTCGCGGATCTAGTCTTCCTTGCTCCTCAAATCTTCCGGTTTTGGTAGTCGCTTGACCACCTGTATAATTTGGTCCAGTTCCACCTTCAGGACTTCTACCGTCTCAATCACCAAATCCGCTAGGCTGTCATGAAGTACCTTGGCTTCTTGTATCCATTCGAATCCGGCATTGAAAAATGCCGACCCTTGGTCATCTTCCGGATCCTTGCTTGACTCGCCTTTCTCTACAACCGAAGGTTTGATCCATGACCCCGGATCCATCAACTTCCTCTTCTTTGTCCTCGGATTGGTCTAGTGCTCTTTGGATTGCTCTTCCGGTTCCAACTCAACCAAACCCTCTGGCTCCTCTCCAGTAAGCCCATACTTCAGAATGGCGTTTTCCGTATCATATTAGACTGTCTCCTTATTGCTCAGGATTTCCTATTGGTGATATAGATGAAAAAGATAAATGTTGACCGGACTAGCCCGGGTCACATGCTCCGCTAATTTGGCGACAATTCCGGCTATGATCCTACCCCAGTGGACAATTCTATTTTCCATAGTCCCGTAACGGTGACCCGTGTGGGTTTTTCTAGATACAGGATCGAGATGAGGAACTCTAGGACTCTCTTATGTCTCTCGTCCTTACAGTCGCTAATGGCGAACCCATCCTTAGGGTTTGCTAATCCTGAGAACTTCCTTGCTATGAAACAATCCATTCTCGAGGCTAATCCGGTTCTACTCTTCCGGAACTGGTAAACATCCGCCTAGATATCTTTCGTCCACGTGACCGGACAACCTCTCAGCGTGAGTTCGTACTAGTTCGGAACCCCACTAATCAACTCCTGAATCATTCTCTCACTCTTCACACTCCATGGTCGGCATAATAGGTTGACACATCCTATGCTAGTCAGATCCTCCTCTAATTGCTTGTACTGTTCCATAGTCTTCGGAATGGATGGAGAAATGATCCGGGCAGGTACTACTAGTTTCCGGAGAGGACTCGACGCCATAAAGCTAAGCGGAAATGAGATACTAAGGAAGGAAAACCTAATGCGGTCGCTATCTCACCATTCTTTCACTCAGCTTAAATACAGGTACGTCTTTCTACGGTTATCGGGGTAACGGCTACAAAATCGTTTCAGGAACGGTACCCTATACTCGTAGCCCCGAAGATCTACGCTATAGGTTCCTGGGTTCCAACAATGTCCGTATTCCGGATCGGAATAGGATCTAATTACGGATTTCGCCAGAACGTCTATTCTCTAATTCGAGTTTAATTAGACTAAATTCAAATTCTAACCTAAAATTTTTGAAATTTTCACTTCTTTCTACTCGTTTTCTTCAAATCTGAATTCGTATCAAGGTTCCGGATTCCTACAACTAATATACCATTTATTTTCCAGAAACCACCATAGCCATTCCAAACACAAGCCATAATTAAATGTACTCATTGCGAGCTACCAACTTAGCAAGCACTAGTACTATTCTCAATCTTCAAGTGTCAAAATTGGTCATTTATTCATTTGCACTTATGTGCATGGAAATAGGCCAACTTATACCATCATAATGAATGATTGGAAATGGGTAGGCTACTATAATGCATAAGAAGATTCTAACAATCTAAAAAAACTTTACAATGCAAATCCTTAACATGTCCACTAGTTAGATTCATGGATTTCAAACAAAAGAATAAATTAAAAGGCATAAAATGGCATGTTCCTTATGCCTTGTAAATTACCTATGGGTTACTTGAAACTTGCTAATGTTAATGAAAACTCAATATACACCCATCAAGTAGACCCCTAAACCTTCGAATCGCATGCTTGATACAAATGTGCAATGGAAAATAGTAAACCAACATGCACTTACAATCTTTAATTTCAACACTCAAAATCATTGGTCCTACACCTTGAACAATTGAATATATTTGTGCAATATTTTCAACCCCAAAATTGGAAGTGTGCAAAGTATTCCATAGTGGTAATACGTTACATTTCATTCAATCACTTGCTCTACACTTGGACAATTATGGATATAATGCATTAAAAAATATTTTGCCGATTGGGTTCTTAATGGAGTGCATAATGACACTTATAAGTACCAATATTTAAAGACATTGCAACTAGAATAGTCCAATGGATGACAAATAATCCTTCTATGGAAGACAAAAGTGTATATTAGTTCACCCTTGGAATCTTGTGAAAAAAAAGGAGGTCTTGTACAATAGTTTGACTTCCAATGAGTGATTTTGATTTTTTTAAGTAGATGATTCATACAATACAAAAAGGATGATTTCCGTAGTGACTAACACGTGCCTTTAAGGTAGTCTGCTCTAAAAGTGATCGTCTCCTTCAAATCTCCCCTAAATTAGCTCTAAAATGAATATGAGGTGGTCTTTAAATGGCTTTTTAGCCATTGATTGGATTCATTGAGGCAAAAGTGTTATTTATTGCAAGAGCCAATCATTCTTGTTGGTTTCCTCAAATTTCTTTACAAGTTGCAAGTGGGTGATTTGGGGAGACCTATGATCAAAAGTAGGTGCCTACAACACAAATCTCTGAAAATTCATAACTAAGTAATTCAATAATGCTTTGAAAAATATGAAACCAGTTGTGTCGCACTCCGCATCTATTTTTCTTCCTCTGAAAAATGAGCTAAAAATCTTTCCATCTATGGAAACCCATGAAAAAGGCCAACCAGCCCTTCAATGGTTGCTTTTCGAGCAGACTGGACTACCTCAGTAAAGCACGACAAACTCAGATCACAGGTTGGACAGCACACCTTTTCTTTGGAGAACTGAATGGTTCAAAGCTTCCTAACAGTAAGAATCAAAAGCCTTCAACGCCTAACTGAAGGGAGTGAGGGTTTGACTCGAACACTGCAATGGAAAGCTAAGAGCCGGGCTCCATTGTCCCCCGGAGGTCCTGAGCCTGCACGGGCCAGACCTCCGATCTGGACCGGGGGGCCTCCATTGGGCTCCGGACCAATGATGAGAAAAAACCGGCAGTTAGTTCATTGTCAGCCGGTGGATTTTGGAAAAAAACCGGTTGTAATTTGAAATTGAAGGATGCCAAACTGGGAAGAAATTTTGAGGACCGGAAATCAACCAATGTTCCAAAAAATATGAAGGATATTTAGCCGCCATAAATAAAATAATAGTGGCTAATACCCGGCTATTAGAAGGTCAACAATTCTGGTTATCAACCTTCCAATGTTGGGTTGGGCACTTTTACAACAATATGGGCAACAAAAAATTGAAGGAGGAAAAAAAATTTCTCCCTTAGTAGATGCAGTAGTTTGCAAGCAAGAGTTTTTTGCTTTCAAGCTGCAAGGGAGTGCGGAGTGGATGGATAGAGCATTTGTAGATATATAGGCTTCAATTAGTTGGAGCCCTTCTTTAAAATTGAAGTACCCTAACCTACTAATTCTTGTTGACATTGCTAAGTGTCAATGTGTGAGCACCGCTACGTGTGAAAGGGCATTTTCAGTGCAGAATAACATCAAGCAGAAACTTCGAAATCGTAGACAACATCTAATTTGGATAGTGCCATGCGATTGGCCTTGGAAGGACCTGACAATGACTATGACAACATTATAGAAGAGGCCATTGTCTTGTGGAAGAATTCTTCTAAGTTTCGCCACTTGTATACAAATCCTAAGCGGTATCTTGCAGGGGCAACAAAAGAAATTTATGAAGAAGGAGGAATTGGTACTTCCTAAACTCTTTTGTTTTTTGCAACCTTTTCATGACCATCCTCAACTCCATGCGTTGGGAGGATCCTTGGCCTTCAAATGGTGAAGGGATTTTGTCAAGTTCAAATCCTGCTAAGGATGTAATATTAATTAATACATTCATTTTCAACTTGATTTTCTATATATTATAGGAGTTTTTCAATTTAGCCAATGCAAATTTCAATTTGGAGGAAATTAGCTAGTGAGAAATTGAAATTGGAGGAAATAAACCGGTCCTTTTTGTGATTTAAAGGATGTAGCCGGTGCCCCAAGAAAAAAACCCGGTTCATTTTCATAATAGGAGGAAATCAGCTGGTAGACTTCCAAAAATTTCCCGAACACTGCTCTAGACCTCCAGATGGGACGTTGCTTTTGGAGAAATCGCTTTTACCATCTGCTTACTAGCAACCAAGTTCTTGTAACCCCTCTTTGAAAGGTTACCCTTCTTTTTTTGATTTAAATATGATTTTAAAATGGAAAATGATTTTTAAATGGAATATAATTTTTAAATGGAAAATATTTTAAAAATTATTTAAAAATAGAAATTGTTTTCTAAATGATTTGAAAATGATTTGAAAATGATTTGAAAATAAAAAATGATTTAGAAATTAGCCCTTGAGATTATTGAATACTGTTGGGATTATTTGTTTTTAGAAATGAACTACTTATACAATCAAAGAAATCCATATTAGAATTTTTCAAAATTTGGATTTAGGGTTTCGTAAATAACAATTATATTATGCACAAAATCCTAGTCCACAACAAATATTTTTTTCACTCACGTGGAGGGCCTTGTGCAAGAGATTGCCCAAGCAATGCCATTGCATTTGCCATAGATTGAAGAGCCCCAACTAAAGCTTGAGAGTTTTCTAATCTTTGTTTCTCCAAGTCTACAAGTGCTGGAGCTTCTGTAATTTTAATCAAGCTAGGTTTTGTTCTTGATATGAAAAGAAGTAAAGAGTAAATTGAATTTTTTAAAATTTAAAAATGATTAAAAATTCCATAACTTCCACACCTTATGTCAAAATGTCATGAAATAAAGTCTATGAAGCCCTCCTTTGGAAAACTTTTCAATGGTGCATGCAAGACAGTTGGAAAAATCACAATCTTTTAATAGTAAAATCCAAATGCACACAAAAACAAAAACATATAATATGCACTAAAACATATGGATTCTTCCTAAACGCTTTGTAATTTGTTCAAACATATGCCAAAACAAGTGACTGAAAATGGATTCTTCCTAAACAGGATTCTGAATATGTTCAAAGTGTTTAGGAAGAATCCAAAAACTGATGGAGCCCTCCCGGACCTCCAAGTTCTGGACCTCCGGGCCCTCAATGGAGCCTGGCTCTAACTCGTCACCGAAGGATTTGTCCGTGGCTGAGCATAGAAGTCGGAGCATTCTAAAATCAATTAATTCTGAACCACTCATTCCCAACCATGAATCCATCCCCAACCCAGGTTAGAATAGATTTCCAACCAAAGTTTGGAATGTGATTTTTTCTCCTTTTCAAGGTTGGGACTAACAAGGTCATGATGTCCACAAGTCTTATAGTAGTGAGCAGGAAAATAATTCTTGAATGATCAGGGTTCGAAAAGTCTATATGTTGGGTATTTGTCTAAACTAACTTTTGGCTCTGGCTAGTTTTTTGAAGTTTTCTTGGTTGAGGGTGAGGCTATGAGAGTTGAAGGTGTTGAAGTAAGCTTCGGAAAATGGGTAGTATGCATACTTCAGATTCTAAATTGTTAATATTGAAGGTAGTTTCTACAAGTATATATGATTGAAGTATTAAATTGGTGTAAACTTTTGCACATACATTGTTTAAAAGATAAATTCATAATTATTTCATTTTTGAAGATGAATCAATGGAGCAACAAAGATTAGGGGTTCAAAATCTATACCAACCAAAAAGGAGCATTTTGTAAACTTGTCTCTTTGTGAATATTATTGACATGACTACAAAACTTTGACATGTCTTTTTGCACTTACTTTTTACTTCAGGAGCTTAGGATTTGGACTAGTTTTGGGTTAGCTTAGAGCTAATGGTGTAAGAACACTTCAAACTATCCAACAAGAAGAACCAAATAGATCCGCCCTATTAATTCATCCATCCACCCAAATCTAAAAATAAAAATAAAAATCTGTTGATGTCCTAAAAAAGAGTGTTAAATAACAATTTGTAAAGTATTTACCAAGGTAGTATTTTATCCTTAAATGCTTGGAGTACATCATTTTGTAATGAAATTGAAACTGTATGAAAGTCTGTCGTGTGCATTTGCAGTCAAGAGTGGTACTAAAATACTCTAATCTCTTACTTTTAAACAAAGTAGTTGTTCTAAAAACAACATAGGACTAGATGGTGGGCTCAATTGTACAAATATCATTCTAGACTTCATCCCAAGTGTAAATCTACAAATTTATGTGACAAAACTTAATTGAAATGGGAGTTAGTAGACAAAAGACACATTTGATCATTTACTCATTATTTTTCTTAAGCTTCTCATCTTTCATCTTTTTACACTCTTCTTTTGTGCTCTCCTTTCTCTTCTCAATTTAAAATAGAAATTCAACTAGGGTCATAATAGAATAGAGGTGAAAACTTGTAATAAAAAAAAATATTGAACTTATTTGAATTTTTTTAAAACATTTCAAATTATAAGTGAGAATAGACTATGCATATGACCATGGTACTATTTTAATATGTTTTTATAGTGGGTTCATTAGTTAAGGAAATTTAAATACTAACACATGACAAAATCTCAACCCTAGTAAAATTTCAACCATGCTCTAATCTTGGCACAATCCTTCAAATAAAATAGCTACATCTAAAATTGTGTACATGAGCATTTGAGCATTTTTTTCCATTATTACTAAACTATAAGTTGTTTGAATCTTGTTGGGAGTCATACTGGAAATTGAAATTCTCTTTGCATACAAATTTTTGACGACAAATAAATAAACTTGAAATATTCACAATATAGAAATAGGTGCACTCAAATTCAACCCTAGGCTCTCATGTTTAAAGAGCTCACAATTTAAGCAAGAATCTGGGTGGTCAATTTGGCAAAGCGGTCACAAATAGGTGCAGTTAGCTTACAAGCTTTACTACAAACATTTAAATGGGCCAGTTCCTTTACTTGAACTGAATGCCAATCCCTAAAAAACAGGCTCACACGGGGGCGCAGGGCCAGTATACATCCTAAATTCCTGGTCAAAAGCCGAGCAAGTCAACACATGATAAAAGCTACAAACGACGCAGTCCTGAAATGTGCTCCATTTCAAATCCCAGTCCTCTTCATAGCAAGGGTGATGGAATCTCAAAAGTCTCAATGCAGAACCACTTCCAGGTCCCAAATGTCTCCTATCATTGCCAGGATCCGGAAATATACCTCTGCGAAATCCCTTGTTTCGAAGTTCTGACTAAATCCGTGGATCAATACTAGGAAGCCTTCCTTTCAGACTCCAGATTGCCAGAGGGTCTATCTCAACTCAATAACAAATAAATAAATAACTACTTGGCTTTGAAAATACCTATCGGAATTCATCATGCTGTGAGTAGTCAAATTCGTCTTCATCATATGCTGTGCTGTAAAATATATACGGATGGTTCAGCATCTCATCTAATGTTAACCGTCCATCCCTGTTTTCATCAGCCTGAACAGAAAATTGCACGAGTCAGATATTCAACCCTAGAGATGGAGTGCAAAGCAATTTCTAATCATTGCAGCATAGGCGCAAACCAATGTTGATGAGCACCCGCATGAATAGTCTACATCAGAAGTCAGGATAGGAGCAGAGAAACTTAATAATTGTTGTAAGAAAGCAAACCTCATGTAACAGATAATCGGATTGCTGCTTTGCATAATAAAGTTCCCCGGGTCTGAGTTTTTCCATAACTGGGGCAAGCTCATCTTCAGTCAAGTAGCTGCGTGTCGTCAAATACAGAAAGCTCAACGCAAAAATAAAGTTATTCCGATATCATGACCGATATCGAATACTTCACAATTTACCTGACTACCACATGACTGAGCACAACAGAAACCAACAACGACAAAAGAAGTGATTTGAAGTCGGATAGATCTAAAAGGCATACTATATTATGGAACTGTGTTGACAAATTTCCAGAACACACTCCACGTACATAACAAAACAACTGCCGAAGGAGAGTGAGAAGAAAGTCTGCGAGGAGCAAAATATCAAGGTCAAGTTGAAGAAACATCAAGTACCAGGCATCACAAGGATTCGGATGGAGTGCAGGTATGTAGAAACTCACCCATCCTTATTTGTGTCGAGTACAGCAAATTTTAATTTAGATTGAACTTTCTTATTTGCTTCGATCTGCTCTGCTGGGTGGAGATGATCAGTGTCTTGTTCATCTCGTAAGTGTTCAAACATTCCATTATGAAATTCTTCCCAGCTTATCTTCGCATCCTTGTTTGTATCATGAGCCCTAAGTCACCATCACAAAATGCAATCAGTGTCGAGCAAAAATTAAGGGATCCACAACACTGCATTTAAAAAACACGTGATAGACAATACCTTAATTGCTCCATTCGGCACCACTGAAGTACACGAGGGTTATTACTGTCGTCGGGATGCAAAAAGCTGTATCCAAGAGGGAATGCTGCCTGTTAGATACTCCTCAATGTACACTCACGTGCTAACCTTGCCCGCTGTCTGTTCATTTCTATCCCGATAAGCTGGGTTTATGACAGGAGAATCCCACATAACTAATTCTAAGGGTTAAATGTTATTGGAAACTACAAGACCATGCATCACTGAATATCCTCTACAAGGAGTTACATTGCAATATAAAATTGGCCTCAAGCGCCCTGTTTGAGCAGCCATCTAATTCTACCAGAAAATTATGTTGCTACACAAGGGACGGGCATGAGTGCAATAGTGAAACCAAAGAGCAGAACCAGTTCCTGTAATGATTCTTCCAGATCTCTTTTAATTCCAGCTCGGACTCAATCCATATCCCACACCCATAAGGAAAAAGGAAAAGGGAAAAGGAAATATGTAAAGAAATAATCAACAAACAATTAAAGTCTGGTCGAGGTTTCCACAAGTACTAGTGGCCATACTCGTTAAACTCTGTGACATTGAGAAGGCCATCTTTGTCTCTATCACATATTTCGAACTGCTCCTTATACCATCCAGCTTCACCAAACTCCGTGTTGTTTTGCCCTGCACCCAGTGGTCATAGTTGCTGAAAACAGATAAACGTCTTCACTGTTATTCTTATTCAAATCACTTGCCTGATGGATCCAGACTTCAAAGTGATCACACCAGAGATTTTCACTGTTGATAACACTACAGCAGGCTGAAACATAGAGCCTATTTCATACCTCGTTCTTCATCAGTCAAATGTGGAAGATATTCTTCAAAAGAGATGAGACCATCATGATTCTTATCATGAGTCTCCATTTCACGGTCGCTTCGATGTTGCATAGCCTTCCTGCCTTGTAGTAAATGCCACTCTTGCAGCTCAAGCAGACTCACGAAACCGTCTCGTGGGTTGATGTCCAGTAGTGGGAACAACAATGTGAGGCGGTTGGTAATGTTAAACTGATCTTCATCGTTCAAGTACTCTTCTGGATCTTCATAGTCAGGATCCACTTCGACTGGATCTGCCTTCATGATCTGCCATCGCCGACACTACTATCAAACCTGGACGGAGAAATAAGCCAGAAATAAAAATAAACTATGCAATTGAAAAATAAGGGATATGCCATTTTGACGGCCCATAACAATCTGCATGAAAGTCGAATAGATAACAGCACTACCTTGAGAGGTTCTGACCCGTGAAGAGCACCGTGGTGCCAGTTATCCTCGTGACTTGCCCCTTGTTCCGCCCATTTCTTATGCTGTTCCTCGAAGTACTGCTTCTCCCATGCTCGATCTTCTTTCTTCCTCTCAAAATCTGCAACTACAGGATCAAACGCTATTGGATCATGATGCTCCTTGTCGTGATGCACCACTCGAACCTTTATTCGTTTGCCGGGCAGCGATCTTCTATGGGACCTCGAATGGAGGTGCGAAGGCTCATGTGATACGAGGACAAGGGTCATGAATGCAACAACCAGCAGTAAGTAGATAAGAGCTGTTGAATTCGTCGACGACGCCATTGTGCAACCCTCACAAATCTCGTCGATTTTGGAGTCGCTTAAGACCTTAAGAACATTTCTTGTTGATCCTGCTCAGAGAAACCCAAACATGATGTCATTTCCCTCAAATTCATCCAAATTGGATGCATCGTATGCAGAAAATCAGGGTTAGGACAGCAGCATTCGCCTCTACTTCTGCTCAAAGTCAGTTCTTGTGTTACAGGGACACAGGAAAGCCCAAAGTTCTTGCTGCACCAGGCCACGCATCAAGCTTTGTAAAAGCCGAACAGGGTTCGAACAGAGATCGTTTTGACAAAACTACGGAATGCCGATATTAGCGTTTGTTCAATGTGAACACTTCCTATGGGAGTTCTAAAGAACAGCCAGCACATAAGAGGGAAGTTATCCGCACATCATAATGTGGATCAGAATGAAGCTTCGTACATTATAGATCGCGCAAAAATTTTGAGTGCAGCACTTTTTCTATTCACGAGCTACTGTACTGTCAAGGAGTGAAAGACATCTCGCTGGCTCAAGGAGACACCCACAATCTACATACGCGACCGAGCATGGCCCCAGCAGAGCGTCAATATTCTGCACCCAAGTGCTACTCACAATTACACAGCATATAAATAGAATGCACACACTATGCTGTTGAGGCGCATTGGTAAAAATGCACCGCCCTCAAGAAACCAGAGCTGAAGACTGGAGCCTGTAACGTATAAAACTCCAGAACGGATACTATTGGCCGTATCATTAAGTACAAAGAGGGGACTCTCGCCTTCCCGACAAAGGACATAGGGACTACAGAATGCAATGGCATAGTGTAGAACCTAACCCTAAAATTTACATTGCAGCCTCGGCAGAGGTTTAAAGGGCTCACCGGATCCGCGCTTAAGAACCAAGCAAGAAAGACAAGAAATGCAAGCGACTTTAAGCCCGCAGACGACGTGTGAAAAAGGACACGTTTTCCGGTAAGCGGCCGGAGAGCTCCAACAAGGAGCTCCAAACGACGACTCACAGAACCCAGGAGACAACTGAAGGGTGGAATGGGAGTAGGGGTGTGCAACTGATGTCACGCTTCAAGATGAAGAAGACTGAGGAAGAAGGGCGACTGGAGGGATGCAGAACAGGGGAGTAAACGGAGAGTGAGCAAGCACTGCCTGCGAGCGGAGGTGCTGAGGAAGGGCAGATCCACGGATGTGAGGGCCCTGAGTTAGGAGAGATCACCGTAAGTTAATGGGGCGCCACAAGGATCGAGTGCAGACACATAGCAGAGGGAAATCAAATCAATGCACGGCACGGTGCAATTTCTAGACTTCGTAAATTTCGGACCCATCCATCGGGATCCGAAAGCTAAGTGGAGAAATCATCGGGGTTTACGGGAGCCGAGTTCTCCTACTGGACAAGCAGTCTCGGATTGCGTCACTGCGCTCGTCCCGCGGGCGGGAGTTCGGAGTTTCCACTCCCACATTCATCAGTACAGGACAGGACATTAGAGGCGCATTATTTGCACGTGTCATACGTAATTGGAAGAGCGTATGCTTGAAAAGATATATTATTATTATTATTATTATTATTAATAATGCAGTCTACTTTTGATAGCCCATCGGTTGATGTCGGTTGTCGACAGAATGTATTGTACCGAGATAAAATCGGCGGATCATTCTCGCTCGCCCCAGGTGAGCCAGAGGCTGAGAGGCTGCGTGCCTCCCATCGGACTGGCTCTGGGCTCTGTGCCCCTGTGATCCTCTCCTCGTCCAGCTTTCGGGACTTCGGGTTGCGCGATTCTCCTCGCCACGCGGCGGCGCACTGTAATATCATAGTTGAACTTACATCTCTTCAACCCCCCCAGTCCGCGATGGTAAGCTCTAGTATTATCGATTTCCCCAACTGAATTCGTGCGGCCTGCGGCGCCCCATCCGATCTTGAGTTCGCTGTGGTAAGCTTCAATCTGCTAACTGAAGATGTCAATGTTTTGCTCAAGTTTGGTCTGTTCGACACTACGCAGATTCTACAAGGGTGGTCACTTTTTGCTTCGTGCGTGGCTGGCTTTTCTGGGCGTGCGGTTCCCGGCTCTGTTTCTGCTGCCCTAATTGTCCTGCTTCTGCCTCTGCCATGCGTCGTCAACTGTTGCTTCCAGATACTTATCCCAACCCTCTCTTCCCCCTGATTTCGTGCCCCGTCTTCGGGCTGTGTCCGTTTGGTATTCGAGAAATAGAGCGACATTGAGCTTTTGATCTCGATATTGCCCTTTTCGTGCAGTGCAGTTCGTTGTTGTGAGCGCACTCTGACGGTGTGACCTGGATGATGCCTTGTCCTAATCTCCCTCATCGGGGCTGGACACCAACGACGATCGTAGTGTGAGTAGTTGCGCACAACCATTGGCACCTCGATGTTGATGTGATTGGCAACAGGCTGAGTTTTATGTTCCCTGACGTCGAGCAAGCTAATTAGGCTAGGCTTCTTCAGCTATGGATTCCCATGGTGGCGCTAGTGATGGACTCCGACCACTCCTGGAGAATTCCCGAGAGCAGGGATCATTGATGGAGGGTCTCCGTCAGCCACCAAAACCACCGATTCGCAAGCTATTTAGCAGGTGAGTGGAGTACACATCTGCAATGCTCGGCCCTTGCCTTGCATCCCGTGTAGACCTAGTATCAAGTCCGACCCGATTGCACGTTCTGTTCTGTAGTCTCCTGTCCTGTTCTCGGTGCCTGGGACCTTCTGGGCCTCCGGGTTCCACCATAGGCTGGTGCGAGTCCTGAGCATAAATATACTTTGGAACTGTGGGCGGTGCCGTTACTTTCGTCGTTTCACATGGTTTTGCAAATTAAATTCTCCCTTGTTGTTTTCAAGGTTGTGTAAAGTCCGAAGCGCGCCTCCTCTGGACCTCCTCAAACTCAGTAGTCCTCTCCAGGCACGAACGAAGCACCTGGCTCGAGCAGCACGGGCCCTTCCCCCGCCATCTCCGTTTCAGCACGATGGCGATGGCCTGTCCACCATCTTCAAAGCGATTATTACTCTGGGAGTTTACCTACTCGTGGGTCTCCTAAGCTTTTCCCTGCTTGAGATAGAACTGGATGGGTTCGCGACGTCATCCTTCGTTGATGCTTTATATTTCGCTATTGTGACCATGACGACCGTTGGGTATGGGGACTTGGTTCCCAAAACCATTGGTGCGAAGCTCTTCACATGTGCCTTTGTTTTCACGGGATTCGGGTTGGTGGGTGTGCTTGTGAGCGGTGCCGCCAACTACCTCGTTGAGAAGCAAGAGAAGCTCTTGGTCCAAAAGGTCTATCTCAAGTATAAGAGAAAGGAGCACAAGGAGCTGAATGTGGACGACGAAGAGAAGGACGTGGTAGTTGCTCATTGGAAGATGCTTGTTGCTGGCTGTGCGGTTGTCGTCCACTTCATCGCAGGAATCTTTGCTTTGATGTGCTGGGAGGAAATGAATTTCATTGACGCTTTTTATGTTGTTTGTGTCACCGTGACCACTCTTGGCTATGGTGATCGGAGTTTTCGTTCTCAAGCTGGTCGCATCTTTGCCATTTTCTGGATCTTGTCGAGTACCGTGTGCGTGGCACAGTTCTTTTTGTATTTAGCTGAAAGTCGTACTGAAGAACGGCAGCATGATATTGCGTGCTGGGCTCTGCATCGGCCGACTACACCATCTGATTTAGAAGCTGCTGACATGGATGGCGATGGTGTTGTAAGGTCCGTCTTGAACCACAGCCCTCAACCGTCTCCCCCACAACTTCAGTGTGATGACGTGAGCCATAGTATTTATCATAGCTATTTTCTGGTTGGCTGTTAATAGTTGGAGTTCATGGTGACGCAGTGCTGCAGAATTTGTGATCTACAAGCTGAAGGAGGTGGGCAAAATTGTGGAAGATGACGTGCAGGATATCTTGAAGGAATTCTGTGCTCTTGATTATGATGAGTCGGGCACTCTCAACATTTCGGACATACACATTTCAAATCTGGCGAAACAGACGTAGGTTTTGGGTACGCAACGAGCCGCCTTTCTGTACATATTCGGTTCCAAACGATTAACGTTTGTGTAAATTAATTTGGTGATTGAAGTTAAGGAGCTGTTAGAGGGATGTAGAGAAGCTGTGAAGCTTTGAAGCTTCGATGCCGTTGTTACTGCAAGCACCTCTGCTAACAACACCACGTATGGTAATACGTCAGTCGTATTCGCGGAATTTGATGCTGTGTGTAGATTTGGTAGAGCTGCGTCACTGGCAGAACATTTGTCATACCAAGATTGGGCTGTTTGCTCCACTTCAAGTCTTACGATTGAGTGGGGTAAGATTTGACGAACGTCTACGTTAGTTTCTATGTTATACCCTAACCCTGGCAGAGACACAATCAAGTCTGATAGTTTTGTACATTTTAGCTCTACGGTAATAAAACTGCGCTCTTTATATCGTTATTTGATATTCTTCCGGAAGGCGATGATGGCAAAACTTGCATCCGCAAGATCTATTTATGACTTCCAATTCTTCAGAGAATAAGTACAATCTGTACAAATTCTGGCACCTAATGCACAGAAACGTATAACTGGAAATCCTCCGATTCTGATTTCGTGTTCACTCATCTTTACTTCTGTGTTTTGCGTGATGACGATAGGGTATCATACATCCTTTGCTTGCTGAGATACTTTAGTGCACACCCATAACATCGCGCTTGGGCGCTCCGCATAGTTGTCGTGCATATATTGAAGTAAAATGTTCAAACATCACAGTCTGAAGATACATTTCCGTCACACAAGGGCCTCAACTAGAAAACAGTCCAAGCATGATTCATGTGCTTCACTTCTTAGCCCGAGATCGAGATTTTGACGTAACATTCTTCAGCTGGTTCAGAAAGAATGATCACAAGATGTACCTCATGTAACTTGGTGCGTCCGAAGGAAGATCTTTGGGGTTAACGTGCGGCTCCTGGAATTGTGATATCTGAAAGCCCGCCTCCAGAAGCGAACTGACTCAAAATGAGAGGATATAAAATCTGTTAGTGATTTCAATCGGACTTTCAGAGTTCATGTAGATTCTGAGCTGGAACACAACAAGGGAGACGTTATTGTCTGATACTCTGATCCCAAAGAGAACGTCTATTGATAAGGTAGTCTGCTCTAAAAGCAACCATTTAGGGGTGATCCGCTGTTTTCATGGGCTTCCATGCATGGGATGATTTTTAGCTCATTTTCCAGAGAGAAGCACAATGCAACCCAACTGGATTTGAATTTTTTTTCATGCATTACTTATAATTTTTCAAAGATGTGTGTCATAGGCACCTATTTATTTATGATTGTTGATCTCTCAAAATTTGTCCACTTACAACTTATAATGAGATGTGAGGGAACCAAGACAAATGATTGACTTCTACAATAGATAACAAATTTTTCTTAATTCACAAGAGGTCCTTTTAACCCTGGAGTGCTGTGGGTGCCATTTTGTGGCATTCCAATGACAATATTGTGAGATGGAAAGAGTTCAACAATAGTTTTTCATCCATATTTTTCTTGTTGATCTTTCATAGTGGATTATGAAGAGTATTTAATTGAGTATGTAGTCTTGTAAGTGTTTGTCTTCACATAAATGAGAAGTTAGTAAAAAACTTGGATCATAAAATATGTTATTTTAGTGTATTTTGGGAAGTTGTTGTTCCTTGCTTTAAATCTGAAATTTCTCCGCAAAAATGATGTTTTTTGAATTTGAGTCCAACTAACAAAATGAAGTTCATCTACTCTAGTTTCTACTCCAATTTGAATTTTGAAAAAATTCCTAATATTGAATGTTTTATTGCAATTTGAACTTGGGATATATTTTCAATGTCTATTATTTTCTAATTGTAGAATGACACGGAAATTGAGATTACTCAATGATGTTAGTCATTGTAATATACACACGTGGTGAAATTTTCAGATTTTTTGAAATAATTTTCTATTTGATGTGAATTTTTTTCATTTTTTCTTCAAAAATTCTCAAAAAAAAAATTCTACAAAAAAATCTAAATTTTTTGTGAAGTACAGAAGATATGTAATTTCATTTATGAAAAATAAATATAAAAATTTTCATACATATCTAGTTGCAAAATGATAGCAAATTGAGTGATGGATAGTGAGGTTTGAAATCAATGGTCATGGGTCCATCATTTAGGGGTTAATCCTTCATTGCCTAAGGGGACTAAAAGTATCCTCACATAGTTTCAAGTCCAATTCAAAGCACTATAACTTTTGCATTCAATGTCCAAATTCAATAAAACTTGTTGGAAAATTTGCACTTTCTTTTAGTTCATGTGATAAAATTTTCATACCAATCCAGATGTTTTGATTTTTTGGAAGCCAATCAAAGTTTACAAGTTCAATTTGAGTTTACCAAACTACATTTGAAGGTTGCAACTTTGGGGGCTTGTATCTCCTTCATCTAATGTTGGTTTTCAATAAAATTTGATGGATTATGTTCCCCTTGAAGTCTAGTTATTGTGGTAAAATTTCCATATCAATCTAAGATGTTTTGAATGTTTGGGAGCAATTTGACTTTCAAAACACCATAAGAGAAATTAATTTTCCTATTGATTTGGTCGTGTTGTCCTAAATAGAAATCAATAGAAAAGTGAACCATATCAATAGATTATTATCTTAATTAACTGAAAATTGTATAGGACAATGTGACCAAGTCAATAGAAAAATTAAATTCTCTAGTAGTGAAATTCCAATATTTTTGGATTAGAGTGAACTTTAGTAGCTTGTTTTTTCTTCATACAGTATCACTTTCCAATAAAAATTTCAAAAAAGTTGCACATACTAGTCTAATTTATGTAGCTAAAATTTCATATCAATACAAGAAATTATGAGTGACTGTCGTAGACCAAAATGAGAGGATGAGGATGGTTATATAGAATATATACGTAAGGAGTGGACATTGGTAAAAATTTTTGATTTGCAAGATGGCAAACTAATTATATTACCAATATTAACCCTACCTCACTATTGGATTAGTAGTAGATAGATAATTTGGTTAAGAAAGATATTGTAAGATTCCTATTTTCCTAAAGATCTGGAACTGGATCCGCATCCGAGGAATGGAACAGGGGTCGAAAAATATACCGGGGCCGGAAGCAAACGCATCCGCACGCTACCGGAAGATTATCGGGACGGGAAGAGGAAATCCCGGATCCAACGGTAATTCCATATATTACGGAGGACCGTTTTAACGGCTAGTTTCCTCCGCGATGATTGCGGAAACGGCTACTTTTCCAACGGTTGTGACTACTAGGAAGGGATACGTAGGGGTTTGGCTCCTCAAACCTCATTGTGTCTTTGTGGTTTGGGAACGCTCTCAGAGCAAGGTCTACCTTTAGAGGTGTGAGAGGATTGGGTGATCTTACTTTCCGGATCCTGTCGTGGAGAGGAGGAGGATTGACCGGGAGCTGTGGCAAGAAAAGGCAGGAGGTTTGAGTGGTGAGTGTTTTGGAGAGTTCTGCAACCATGGTGAAGGCGGAAGCAAGCGGGTCATTTTCTTTCAAGATCAAGAGCATCGGTCCAGTGATTCCGAAGGATGACGGAGAGCGGAAACAGTTGGAGGAGGATCTGGGCCAACTTGGGTGTGCGGGATTCCTCTGCCAACCATAGAACTTGAAGAGCGAGGAAATGATCCAAGAGTTGATGAAAGAGCAATTGAACGAATAGATCAAGACCGTCCGAGCTCTGCCCGGAAGGTGGACTGTGGACATCTGGAAGAAGGTCTACGACTTTCCTCGACCTGGAGAGGAAATGGCTTCGCGGGTACACAAGTTCACGGAAGGTAAATTTTTTAATCCTCCTCACCCTAAGGATGGCTATGTAGTAGTAGATTGCAAGGTGGCAAGAGAGAGGAGGATGTTAGAATTTGTAGTACCAATCCTGTATCCGGAACGGCCAAACCGGGACACGATAACTTGGGCCAATATGATCTTCGGGGCGTTGAGTGGGAAAAGGAAAGTGTTTTGGGGAGGAATAGTGAAAGATCTGATAGGGAAGATGGTGAACGCCCTAGGAAACGCAAAGGCCACCCCCATTGGGCCATTCCTCTTTCACCTGTATGACTTCCTAGATACTCTAAAAACTTCAGAGAAGACCATGTACAAGGCCGCAGCCACCCTAGTGAAACTTAATCTTACTCCACCCCGAGAAGAAGAGGAAGAAGAAAGAAAGGAGGGACCAGATGAGGGATCTGAGAGGGGATCCTCAGAGAGAAGGAAGGAGCCTTCCGAAAGGAGGATAGAGGCTGAGAGGGTTTCAGTCTCTTCTAAGAAGGAATCCAGAGAGAAGAGGAAAGTCTCGCCGGAACCGGAAGTTCTGGGAGAGGATACTTTGGGGAGGATCATTTCGGACTTAGGGAAAGTCCGGGAGGAGCTTGACACGGAGAGAGGAATAGTGAGGAATGTATGTGGACTGCTTGGAGGGATCAATGTGTCAAAGCTCACGGAGAAAGTAGAAGGGTTGATCCGGGATAGTGAAAACCGGAAGTGGGAGACCCGCATCAAGGAGTTGACTGAGAGAAATGCAGATCTCCAACAGCAAATTGAGAAGGGTGAGGAAAAGAAGAGAGAGGTGGAACGGCTTACCTCAGAGTTTAAGGGGGCCATTAAGAGAGTTGGGGCCTTTGTTTCCAACACTACGGATGTTGTAAACAAAGCCAAACTCTATAATGAGGGAATCCATGAGGTAGGACCGGAAGCCGCAGGTAAGGCTGTCTTAGTTTTGGCAGAGTATTCCGAGGAGATGGAGAGGTTCATGTTTGAAGTCCGAGATGTTCTTCACCAGGTAGAACAGTTTCCGGAATCCAGAATAAAGAGGAAGGATGAAGAGATGGAGCCAACTAAAAAGGATGCGCCTACAAAGACTCCAACAAAGATGCCAACTAAGTGGGAAAGGCAGGAGGATGAGTTGACACCAACCTCTTAGGGTATGGAGGGGAGGAAAGAAGGATTAGTGCACGGATCCGGATCGAAGACTCAAATTCGGAAGTCGGAATCCGACCTAGGCACACCACCGAGTAAAGGCTCTCAACCCTCACCCGCCAAGAAGATTGTGAAAAAGGTTACTCCCGTCAGAGGAAGAGACGTGCCTCTAAGGAGTCAACAATCCGCGGAGGACAAGTCTCCAAGCCAATCCGAGCGGGAGGAAAGTCGGTCGAGATCTGGAGAAGAGGATTCGGAAGACACCGGATCAGAAGAGGAATCGGAACCTGAGCAAATCTCACCAGCAAAGTTCAAAGGGAGAACCTCAACACCGTCTAAGGGGAAGCCGCCCTTGAGTGGAAAACCGTCAGCTAGTAGGAAACAGCCAGCTAGGAAGGGGGCAACAAAGTTAGAGGAACCTTCTCCAAAGAAGGCTAGGAAATAGATAGGAAAGTTGTTAGGAAGTTTCTGGGAAGCGACCCTAGCATGGTCAGCCAAAAACTCAAGTTTTTGATAGGTAGGAAGTAGCTTGGGAGGTGCTTTTCAGGTGCATGCACTTGGGCTGCACTTTCCGGATTTTTAGGATCTGAGATCCACATTTTGCGGATCGGATGGGGTTGGTAGGAAAGTCATCTTAGAAGGATAAGGAATGACACATGTCATTCTCCTATCCTTTAGTTTTATTCCTTGGGACCTTTGGGGTTCCCTGGAGTGTGTATTTAGGGGGCTGAAGTTAGTTTGAAGCCCCGGGTGTTTTCTTATTTGTATTTTTCAAACACTTTGCGAATTGATTTCAGATTTCCACTTTATAAGTGCTGGCTTGAAAAGGTTAAGTTCTGTGTTGGTATGCCGTGGAATGCTAGAACCATTGTTTAGTGCGGGTAGCTGGTTTGCAGGTGTGGAGGAAGATAAGTAGCCCTTGGATTCTGTCCAAGATCTGATTTTGAGAGCTTTGAGGATTTGGTTAAGGAAAACTTTGTGTACTGAGAGGGTATTTTAGTTGCTGAAGTTTCTTGGGAGTCTTCTAAGTAGGATAGCCATTCTTAGGTTGGGTGAATTCTTCAGGAGGGAGAACGAATGCTAGCTGACGTTTGATGAGATCCTGCTGGATCCGAAAGAGAGGAACAGGAAGGTAGTTAGGATCTCTCAGTTATCAAGTGCCGGATCACGCTCTTGGGGTCCTGTCCGAATAGGTCTGTCGTTGTAGTACTAGGAGGATAATAGGGGTTTCTTGAGTGACCTGCTAGTCTGGATCAACATCCGGATTAGTTGTGAGGAAGTAACTATTTCGTATTTCTTTTTGGTATTTGTTGTTGTTATTCTAAGTGGATCTTCATTTCATTCTAAACACGTTTGAAGGGTAGGGTTTACGTTTCCTTCCTAAAACCAAAGAGCGGAACCCTCTTGGTAGAGGTAAAACTAACATTTTGTGAGTTACTGCAATCGGATAGAAATCCTCTTTCCGGTTCCGCATCCGTCTAAGTCGATCCGAATAGGGAGGGGTAGAGGATTATGACCATTTTCCTTGTTTGATTACTGGTGATAGACTTGGAGTAGATGTAAGGGAATCAAAACATGGAGAAGAGAAGGTATTGAGAGAGAGTTTCATGTTGCAAATATTTAGATCCGGTTTTGCTTGGGTTTGGTATTTTCCGAATCCTATTCCGGATATCTTGAGGAAACTAACGTTGAAATCCTGTAGGAATGATACACGAGTCATCTAAGGTGTTTTACATCAATTTAACACCTAAGGGTAGGATTTGTGCTTCCTTGTACTATGACATCTACCAACCTCCCCCTTGGTACATTGTCTTCTCCTCGAGACTCTATTCTTTTGGGTCTATGAGTTCGGATCCGTCGTTGTAGTAAGAGAAGTGTGAGAATTTCTTTGTGTGACCTGATTCCGGATCGGCCAATCTGGAAACTGTGAGAGAATACTCCTCCCTCCTCCTATAGTTGTGTTGTCTTGGGTGTGCTGTTTAGTAGATTTAGAGTATAGAGAGGTTAATTGTACAAGTGGTGAGTCTCCACCCTTTTCTAGATCAAGGGCGGACCCTCTGAGGGTAAAATAGAGGCAACAAAAACCAGTGACGGAAGAGAGACGGAACTAAGTTCCGGAGGTGTCCGGATCCAAAACGGAATCCGGAATGTACTAAATTTCCGGAGTGAGATAGGGAAAGTGAGAGAAGAAGGATTAAGTGAGTAGTCACAATCCGGATACTTCTAATTCAATCGATATCATACTAGAAGTTCCCTAGAACGATAATTTGTGTCATCTTGCAACAATTTGTCGTTGTAAGGATACTTACGGCTAACTACGCATACGACAAGACTCAGATGAAGAGATGCCACCGCCACCACCCTGGCCGAGGACGATTCTAGTGATGAAGGTGATGCCGAAAATTCCAACCGATGATGACCAGCTAGAGCGCTTGCGACGGAACCTCACCAACACGGGGTGTGAGGGTTTCTTGGATGTTCCTTGGGGCATCCGAGAGGAGAGTTTAGTGTTTGACCTGCTTCATCATGAAAGCGGTATCACTACTATAAAATTTAGTTTTTCTGTTGTTTTGGTCGCGTTGATCCGGTCAAAATCTGACAGAAATCTGTTGATTTTAACAGATTTCTGTCAGATTTTGACCGGATCAACGTGACTAAAACAACAGAAAAACTAAATTTTTTGGATACCACCCTTCGGGCGAAGCTGAAACTATGGACGATCAACGAGTGGAGGGCTGTCTACAAGTTTTGGATGGCACCGGACAAGGTCATGGAGAAGAACCAAGAGTGCATGGAAGGCTAGTTCCGGGCACCGGCCAATCCGAAGGAGGGTCACCAGGTTTTTGACCTAGTGAATTCGGAGTATCGGGATGTGATAGTGTTTCTCAACCCTATTCTTCACCCGACCAAGCCAAGGCGAGTGGTTGCCAATTTGGCTTCCACCATCCTAGGAAGTCTTCAAGGTAAAATGATAATGGATTGGGCATCCGTCATCCACGAATTGATAGGAGACCTTTTGCGTTCCCTCCGATAAGGGAAGAAGGCTGGGAGCCCTCTTCCGGTTTACACCTCCCACTTATATTCCCAGCACTCCCTGCTCAAGGCGAACGAGGAAATTGCCTATCAGGAGCTAGTTCAGCTCCAACAATACGGAGGAGAAGAACCTTCTCCTTGAGACGAACCGGATGATGAGAAGACGGATGACGAGGAACCATCCACTCCTCTAGCGAAGAGGCCACAACGGAATAGGACTCCACTGGTAAGGCCAACAAAGGATCCTCTCACGTTGGAGCCACTAGAGGAGGAAGTTCCGGACCGGAAGGAAGAAACCGGACCTGCTCCGCAAGAAGCCTGACTTTCTCTACAAGAGGTTGGACTAGTGCAACCGCAAGTAAATCCCGTGCAGACCGAGGCCGGACCGTCCTAGACCAGACTTATGGAGGTAGAGGAGGGGGAGAGAAGCGAATTCCAATTAGGGGGATCGCCGATGGAAGATATTGCGGAAATGGCCCAACACATCGTATGGCGGGTGGACGATCTTATGAAGGTTTTCTACAACTATGAGGAGACCCTCAAACGAGTGTGCCGGAAGATGGCATTGACCGACCGGAACGCCATCTTCCGGAGGACGGACGCGTTGGTGGCGGCGGAGAAGCAAAACGCCTTCTTGATAGAGGAGCAAAAGCGGTTGGTGACGGAGTTGGAGGCGTTACGAGTGGAGAAACGAACCTTGCTGGATAGAGTCCAGGAATCGGAATCCAAGTGCGCCAGATTGGAGAGTGATCTACGCATCGCCCAAGAGACGGCCAGAGTCATAGAAGAGGACCACCGCCGGCAGATAGCAGCACTATGCCAGGGTGTGGCCCGGCTCCAGAGTTCCTTGGAAGTGCCGGCGGACTGCATCAACAAAGCTCGGTTGTTCGAGGCTAACTTCGATGCAGCCGCCAACTCGAGCCGGGTACCCATTATCAGATGTTTACTGGAGCAGGCGAGACGAATGGACGCCTCTCGGGCCGAGATGCAAGATATGATGGAGTATCTGGCTCCCGTAGAGTCAGATCCGGTAACTCCTTCTTCCCCTTCCGCCCAGACCTTGGTGGTTCCAGAAGGTAATGATCCGGAACCTATTGTTACATAAGTATCACCGGTGGTACCTACTGGTCCGGAACTTTCACTACCACTGGAGAGACCAGAAGGAGTGGATTGGGGTGCCGTAGTACCCCAAGGAAGTGAGGACCTCCTTCCGATGACCCCGCTCATTGACCTTACGGGTGTCGTACACGTAGTTAGCCGTAAGTATCCTTACAACGACAAATGGTTGCAAGATGACACGAATTATCGTTCCAGGGAACTTCTAGTAAGATATCGATTGAATTAGAAGCATCCAGATTGTGACTACTCACTTAATCCCTCTTATTTCCCTACCTTATTCCGGAAACATAGTACATTCCGGATTCCGTTCCGGATCCGGATACCTCCGGAACTTAGTTCTGTCTCTCTTCCATCATTGGTTTTTGTTGCCTCTGTTTTACCCTCAGAGGGTCCGCCCTTGATTTAGAAAGGGGTGGGGACTCACCACTTGTACAATTATCCTCTCTATACTCTAAATCTACTAAACAACACACCCAAGACAACACCGCTGTAGGAGGAGGGAGAAGTATTCTTTCACAGTTTCCGGATTGGCCGATTCGGAATCAGGTCACACAAAGAAATTCTCACACCTCTCTTTACTACAACGACGGATCCAAACTCATAGACCCAAAGGAATAGAGTCTTAAGGGGAAGACAATGTACCAAGGGGGAGGTTGGTAGACTTTCCGGAGTAGCAGGAATTCCTTTCCTTTGGCGGTTGCTTATCTTCGCACAGAACCCTCCTGGTTCTGGACTCGCAGGGCCCTCTACCTTCTTACCCGGATTGCCATTCCGGCAATTTAAAAGCACGTCACACTTACACTCCCTTACTCAGCCCGCATTCCTCCCACTCAACTCAACACCAAGAGATCCATAGTCCAAGATCTAGATTCCTCCTCTCCCTCCTTTCTCTTTCTCTAGTATGAGGTTACACACACAGGCATACACTCAGCCAAAAGACCCTATCTAAGCAAAAGTGCAGCGAGAGGTATCTTGGCTGACTTAGATTAAGAAAAGAAAATTGCAATACATACGTGAAAGCCATAAAACGGAATGGAGTAGAATGGAATGACAGACAACTAACTTGCCTACCTTTAAAATACTAACACAAAAAACCAAAGTCAACTCCTAAAAGCCTAAAAAGGAAACCCGGAAATCCAAGCAACCAATCACTGAAAACCCCGGGATATCCGGAAAGATTACTAACTACCGTCCAAGATTGCCGGATTTCCTGACTATCCGCCTCAGATTCCGGAAACCGGGTCCATGCTCGGAAACTCGATCCGGATTCTATACTTCTTCTCCTATGAATTCTAATGTTTTGGCTTCCGTCTTTTCCTTGAGCGGCTCCCCGCTTGGTTGGTAGGCGTCCTCTTCGTATTCTTTGCTGTGGCCCGCATCTGGATATGGCGCGTTGCTGGAGACGGATCGCTGTCGTCTTTGGTTTCGAAAGTGGAGTGGGCACTCTCCTCCTCAGAATCTTCGATGACTTGAACTTCCTTCTCCTTCTCTGGCGTTGTATCCTCCAATGTTGCGGGTTTGCTTCTTTTCTCCGGCGTGGTCTCTTGCATATGCACAAATCCTTTCGGATTAGTCCGAGTCGGATTGGTCATTCCACCGATCCGGTTGATGAGATCTTCCCTGACTTGCTGTCCCGGAACTTTGAATGATCCGGTCATCAAGTTCGGCATTGTTTGGGACTTGGGAACTTCCGGGGTTGAGAATTTCGGTGGTACCGGAACCGATTTCGCGCTGGACTCAGGTTTCAGTTCCGAAGCTGGCCTCAAATTCAACTCCGTCATCCGCATTTTGCTGGCGGAAGGCTCGGCTGGTGTGAGTATCCCCCTCAATCCCTCCATCCGGGTTGCATGATCCGCCACTAGTTTCCCTGGGGTACCTGAGACAAAAGGAAGTTCCGGAAAGGTGGAGAAATCCATCGCATGGTTTGGTTCGATAGCCGCCAATAACTGCTAGATCTCCTTCAGAACTCGCTCTATCCTCACAGTGAAGTCTACGAGGATGGTTACTACCTTAGTTCCGGTAATGTGGCCTTCCGATATCATCTTCGAGTCAAATAAGGCAGCTTTTGTGATGATGTCGGCTTTGATGTTGACTACTCCAGATAGATTCTTGACCAGAGTGAGAGCCTCTTTCTCTTTCTCTTTTGCAGTTGCCATTTTTCCTTCCGCCCAATTCACTCGGGGCTGGAGTTGGTTTCGTTCCGCCTCCAACTCCTGGATCCGCTCCTCCCTCTTTGCTATATCTTCCAGCTTGGGCAATCGCTTGACAGCTTCCACGATCTGATCCGGCTCCACCTTCAAAACTTCCGTGGTATCTATCACCAAATCCGCCAGACCGTCGTAGAGAACCTTGGCCTCACATATCCACTCGAGCCCCGCATTGAAAAATGCGGATTCCGTTTTCATTTCAGGTCCCTTGCTGGACTTCCCCCTCTCCATCGTTTGTGGCTTGGATCGCGACCCCGGATCGGTTGACTTCCTCTTCTTGGTCCTTGGATCGGTCAGATGTTCCTCAGGAAGTTCCTCCGGATCAGACTCGACCGGAGCTTCCGCCTCCTCCTCGGAAAGCTCGTATGATAAGATCGCCTTTCCGGTGTCATACTGGATTACTTCCGCTGCACTCAAAAGTTCCTGTTGATGGTACAGATGAAACAAGTAGGTGCTAACTGGACTCGCCTTTGCTCGGGTCACGTGATCCGCTTATTTAGCCACTATTCTGGCTATGACTCTACCCCAGTGTACTACCCAGTTCTCCATAGCCCCCAAAATAGTATTGGCCACCGTAATGGTAACCCGTGTTGGCTTTTCCGGATACAAGATCGGAATCAGAAACTCTAGTATCCGCCTATGTCTCTCGTCCTTGCATTCGCTGATAGCGAATCCGTCCTTAGGGTTTGCAGACCTAGTGAACTTTCCAGCTACAAAACGGTCCGTCCTCGATGCTAACCCGTTCCCACTCTTCCGGAACTGATAGACTCATAGACGTCCGCCCAGATGTCCTCGGTCCACGCGACTGGCCGCCCTCTCAAAGTGATTTCATATTGATTCGGAACATTGTGGAGTAGCTCTTGAATCATATCTTCACTCTTGAGGTTCCATGGTCGGTGTAGTAGACCGACACATCCTAATTTAGTTAAGTCCTCCTCTAACTGCTTATGTAGTTCCGAGTTATCCGGAATGGCCGGAGAGATAACCCGGGCAGATACCGCTATCTTCCGTACTAGTCCGGATGCCATAAGATCTAAGTCAGAACCAGAGAAAAGTAGCTCTACTTCAGTCGCTAACTCACCACTCTTTCTCTCAACTACTCACACAGACAGTCTCAGAAGCAGAAAACAGGAAAGTGAAGAGGAAAACCCTAGGAAGACAGCTTAAATACTAAACCGTCTTTTTACGGGTTTAAGGACAACGGCTACAGGTCCGTTGTATTAACGGTATCCTACTTCCGTAGCTACGAGACCTATACGGTAGGTTTCTTTGTTCCGGGTGAGTCCGGATTCCGGATCCGGATAAGTTCCGGTTACGGGTTGTGCCGGAACGCTTATTTCCTAATTCAAGCTATTTGGTCAAAAAAATCACGCTCTAACTAAAACTTTTTGATTTTTTTTCTATTTTCCACACCTACTTCTTGTATTATTGATCCGTTTCCGGATTCCCACAACGGGTACTTGTGGGAGCACGGGAATCTAGTCTTTAGGTTTAGAAGGGAAATAAGGGGATTAGAGCTCCTTACTCCCTATTTTTTTTCGTTTCTTCTTTAGAAAAGTAGACCGTAAGTAGTTAGGAACCGAATACCGGAATAGGGTTACTTTAGAATAGATAATAGTGTTAACAAAAGTAACTGGAAACCGAAAACCGAAAACCCGGAAATGGCATAGTTAGGTCAAGAGTAGGTTAGAGTGAATTTTATCAGAAATTGGAAATCGGAAGAAAATAAAGGACCAAAAATCGGAAACGGATGGCATGCAATTCGGGCATAACAGGTGCCTACCTAGTTCTAGACCACACTCGAGAGTGTGACTGCCCATTTAGTCACTCATGATTCGGAATTGTTTCTTTGGATTTTATAAAGTTTTGAGTGTAGTTTTATATACAAAAAACCCAAAAAAAAGAATGAATAACCAAAACGGAGATGTCACATACCAAAAGGACCATTGATCCTAATTGAGGCATTTCTTGTTATTTGTAACCAAATCCTGCATGTAGATAGGGTAGAAAACCAGAAATTGTACAAAATAACCATGTTAGTAGAAATTGCCCAACTTGTCTAAACCTGCTTGTCGTAGCACAGGAAAGCAAAAATCCTTCTCTAAGGCTCAATATTTTTTAAAAGAGGCCTTAAAGTGACTCGAGTATCGTTCCCACGAAGATCGAATTTCCTAGGTTCACAATTACCAGAAAATGGTAGAGTGATGGTCACGAGACACATAAACACAAAATCCCAAGCAAAACAATAGACCGGAACTTCCACTTGGCCTCTTTGTTTCCTTGGACAAACACGACCGGATCCCTCCGGTCCAACAATTACTAATACACTTTAGACCGGATCTTCCCGATCTAACAACACTGACCGGATCCAATCCGGTCTAACACCCACTTGTTTATCACAAAGACTCTCTAACTGGTTAGTTTACTACCCTACGGCTTTACACTACCCTGTAACTCTCCCAACACTTCTATTCACATACCTTTGGTAGTTACATATATTTACGTTTTACAGACTGTAACCGGAATCCGCGTTTCCACAGATCTAACCTTTACCTCTAGTATTCACATCCGGTCTAGATCTCTACTTGTAACCATGTCGAGTTCAACCTCTCGAAGAGGGATCTGCTTAATTGGGATTTAGGAAGGAAGCTTAACTCCTACCCTCCGATTTTAAAGTGTCAGAAGTTTCACTATATGATCAAACTTTCAAAAATAAACTTTCAAATTCTACAAATGAAAAAACAGACCGTCCTCACAACTGGAAAGGAAACGCAGTCGTGTCCAACAGGTCACGCAAGCCGGTCTAATTCCTCCTAACCAATGCTACAACGACAGCCTACTGAGTTAGTTCTAAATCCGGTCTAAACTAGCAGGGACAATAAGGAGAAATGAGCACTGCGGAGGTATGCTAACCCTTACTCTTTCCGGAGAGTGGTCCTCAATCCGTACTCCTTCCGAGTCCATTCCTAGTCCACACTAGAGATCCCTTCTGCCTCCATCCACACACACTAATTCAATACTGAACCGGATAAACTCAGCATCAGGGTACACTTTGTATCCACTTACACTCACTTTCTAGCCTAGACTTCCAAAACACGGATAAGTGTCAAGTACACACAACTATGATTTGTTTCAATCACACCAAGAGCGAACTCCCAGGTACTCATGAATATAAGAAGGTAAGATAAAGATGCACACCGGGACCAAAGAAGTCCCGGATTTAAATACTAAACTACTCCCTCAAAATCCTAATCTAAAAGTAACGCCCCAGCCAATCAAGGCCAAACACGTTTCATTCCCTTATTATTTTCTAGCCCTGTTGACTTTCACTCAAACTCCCACTACTTCCGCTAAAAGTGGATCTCAGATCCTATAATTACGGATCCGGTCACTTTCCAACTACTAGTGGCCATGTCACTCAAAAAGTAAACTTCCTAATTATGTACAGCTATCCCAAAACTTCAAATTTTCACCACCCTATCCTCAGAAATTTACCCTACGTAACTTTCTAAGTTCTTAACTTCTTCGCGGCCGGCTTCTTTCCGGTTCCGGTCTTCTGTCCCTGGCGTACCTTACTCCGAGCGGCAAGCTTCTTCTTCTTGGATGCTGCAGCCTTAGTCGCCCGAGTCTCTGCCAGTGCTTGATTCGGGTCAGAATACGGCTCCGAGTCTTCCTCAATACCGGACTCTTCATCCTCGTCCTCTTCTTCTTCTTCCTCCTCGTCATCGTCCTCTTCTTCTGTGTTGACATAATTGAAGGCTTCTTCTTCTACGTAGTTGGTGTGGGCGGAACATTGGCCCTAGTACTCTGAGGAGTGGTTTCCTCAATCGTTCTACCCTTCCCGGATCCTTGTCCCTGTGATCCGGTCTTCCTTTCCTCTATTGACCCAATTTCGCTTCCCAAAGCTAAGTTGAATAGGGTGGAAGAAAATACCTTCTGTGTCTTTGCAGGATGAGTCGGAGAGACTGGAGATAACTCACTTAGGTCGATAAACTTGGTGCTCAGCCTTGATTTGGGCACATTCTTCTTCTCGGACGGTTCCGGTCCAGATCTTGTCTTCTCTTCAGCTGCAGCCTTCACCTCTTCCGGTACTTCCCTTGCCTTGCTTGTTGTCTCCACTTCTCCAGTCTTCTCTTCCTCAACAACTTCTACTGCTCGCGCTGCATTAAGAGCAACGTCCGTTACTTCCCCCAGTAGGGAAGTCATTTCTCCTTTAGGCTCTGACCGGATGGAAGAGCTTGGCACGTCCTCCATCTTGTCCTTCGCCTGTACTTCTTCTTCGGTGACCGGAAGGGGTGTTGGTGCGAGTTCCGGTTCCGTTTCCGGTCTCTACTCCCGCTCTCTTCGTTCTTCTACATCCTTCATCACCTCGCGCAGTAGCTCTACTATTGCCTCCATCTTGCGGTGGTAGGACACTAACGCCATCATCAGGTTGGTTGGAATTTGCTTTCTGGTCTCCATCACCTTCTCGTCAAACAACATTGCTTTGTTGATAACTTCGCCCGGATTGCCAATAAACTCCCAGATCGCCTGAAGGTTCTTTGCGGCTGTCTTGGAGAATTTCCTCTGCTGGTCCATTTCTTCTCTCTTCTCCTCCAACTCCCTCGTTAGCTGGTCCACCTTACTCACGACTTCGCTCAGCTCTTTCTTCACCGCCTCCTTCATCTTCCGGTCCAGTTGGGCAACGAGTTGCTGCGGCTGACTGATCTTCAGCAGTTGACATAGTTCTTGAATGGTCTCCTGGCTCTTCCCGTACTGGACCCGGAATTCACTGAGTTCCCTCACAATTCGACCTAGGGGATCCTGGTTCCAGACCGGATCGAGTCCCTTACTACCTTCTCCTATTTTTGAGTCTTTCTCTTTCCGGTCCTGCCTCCTCCACTGAGACTTAGCTTCCTCGACCGGTATAGTGTCTGCCTCTGAATCTTCTTCTTCCTGTCCGGCTTCCTCATCTGGGTCTTCTATCTCGAATTCTGACATGGCTTTGGCCGTATCGTATGAATCTAACTCTCTATTTGTAAGCCAGCCATGTGCTTGATACAAGTGGTAGAGAAAAGGGATTATAGGGGAAGGCTTAGACTTCCCTATACCTCCTACCAATCTCTTGATCTGATCTCTCATCACTACGCCCCAATCTACTTTCCGATCACCCGACAGTGCACCGAAAATAATGTTCGCCAAGGTGATCGTAATCCTGTTTGGCCGCTTTGGACTAAGGATGGCTGCTAGATACTTCATTAAACGTTTCTCCCTACCATTTATGCACTCTGCCACAGGGAAACCATCCTTCTTTGTTGGGGGATTCTGGAACTTACCCACGTAGAAGCGATCCGTTCGGGAAGCCGGTCCCTTGTCCGTCTTCTTGAAATCGTACGTCTCCCTCCACAGCGTTGGAGTCCAGTCTTTAGGCCGGCTTCTCGACGTCCCCTTCCACTTCCTTAGCGGCACGCCGATTACCTCCCTCACGATCTCCTTGTCTTTCAAATTCCATGGTCGAGCTAGAAATCTCTCACACCCCATCTGTCGGAGGTTTTCTTCTAGCTCTGCTTTCTCTCGTGGATCTGCTAGTACCACCGGCTTCACCATGCGCAAGGATACAGCTACCTCTTCTCTCACCATCGTGGGCTGTTCTTTCAAACCCTTTCAGTGACCGGAATCACTATTTGGAGTCTCACAATCACTTGCACTCTAGTCTTCCTAATCCGCTCAAGGACCCTCCTCAAAAGTCGCCTCACCAGTACACTCCTAACTCCACACTCATACGTGAACTTCTAAGCAAACTCTCCTCTCGAGACCCGTCTGTCCTTAATCCAGTCCGTAAACTGAGCCCGTAACTTCTTCTCTTTGGCTGACATATAAGTACACCTCGATTGCTCCTCACCAATCTCTTCTCAAGGTAGCTTCCGCGCAAAAGGAGGTCTGAGCTACCTGCCCCTCCTATTTCTAGGGCTACACTCACCCAGGCCGTTACAGGTGACCGTTTTCCCCAAAATAGACCCGCTCTCAAGTATGGTCTAGAATTAGGTAGGCACCCGTTACACCCGGATTGCCTATCTTCCGTTTTCAATCTCCGGTCTTCTATTTTATTCCGGTTTCCGGTTTCTAATAAAAATCACTCTGACCTACTCCTGACTATCTATGCCGTTTCCGGACTTTCGGTTTCTAGTTTCCGGTTACTTTTGTTAACACTATTCTCTATTCTAAAGTAACCCTATTCCGGTATTCGGTCCCTAACTACTTACGGTCTACTTTTCTAAAGAAAAACAAAAAAATAGGGAGTAAAAAGTTCTATTCCCTTTATTTCCCTTCTAAACCTAAAGACTGGATTTCCGTGCTCCCACAACTGCATATCCGTCCTTAGAGTTTGGGACACCATGGAACTTGCCTTGGATGAATTTATCCTTTCGGCTAGCCATTCCAAGACCCCCTACCCGGAAATCATACACCGCCCTCCAGACCTTTTCAGTCCAGAAGGACGAATTCCTTCTCAAGGTGTTGTCGAACTTGTTGGACAACTTGTCCAAGAGTTCCTTCACCACCCGCTCATCTCGGAATCCCTAGGGTTTCTCGACAAACCCTTGGCAACCCATAGAAGTTAAGTCTTCTATGAGTTGGGCCTTTTCTTGTTCGTCAGAGAGACTCACCGGAACTACCTTCCGGAGCTTTACCTTGACCGGAACGAAATTAGTCGACCCTGCTCTCTTTCTACAGATCAACGGCATAGAGCTGGGTCCTTTCACACGGATTCCTTTCCGATTCTACCTCACCCTCTCCTAGCCGCACGTCCTGTTCTTCACTTTCTCTCTTTGATCTCAACCGGAAGTAGTGTCACACACTATCAAACCCTACAAATACGCTCTCATACCACACAAAGGCACAGGGCGCTGAAAACCACACAAGGAGCGCCCAAATCACAAGGAAATGAAAAGAGATAAGACTGGCAAGTTTAGTCCTTAAATAGTCTCAGGTACTACCCTAGTCATTATGACTATTTTCGATTCTGGCGGCTTAACATCCGGTCTAACCCTAATCCGGTTCATAGGTTAATTTTGGATGGGTTTCCGGTTTCCACCAATTTGAATTTTGGACTGGATTGGATCCAGTCTATCTACTATTTCATTTTCTGTATATATTTCCGATTTTCCTACAGCTTGTACTCAGATCCAGTTCTTCTTCACTAATTTCCACTCCAAATTCTGGATAAGCTAAACAAAACCAAAAATTCACGTTGCGACACTTACCAAAGCTTCAAGGAGGAGAGAGGAGGGAGACCAACCCCTTCTATAGTATTCTCTGTGGTATTCAACAGACCCCCCCCCCGTTCTAGATCGAAGGAAGTCCTTGGATAACCTTGGGTTGTGGAAAACCACCTAGTACTTCCAACCTAAATCGCCAAGTTACGTCACCGTTTTGACTCCCGAACTTCCAACCGGTGTAACTTTGCACTGAGAGCTCCAAATCCAACATGCGAGCCCATTTTAGACATTTACGTGACAATTAGATGCCGATGGACTTCTCTTTTGTCTCATTTAGACAAGTTCTTGCAAAGTTATGGCCTTCTAAAGATTTGGGTTCACTAGGGGAGGCGTCACACTTTCACCACGGTTCTTGTATTGGCTATAACTTTTGACTCATGTCTACTTTCTTATAGGAAAGTGTCACAGCACCACTAGGACCTAGTCAACTTTGGACTGTCATAACTTTTAACTCACAATTCCGAATTGTGCGATCTGTGCGCCATTAGAAACATATTGTCAAGAGCTTTTCAAAAATGTATGACATTCTATCGTCCACTTCAAAACTAGGGCATCATTACATCCTATTTAATCAGGAGTCTCTCAAATCTCCCTACATAGTCTATTGCAAGGCTTGGGAAGCCACCTCCAACGTCCCCTTTAGCGCACTAAGGTTCATTGGACACCCCAAGAAGATAGGGGTGTGACATGGATGGAGGAAGTTTGAAATATTGATTAATGGTCATACTTCATTCATTAATAACTTTCACTATAATAGTTCAAATTAGAAGTACTTTACCATTTTGGAATGTTCAAATCAAATTTTGTAAGGTTCAAATCAAATTTTGTAAGGATCAAATATAAAAATTCTAATATAATAACTAACTAGAAGTCATTCAACGCATGTAGTAACAAGGCAAGTTGTCGTGTAAACAAAGATCATTCTACACAATAGATCAAGTGCCACAATCAACATCTAAAATACCATAGCAAAACAAAGCTAGAATGTGCAACAAACACACCCTCAAAGAGAAACTAAGAATCTACACACACAAAGTCAAGCGGCTCTCACTCCACAAAGGAAGAATCAAAGAGTGCAAACATAAGAGAAGAAGTGAAGCTTTACTAAATGATAGAACCATCATCTCCAAGCAAAGCAAAAACACACAACTCTCTCTCAAAAATGCTCACAAAACTTGACTTGACAAGAATGCCAAGTCAAGGAACTCTCTCCACCTTAAGCTTCAAACCCTAAGGTGGATGAACTATAACAAGTGGATGAAATCCATCCCTACTAAGGTAAATTCTCCAAAAAGTCCACCTAACACTACATCTAGATGCCATGTGGCTACGATGTCACCTCACGTGACAACTGTCATGTAAACAAAGATCGTTCTACACAATAGATCGAGTGCCACAATCAACATCTAAAATACCATAGCAAAACAAAGCTAGAATGTGCAACAAACACACCCTCAAATACCCCCCCTAGCGGATAAAGAGCCCCTCTATCCAACTAGGAACAAACACACACGTAGTTGGAGAAGACCTTCGGTGATGTAGCTACTACAACTATATACCTTCAAGTCAATGTAGAGGTACAAAGATAGGCCAATCAAGTCGGTATGGAAGTGACTAAAGGATTGTAGGCTGGGTACAATGTGAGCCCCATCCTTAATCGCCTTCGACAATTTTTGAGTCGAATCCAATGGTCAATCTCACATAACTTGATGTCGTGAACCCATAAATAATACCCATTAACTGAATGGCAGCATGATCACTAAAATGAATGTCAACTCCAGAAAAGTCTTCAAACGTTGGTAGAAGATTGTCTACAACAAGGACAAATCCAATTTCCAATAGGAAGTGTGGAAAGAGGAGGAGTCAAGCATGCCATATGCCATCCCCGTTGGCATTGGTCGCACAATAACATAGTAGTTGCCCCTTTCTTCTCACCACACACATAACACGAAAGACCAACTGGTACAACAGCTAGTTCTGGATGTACAGACCCTTCAATAGGAAGATGACATGGAGCACAATTTTTAGAATGCTCTCGACATTCCCGTCCATCTTTGCCTTCAAGTAACAAAATACCACTAGGCAATATCGCCTTGACACGAAGAATGGTGCGTCCAGCTTTCACATCAAGGGTAGTAGGTGCCTCACGTTGGAGATAAACATAATCTCCCTTTGAAAATCTCCTCAATTGTGGCCGATAAGCTCCACTACGAATACAAGCATACCGTAAAGTATCACGATGTTGAGCAATGGATAAGTTCTCCATAGCCATAGGCATGGCCTTTTTGAAAAACTCTGCTCAATCATTTAGACATTGTGCCTACATATCAGGGTCATCCAAATTGACAACTAGAGCTAACTTCTCTCATACTGAGCTGGGTAAAACTGGCTCCCGTCCATATAATAATTGGTAAAGGCTATAAGATGCCAATGATGCTTGCCTGCTAAAACGATAGCCCATAGCAATCCATGGCAATATCAAGTCCCAATCACGATGATTGCCATGAAGCAATCCATACTTTTGTAAACCACGCTTAACTGTTTGAACAACCCGCTCAGTTAAGCCATCCGCCTCTAGATGATCCCTAGAGGTAGTACGGTGATCTATTAGGGCCTTAGTACATAATTCCTCAAATGAACCAAGGAATTCTCGCCCTTGATCAGTCAACACCTCAGCGGGAGCTCCAAAATGTGATAAAACACGATCAAGAAAAGCCATAGCCGCTAATTCTGAAGAGTTTTGTGGTAGAGCAACAAGTTCAATCCACTTGCTAAAATGTTCTACCATTACCAACACATATTTAGCTCCACGTGAGGTAACAACCAGCGGCCCAGCAAAATCTAATGACCAACGATAGCCCAAGCCCATAATAGGTAAAGGCCTCAACTGTGGTGATAAGGTGTTAAAACTTGATCTAACTCGATCACACACCTCACACCGAGAAACATAATTGGCAACTTGTTGATGCATACCAATCCACCAATATTGGTTGCGTAACATAGAATGTATTCTACGCACTCCAAAATGTCCAAGGTCTTCATGTACGTGACGTATCAAAGATGCCCTTTGATCTGGTTTTGGAACTATACGCCTAAATCCATCTGACCACACACGAAACAACAAACCGTTCTCCCAACGGAACCTTGCTGCACGATGACCAACTCTATCCCGCTTTAAGGCAGAGATAGGTATAGAAAATGTCCCTTGTTGAAGTTTGTGCAAGACTACTTGGTCTTCCCACACATCACTAACAACTTGGGCTCTATCAGATTCTTCATCTGATCTTGGTCCGGGCATCACAGATGCAAAACCTAATAACATAGTAAGGTATACCGCGGCATGCCATCCAGGAACTACCTCTCTGTCACATTCTCCATGCCATCTAACTCCCGTCAAGTCCTCTTCTGAAAGGCTTGGATTACGAGAAAGTCCATCAGCATCCAAATTGGTAATGCCGGCGCGATGGACAATGTCAAAATCATATTCTTGAAGCAACAACGCCCATCTAGCAAGTTTGCCAGTAAGTTTATCTGATTCCATGAGCCACTTCAAAGGTTGGTGATTTGTCACCAAAGTAAAACGTTGACCATATAAATAAGGACGAAAATGAGCGATGGCCCAAACTGTAGCCAAAGCTTCTCCTTCATAAGATGAATAGTTGGACTTTGCGCTATTATTGCTTCTAGAAGCAAATGCAATGACATATTCTCGTCCTTCATCATCCTTTTGTATTAAAACCGCTCCTAATCCCACTACACTCCAATCAGTGTGTAATTGAAAGGATTTGGTAGGATCTGGCCTTCACAACATTGGAGTTGAGCTCAACTTTTGCTTCAATGTATCAAAAGCTTGCTTCTGCTCACGACCCCAAGTCCATGGTTGGTCTTTTCCCGTTAGTATCGTCAATGGCTTAGCAATCAAGCTAAAGTTCTTGACAAACCGGCGATAGTAATTCGCCAAGCCAAGAAATGCTCGAAGCCGTGGCACATCAATAGGTGCAGGGATCTTTTCCAATGCATCTACCTTTGCTTGTTGCACTCCAAGACCTCCTGGCACAATCATATGGCCTAAATATGACAATCGATCATGGAAGAATCTACACTTACCATGATGCAAGCGTAATCCCCATTGTTGTAATCGTTCAAATATTGCTTGTAAATGTTTGACATGCTCCTGAGGATTGCTACTAAAGATGATGACATCATCAATGTAGCATCTAGCAAATGGTAGTCCAGCCAAAACTCGGTCCATTACCCTTTGAAACTCAGCTGGTGCATTCTTTAGACCAAATGGAAGAAACTTCCAATGATAAAGTTGATCTTTTCCATCTTGATCAACTCCCTAGAATGCTGTTTTAACTCGATCTCCCACAAGCAATGGCAATTGGTGATAACCAGATCGCAAGTCCAAAGTACTAAAAACCCATGAGAATCCCACTGCATCAAATATCTCTTCTGGCATGGGCATTGGATACCGGTCTGACTTGGTCTTACGATTCACTGGGTGGTAATCTCCACACATTCGTTTTTCCGTCCAATTACCAAATATATCCTTCTTAGAAGGCATAACCGTAGCACAAGCGTACTCGCCATTAGAAAGTTCAATCAAGCCCACAACCAATAACTCTCGACAACGAGTTTGAACACCTTCTCTTTCTAATACACTCAGTCTGTAAGGGCGCCTAAAGATTGGATGATCATCCTCCAATTGAATATGAATAGGCTTGCCTTTATAGCCCTCAAGCTCTTCCAATTTAAATGCAAAACAACTACGATACGAGCGAATAAAAGCTCGCACCTTTCGTGCTTCGGCACCAGTAAAATTTGGCCCCAATTCCAATGGCCAATCATCAAACTCAGTGGTCACCTTTTCAATTGATGGAATACCACTGTATGCCGGCACGGCCCTTGATTGCTAATCTATAAGAGGCGCAATTTTTGTGCCCCAAACTTCCTCGCTTGAAGTTAAATGAAGAGCTTCAACTTGACAATTTGTATGAGACTTGGTAGTATCCAGAGGAAGTAGAGTATCATGCATAAATACCCGTGAAAACATCTCTTGGGCATTTACTTTTCCAAACTCTTGAGCCAAAGCAGCAAAAACACGTTGAGCACGAAGTTCTTCTACTGCTTGTTGCTTCAAATGAAAAAATAGTTTAGACTCCTCAATCTCAATGGGTTTTGGCTCTACTGCCCCCTGACCATTGCTTTCTTACCTCTGAGTAAGCAAATGGCCATCATAATGACGCTGAATAGCCAGACATGTGTCAATAACCCATACAAGGGTATTGAGATCCATAACTTGGCCTAAAAGAAAACGTCGTTGACCTTCTGTAAGGTCGGTAGCAGCAGTGGTACCAGTCAAAAAACTCATAACACGTTCACGCTCATCTACATTAGGTTCTTCATGGATGTGGGAGATGCCACTCCAAATCATACCAGGACCACGTGCTCGAAATGCGAAAGAACTTGGATAAGTCACAAAGGTAGGGAAGGCAACTCGTGGTGCCCCCATCTTGTTCACACAAGCCAAAGGAGACTCATCGTCTTTAGAAACATCCAAAGGAACACGATGATCATCCAAAATATCAACCACCTTACGTCCAATAGGCTTCTTGATTCTTGAAAGAGATGCTGTAAGCACATTAGATGCAGCTAGGTTGGTCAAAATCCAACGTGGACGATGAGCATAGGAACCTAAAGCTGCAACATCTACAAAAGTTGAAGGGCCTAAAATTTGGTGAATATAATGCCCATCCTCGAGAACCTGTGACCTTGTATCACCCAATGGAGGCACATTTTCGAAAATATATGCCGGTGGAGAAGATTGGTGGGTGTACCACCACTGTGTGAGCCAAAGCAAATCTGCGAAAAGACTAGGTCGTGGATCGTTAAGACCTCTACCCGCTCCAGCTCGTGAATGACCTTGGCAAGGCTACCCGGCAATAAGTAAATCAATATGGTCCAACCTCCTCAAATCTTCATCACTAATGAGAGTGACATCTTGAGGAAGTTTGTTAAAACAACCATGAATAGCAGAAGGTGGAAGTTGCTCTGGATATAGAACCAACAATCGCTGGATATGATGACGAGCAGCTCGATTGGGTGTTATCCCATTATCCTTATGAATGTAGCGTTTAACTTTAAGTCCAGCTGCTAAAACAGCTGCCAAACCAGTTCCGATGCCCGCAAATAGCTCCACGAGGGTAATGCCTTCTAATGATGGCTGCCAATGAATAGGTTGGGCAAAAAGAGATGTAAAAGAACCAAAAGACTCCTCTATAGCATCCAATGAAGTTATAATGTCTTGACATTGTTGAGACAAGTGAGTACTTGTACCCCATGGAGGAGGAGGATCCTTGCAATGTTGACTAGGAATTTCAAAAGTAGGTGGATCAGATAATGCCATGGAACTAGACATAAATGCCATAGTCTCTTTTAGAAGCACTGAACCACATGGTAAATCTAATGCTAACGCACTACAACCAAATAAGACCTCTACTGACATTGTCATTGCAGCTGCTACAAAAGCTACAGGAATAAATTCTTTTCTCCCGTCACCAATAGATCATCCCGGTCTAATCCATGCCTCTTCAGTCCAATTATCAAAACCAAATCCAAGAGGATATAATGCTTGCTGACCAACCAATATGTCATAGTTGGTAGCATTGGTGATAGCACATTGTAGTGATAAATGAGAATAAAGTGGTCCAGATCCAATGCAAAAAATCAATTGCAATGGTAGTTTAGTATAACCAATGGCACGCTCTGTACCACCAACAGAAGTAACAAGTCGTCATCGGTAGAAGGCGCGGTAATAGCTTGAGCCACATCTAGAGATGACAAAGATACCTTACCTTCCGACATCTTACTCGCTAAGTGAAATACTTGAGTTGGTGCAAAACCTAGAGCTAACATCTCTATAGAAGAAAAGACTGGCGTTTGTAATATTTTATAAGCCAAAGTATGTGCCAAGTCTTTTGAAGTAGTTGCTTCTTGGGATTTTGCCAACGGAATGTAAGGATGGGTTGCAGAAGTAGCATCTGCAAGGCCGAATGATAATGGCAAACGTGCTTGACCAATATGATCTAGCAAACCACCATGGCGCATACGCTCATCATCTTTAGAAACATTTAAAGATGGTGCAAGTGATTCGGCTGCCGTTTGAGCACGTGTAGCAGCAGCTGACACCATCATTTCTCCAGCAGCGCCAAATACGTATAAGTCAGAACTAGAACCACTAGCTCTAGTTTGAGAAGTGAGCTTAGCATCTGTAACTTAACCAAGTGAGGCCACTGTATTGAACCGCTTTTCAAGCTCAGCAATTTTGGCTTCTAAAGCCTTTTTTTTGTCTGAAGCAGGTATTTTTTCCGGATGTAGAATAAAACAGTGATCTATATTATGATTGAGTCTACCACAATGGGTACACTTCAAATCCTTTTTCTTGGATTTTTCCCCTGCCTTGGCCACTTCTGTCTTTTGTTTGGGCTTCTCAGAAGACTGAGCCTTTTTCTTCTTTGGGCAATTGGGATCATTTTTGGCATGGCCCGATTCTCCACATCCCCAACAATGTAGAGTCTTTGGGGTCTTTTCAGGCTGAGTTTCTGCCAAACTACTTGTAATAGTAGCAGTAGCAGCCTTCTTAGGCTTACTACTATCTGTCATCCAAGAAACCATGTCGGTAGCATCATACTGACATAGAGCTCTATCACACCTCTCAACTTCAGCAAACGCTTGTGTTAGCGTTGCTCGACCTTCGTAGTTGATAATAATCCTTGGTGTGGCTAAATCAAGAAGTCTTTTGTCAATTTTAGACAAAAAGATCTTCACCAGTTGGCTCTCAGCAAATACACCTCCAGATTCCACTGCAAATCGTGCTAATCTCGTATACATCGTGCGTAGAATATCCTCCTTTTCACAACGAAAATCTTGAATGCGTTGCATGTGGTCACGTCGAAAACCTCCATACTCAACTTCAAGATGAGCAATGAAGAGGTGCAGCGGTTCAAATACTAGTGGCTCACCAACTGTTGCTAACGCCGCTTGCGTGGCTTGTACCATCTGAGATAAGGTAATAGAAGTTTGGACTGGTGCCAAAGTCTTCCCTTTAGTGTCCTCGGGAGATGAACCACCTTCTGGTATTGCCACACCTATGTTTTGGGGAAAAATCAAACTAGCAGCTGCACCCTCTTTAAGTGCAGAAACAAGTTCCATAAGAGCATCCCAATAGCGCTCTACCCGACGCAAATCATCAATATGCTCTATGGTCCATCGCTCGTATGATTGAAGTGCTTCATACTCCAAATGTTGCGGTAACAACTCAAAGGCGTACCAATCATTGAAATTTGGAGATCGCTGACGCTTCTCCTTCATCCAAGTCCGGAATCGAAGTTTCCAGTCGGGTAGGGAAATACTTCCAGCCCTCCCGGAGAATCGATCTCTCACCATATTGCGAGGATCGTCGTCCATATCGTAAACCGTACTCACACTCCAAACCCGAAGCCTACTAGTGGTATCCAACGCCGAAATAGGCTCAAAAGCCTCGTTGGTATCCACCACTGGCTCAAAGTTATCGGTGTGAGTATCCTCTAAGTAGTCAGGTGACGGAGATCGATAATATCGACTTCGAGTCTGTACCATACAGTGACTACTTAGGTACCTGCAACTATCTAAAGGTTTAGGGCAATCTACACCTGCAAAAGCACCAAACTATGTAGTGCACCGATCATCACCTCCGGATTACTACAAGTCCAACAGCCCACAACAAAAGAGTCACGTCGGTCATCAATCCGACCTCACTCCTACAGTTCGTCTATCACAAACTAATTACAACACAAAATGGGACAAAACCGGAAACCGCCGGCAACAATGTCCGCCACGAGGGAAGGTACCAAGACAAAATCCAAGAAATCCAAATTGGATCATCTTCCCCAAACAACGAATTGCAAAAACACAAGAAAATGTGAATCAGAGCCACCGACACACGCCTATGGTGGATGATCACGAGTCGCCAATCCTGTGTCAATGAAAACAATACAAGACACTAGCAAGTGTCTCTTTTAGGTTCTAAAACCTAATATCCCCAGAAATCTTGAAAATTAGTGTTTAAAAACACCATTCAGCCCATGATAATTGCTCCTACAGGCTGAAAATCAAGTCCAAATGCCAATCCAACTACGCCATTGGAATCCTTGGCAAATTTCACATAAAATGGGCACAAATTTCACTCAAATCCGAGCTAAAATGCTTCTAAAAATGAATTTCGAAGTTTGTACCCTTTTTTTTTTTTTTTTTTTAAGAGAAAATTCTAAGTCTACAAGATGAAAGACTCTGAATTTTGCAAAATGTATCCAGTTGGAACATTTCAGATATCTTCCAAAATACTAGATTTCATAATCTTCAAATTTCCTAGATTTCATAAATCTCTCAAAAACCTAGATTCTATTAAAAAATCTTCAAAATTCCTAGATTTCAAAAAAACTTGAAAATACCTAGATTTTGAAAAATCTTCAAAATTTGTAGATGTCACAATCCGCCGCACACTCCAAGGATTCATTGCCAAAACCTCCACAAACTTCAAAACCCCATATCTTCTTCAAAAATCACTCAAATCTTGTGTTTTTTGAAGCGTTGGAATCGTATGGAGCTCCTCTACTACCACCACAAGTACTAGAAACAATCTAGAAGTTGAAATTTTGTCTTTCCTCTCAAGATAAGTCCTACAAGAAAGAAAGAAGGAAATTCTTGTCAAGTGAGAAACTAAGAATCTACACACACAAAGTCAAGCGGCTCTCACTCCACAAAGGAAGAATCAAAGAGTGCAAACATAAGAGAAGAAGTGAAGCTTTACTAAATGATAGAACCATCATCTCCAAGCAAAGCAAAAACACACAACTCTCTCTCAAAAATGCTCACAAAACTTGACTTGACAAGAATGCCAAGTCAAAGACCTCTCTCCACCTTAAGCTTCAAACCCTAAGGTGGATGAACTATAACAAGTGGATGAAATCCATCCCTACTAAGGTAAATTCTCCAAAAAGTCCACCTAACACTACATCTAGATGCCATGTGGCTACGATGTCACCTCACGTGACAAAATCAAACCAACTTAAAATTTACTAAGAAAAGAAGTTAGATTTAAAAGTGAATAATTGAACTTAGAGAAGTTTAAAACTAGTCCAATCTTAGGAAAATACTCAAAACCTTCAAAGAAAAAGAAAGATGAAGCTTAATTTAAGAAATGAATGAAGTCAATTAAAAATCATTCATTCAAATCTAAGCTTGAAAATTAGATAGAAGTTAGTAATCCTACTAACCTAGGTTAAAGACAAAATTTCAAATTTAATTGAAATAGGGAAGATGTCCAATAGCATGGATGAAGTTTGATAAGCCTTCTAAAAGCTAAACTTCATCCATCTATATCTTTTATTAGGAAGGTTGGATTACTTCATATTTTATGTCTTTAAAATTGAAGTAAAATTTTCTACCACTTTAGATTTCAAAATTTAGACTATCATCACTTTCATTCAAAAACTACAGTAGTCTAGTTAATTTGAATTGGTTAGGGTAATCTTTACAATTTGGTTTAGTTGTCTTGGTTCTTTTGCAAATTTGTATATGTTTAAGCATTAGAAAAGATCCATTGCTTCGAAGACAGAATGAATCAATGTTTAGGCATCCATTAGAATAAGATCACATTTAAAAGCAAGAGCCTAATTGTGCTCATATATTTACCAAGGGTGGATAAATAAATGCTCAGAACTTCATTGGCTACATATACTTAATCATTCATTCTTCATCTAAGACAAAAGTGGATGGTGATATTATAATCATAGTCATTTAAAGAATGACTTGTCCACTATGACTTCAAGGCCCTAAGTCATTTTTCTATCATTGTTGTTTAGAATGATTGTTGTGCGGTCATTTTTTGTAGTCATTTATATCTCAAATTTTTTATAGTGTCCACCAATGGAGTTGGCTACTATTAAAATCTAAATAACCAAACTATGTCATTTGGCAACATAACAATTTTGGGTAGCTTACTACAAATGAAGTTTTTATTTTAATCTTTGAAATTTTTACACAACATAGAGATGAGTTTTTTCTTTGAGGCCATCCAATTTTTATAACTTTTGACTACATGGTTAAAAAATTATTGTATAATATGTAGGGTTTTTTTCTTAGTTGGACATCAAGGCAAGTAATAAAAATTATTATTTTTAGAAATAAAAACTTGAAATTGGTTCTCTGGATTTATTTACACATAAAAAGCTTTGAATTATTCCATTTTGATTAATAAAATGAAAGTTACAAGAAGTTTTAATTTTTAGATAGTTATGGATTTTCTACTCTAAAACAAACATTGAAGTCATTTATTTAACTCACTTTTCAATATTTTTGGAAAAAAATAGAATTGTAGAATGTGTGTTGTTTATTACAACATTTCAATCATTAGGATTAGCAATTTTCAATTCCATAAATAAATTCTTAACAATTAAAATTTTTGAATTGATCTCTACTTTTTTCTACTTTCTATTTTTTTCCTATATGTTGTACAATTCCACGTGGCTTGAAAATTTTCAAGCATGTAGCCAACTTGCCTTGAAGATTAAATCCAAATAATTACCACCATTTTGGAAATTTCTTCATACAAATGTGACCTTGTGAAGTGCAGCTGCTTAGTTTTTCACGAGGCCAAAAAAACAATAATTTGCAATCTATATAGTGGAAATTTTTTAATTCTTTTTCACATGTTTTCAAATTGGCGTACTACAAGATCCTATGATCACCGTGTCCAAAAATAATTTTTTCAAAAACTTGGTGCTTGTATTTTGGAGCCTTTTGAGTAAAAACATAGTCAAGGAACTTTAGGGGTGAAGGTGGGTACCCCAAATTGTCACGTTTTGCTACTAGGCCTAGTTACTATTATTCAATTGGTCAAATTTTCATATTTTCTTATTGGCACGTGTAAGGAGGTTTTAGCACACAAAGAATACAAATTTGAACAACAAAATTATGCAAAAGTTATGAAGGATTAAAGTTTGGTTCTAAACCAATTTCTTCTATATAGGTACATAATTGATTTTGAAGATGTACAATACACATAGTGAAGATGGTGGTTTAGGGTCAATGGTGCATCCCACCAAGACTTTTTCTTTGGTGAAATTTTGCCAGACTATCATAAATCTGACCTCTCTGTCTTCATCCCTTCAAAAACTGGTTTCTATAGTGAAGTCAACAGGACAAAAAAGCACTGGTACCCACTGCCCACCTTATTCACGTTTGAAATGAGTGGTTTGGCCCTTAACCCTGTCCAATGCATGAAGAGAATCCGTCGGAAGACAGAAGTGCAGATGTTCATCCTCGCTACCAGTTTGTGTGGAAAGGGTTAACTTACTGTATGAGTTCGTTGCAAAGCCAGCTGGAATTGAGGTGATCGTAGGATCTTGTAGTACGCGTAAGTACGGTCCAGATCCGTATCCGATATATGCGCATACGAGCATGCGACAAGCGAGCGTTGCAGTGGTGGCTGCGGAGTGCGGAGGTTGGAGGTCGATCTCCCCTTAGGTTTACTGAATTGCTGGAAAGGATTCGGAGAGTGGGTTGGGTATGTGTTGTATTGCTTAGGCTCTTTCACGACGGACGGACGGAGAGAAGAGAAGAGAGGGGAATCCCAGTTTGGGCCTGTGGGGACGAGAGAAGTTTGCGCAATGCCATCGCTGGAGGCCCGGTATTGGGCTGACAGGGACTCGGAGGCGTGCGAGAGCGAAGAGGATGGTGAGGCAGCATTGGGATCGGGGTCGGGGTCGAGGTCGGGGTCGGGATCATCGTCGGATGACGACGACGGCGCGGGAGGAACGTCGGGGTCTGTGCCGATGTGGCCGCAGAGTTACAGGTGAATCCGTCATCACTGAGTTACGTTGCTGATGGAGAAGGATCTCAGCTTTTGCAAATTGCGATTCTTTCCGAATTCTTCTGGACGCTTGTGGAGTGCCTACGCTTGCTGTTCATTCTCCGCTGTGTTTGTGAATGCTTTTCGTGATGGCCCAAGGCATTGTTGCTAGATTATGTCGGGGCATCTTCCTTTGCTGTCTGCTTAGAATTGATAGAGCTGAAGCGTTTTTCTATTTTGTTATTGTTGAATTTTTTCCTGAGGAGACGGGTTGTCGTTTTTGTTCTTTGTTGTTATGGTTGTAACCTTAGTTTGAATGGAAACGAAAAAGTAGGCATTGGGAATGTGAAGCGCAAGTACAATTTTGTGCTATTGCGGAAATTTGACAGGGAATTTGGATTTTGTTGCAGACTATTTTCTGGAGTTACTGATTCTGTTCGTTTTATGAATTGTGGCTCGTGCAGGCAGTCTATGGACATGTACAGCATGTTGCAGTCTCCCAACATTAGCTTGTTCAGCCCAGGCCTAACGCATCGTCTTAGTTCTGCCCATTTGGCGTCGTACCAAAGGTTATCTTCAGATGGACCTACCTCAGATACGCAGCCTCTTAGGATTCCGTTTTTGCAGGGAACAAGGGACAAGGAAGAAATTTTGCTCCCTTACTCCGACCCAATCCAAAAACTGGAGGATGAATGCGTGAAAGCAGATTCTGTCTATTTAGCCGCAGATGACAAAGGGCCTGGAAGTAGTATGTTACAGGGTCTCTTAAATGGTGGGTATCAGAGTCTTTTTCTTTTACTTGGAAATCTTCCACGATCATGAAATTGAAGGTCGATTTGCTTATGTATTTCTCGTTACTCAGTGAGGGAGATGGCTTATTCGTGAAAGCTTGGTTGATTCATACAGCTCTCTTTTCGCTGTTACTGAATGTTTCTGGAGAACAGTCCTGTCTTTCCTGATTGCTCACTGCAACCTAAGCTCTTGATGGGAAACGTTTAGAGCTACGGGTATATCAGTGCATTTGCGAGTTTCATTTATGGGTAATTTGAGAGAGCATTCGTATGAAAAGTATCACAATTAGTAAAGGTGGATGCCAATTTGTCCATGACGGCCAATGAAATACATCGATGATTAGTCCCGGGGGTGGCAATTGGTGATGATGAGTAGCATCTCGCCCAATGAGTATCTAGCCGAAATTAACTTTTCTAAATTACATTTTCCTCGAAATTCAGCTTCAGTGTCACAGCTGTGGAGTTGAATGTTCTCATGACGCTTCTGTAACATTGATTCTTTCTAGCACTTGAGTCCTTCCAATTCTGGGGATTGAGAGTTTAATGATCTGTGCAGGAGCGAACGTGCTGGTAGGCGTGGGGATTTTGACCACTCCTTTTGCATTAATGCAAGCAGGCTCGATCAGTGTGTTGTACCTCTGTATACTGTCAATTATTTGCTTCTATACTGGAATTCTCCTGCGTCGATGCTTGGAAAGTGGACCAGGCCTCGCCACGTATCCAGATATTGGCCAGGCAGCATTCGGTCATATTGGGCGCATTTTAATCTCTGTGAGTTTTTCGACCTAGATTTGCCATTTTTTCCCGTTTGAACTTCGCTCTTTCATCGTTGTGGACCTGATTATCTTATCAGTAGCGTTTGATTATGTTGGCCTGCAAGAATTTCGAAAGCTGATGATTCACAAAGTTGTTTTTACTCAGCGCACGTTGTTGAAAGTTAGAACTACTCACTCCAGTGAAGATTAGAATGGAAGGATTACGTTGATCGGTTTAGACGACCATGTCTTTTTTGCTGATGGATCCGTCTACTGAGGCCTTGATACTTTTCCGATGCTATTCTGTCTCTTGATAAATAAACTGCTCTTTCTGGTCGTGTGCAGATTATTCTTTACATCGAGCTCTATGTAAGCATACAGTAGTTTAAATGCTTCTATTTTTGCATTTCGTTTGCAGTGCCTCACTCACTTATTCTCCAAATATTTATTGTTCTACTGCATGTCTAAGTAAGAAAGGAGATTCAATGTACTTTTGCTTTGGACAAGCAGCATTGAATTGCATAACCTTGCATATTTTTGTTTATGTGTTGGCTCAGGCATGCTGTGTTGAGTTCCTAATTTTGGAAGGAGATAATCTATCAACTCTCTTTCCGGGGGCGCATCTGTTTATCAAAGGCCTTCATATCGACTCCAAAACTGTCTTTTCTCTTCTTACTGCAATGTTCGTGCTCCCCACGGTGTGGCTGCGGGATCTTAGCTACTTGTCCTATGTTTCAGGTTCATCATACGGAAATTCTTCTCATGTTGGCTTGGATCATGTTGAGTTCTAAAAAGAAATTGAAACTGTGATATTGAATTTCTCAGATCTATGTATTAGCTACTTATAAATACGATTTATTACATTCTTGATTTTAATTGAACAGTTGAATTATTGGGCGACACGGTCCTGGACAGCTCGTGACAGCTGGTGCTCTACTCGCTTCAGTTGTCTGTGTGATATTGTAACCCATCTCAGAGAATTGAATCTATTGTACGACATTCATACCAATCCGTAATTTTCTTATTAGGTTTCCTGTTTCTTTACTGAGTGCAGCTGGAGGTGTCATAGCATCAATGGTGGTGGTATTCTCTGTTCTTTGGGTGGGAACATTGGACGGTGTGGGCTTCCATGAGACTGGGCCGCTTTTCAAGTTTTCTGGCCTTCCTGTCTCCATTGGGCTCTATGGTTTCTGTTACTCTGGACACGCTGTCTTCCCCAACATCTATTCCTCATTGCGGAATAGGAATGACTATAACAAAGTGTTAGGTATAAGGTGCGCACTCTAAAACAGAACAGACAAGGATCAGGTTGTAATTGTACCGCGCTTTCATGCACATTGCTCATGCAGAACGACGTAAAGTGCTACTGGATTGCAATGAGCTCTCGTCACGCCTGCTGTTAATATTAAAGATAATATTAATCTGTTTTTGTACCCTGTATTGCAGCTTCACTTTGTGTACGCTTCTCTATGCTGGAATGGCAGTCATGGGATTCAAAATGTTTGGAGCAGAAACTGCATCTCAAATAACTCTCAACTTACCGAAGCAATTTCTGGCATCCAAAATAGCTCTTTGGACTACGGTGGGCCACATTCTCTAAAACCCTAAAACCTGCTTAGTGTCGTGGTGTTGAAAATAGCCTGATGTTTTAGTAGACCTGGAAATCTCACCTTTCCGTGAATATGAAGTGAGTCTCAGCTTGAATTGTGAACTTAACTCGAGATGATTTTTGTGGGTGCGATGCAGGTGGTGAATCCTTTTACAAAATATCCTTTGAACTGGTTCTTATGAGACCCTGGTTGATTCTTTGACAAGTTGATGTGCTTGTCTGGCGGTCTTTCAAAGCTTAGAAATAAGCTGAATATTTCATTTAGAACAAGTTGTTTTCATGGCTTTGCATGGTCTCTCGGAAAGAAAATATTTGTTTCCTCTTTTCAAACATTAATTTAAGTCCATTTATAGGTGATATTCTCCGTGATGGGTATCACTTGTGTTGTGAGTGATTTGATATTTGCAATTATTTTTCAAGTCTGGATCCTCAACCAGAGGAATGCACATTTGCTCTAACGATGACACCAGTGGCACTAAGCTTGGAGGAACTACTACCACATGGGCCTGAAACCTGGAAATATCGTTTCCTGTCAATTTTTATACGCACTGCGCTTGTCATATCCACCTTTGGTGTGGCGGTTTTGGTGCCGTTTTTTGGTGAGTCTTTTATTAAGTAGATAATCATCTGCGTTTCTGTTATCAAAGTAAGGAGCTGGTTCACTGGAACTTTGATTTTCATAATTAGAGATATCCTCTAATTCCAAGTCTAGTTTTCATGTTTCTTCTTTGCCCTCTCATAAGTGTTTCTATTAATCAATGGTGTACGCCCACCATCCTAAACTAATTGAACCGTTGTTGATTCAATTTTTTAAATTCAAAACATTGGAGGCATGCAATGAAAGATTTGGAGGTTGAAAATTGATCATGAGTTTATCCTACTTTGAAAGTTGCATGAGAAGCAACAAAGTGAAGTATATACCATTAGATTAGTGTCGTTTTTATCATACGCTAGTGTGTCGTGTCAGTTACAAGATGCTACCTTGGTTCTTATCTATTGTGATTTTGTGCATTTGTATAATATTTCAATTTTGTCTGTCGAGGATTGGTGCCTCGATCATGGAAGCTCAGCATGGTGATTCCTAGCCTTAGGAATTTACCTTTGTTTTCTGGTGGGTCGACAACAAGCGCTAATGGTGTTAATTTTTTTTCTGGTAACGCTGGATTTCAGGTTTTGTCATGGCCTTCATAGGTTCCTTTCTGAGTATGACTGTGGTGAGTAATGATTAATCTGCGTTTTCTTAATTGCCTATGTAGATGATAGTGCTTGGGAGTTCTTGTCTAGAACGTAAGCTATTTTGAGAGTACAATCTGTAGTGTATATAGTGTGGCCCTAAATGCTGTACATCAACTTTTTGACGTTTGGCCTTAAGATTTTGCTGGAGGTATTATTTGATACTTTGAATGTTAAGGAAATCAGTCAGTAAAGCCATTCAAAAGTTATGGTCAGGGTCGGCCACACAATATGGAATGAAGACTGTTAAGGAAATCATTCAGTAAAGCCATTCAAAAGTTATGGCCAGGGTCGGCCACACAATATAGAATGAAGACTTTAGTTTTGTCCGTCTTCTTTTCTCAAGCGAAGTGAAAGCGGAAGTGACTGAAGAATATGAATTGTACACTATAGATTGTGTGTGTGTGTCTTTGCAATAGATCCCGTGTGTAACATTGCAAAGATGAACGGCCATTGACATTATTTTAAACTGTGAATTGTATTACGCTAACAGCTTGATCCGTGCTGGATTATTTAATTTTGCAGTCATTGATTTTGCCCTGTGCATGCTACCTCGCCATCTTCAGCAAGAAAGTATCGGTGCTCCAAGTGAATTTTTAAACTGAACTCTCTAAGATTGCTGAAAGAAAGGGTTTTGGGTTTAGGGTTTAGGGTTTCAGTTTTCATTTGGAGCTTTCCTCTTCTCTAACATTGGCTCATGTGTGTCACAGGTGACTATATGTGTCATGGTGATGCTTGTTGGGTTTATCTGCTTGGTATTGGGGACTTATTCGTCTGTCTCTGGCATCATTGCGAGCTATGATCACCTCAACAAACTTATTTGAGTGCCCATTGCATTCGTGAGAGCAGGAGGTGTTCTTTCTAAATGGCATTTGGGTGTGCGGTATACTTGAAATGGCCTCAAACTTTGGGAAGGTTTACAATGCAAATAGTGGCTGATTGTCTATTAGCCTCACTCATGTACAACACGTTATTCCAGCAACTTGAAGAATTTGTGAAGTCTTTCCAAACTTCCAAGTTTCCAGCTTGCTTTTGGAATCATGTGTTAGCTAGTTTCTATCTAGGCTCTTTCAATCCATTGCAATTTGTATTCGTGCTAAAGAATTTCTCAACTTGAACTTCAAATGCAATTCTATATAGCTAAATTCATGTATCTATTGCAAAGTCATTCACTAGAAGAAATATGTGTATCGTAATTGGCAAAACCTTTACACATTGGATAGACGACAAGAGTTTGAGGAAATAGGTGCATGATGAAGGACAAGAATGCTTGTTGTGGTCTAGGTTTTCATTGTGAACATAAGTTGGATGATATTTTTCAAGTTGAAAACATGACATTTTATGACAAGGTGTTGTACCATTGCGTACTTAAAATAATATAAGAAATCTACACTACCTAATGTTTCAGATAACAAGTGTGAAGAACAATTGGGTTGTATTCATTTCATTATCTCGATCTCCAAGTAATTATAGGAGTCCAAGTCGTAGATAGGGGATTCTTTGTGGAAATCCACACAAGGGGCTTGGAGGATAGGTCATTTTGAGTGCGCTTGACAAGTAGATCTCGTGAAGTACATTGGAACGGCACCAGCCTAGATTTGGGTTGACCATACCAACGGCGCAAAGAAGCCCCGCCTCGAATCATACAGGTTTTGAGGGTCCTTGAAGTTGGGCTTTCTAGAATTCTCTTTTCCTTGGGATTGCTAGCTTCATTTTCTATGTCATACTCAAAGCTCAATTGCATTTGATTTATGGTCTGCCTTGTATAAATTTCAAAACTTTGAATAGATCAAAATGAGACTTAGATTCTTGGAAAACCATGTTGATCAAACCTTATAGTCTCCAAATCCGCATGGTGGATCCTATTGGAAATTGTTGATTGGCATACATCATTGAGTTGGTTACAAATTGAAATGGTGAAAACTTTCTTAAACTAAATATGGTAATTTGCTCTTAGAGCATCCATTTAAGGAGGAGAACAAGTCTATGGTGAAAGAAGAGGATGGAAATGTGGTTTCTATATTTTTCATAGAAGCCGAAATGAGCAATAGTTCCGTAGGAAATGAAATTAGATTTTTCTGAGCCAAAATGAATTAAAGATAATTTATGCAAGCCTCCGGGGTATAGGTATCTACAAATATTTGTAGACTGTAGCAATGAAGAAGACAAAATGGATTGTGAAGAGAGCTACAAAGTCCAAAAAGCCATGAAAGAAGAGTCCAAAATTATGTAGTAAAGTCCTAAATGCATTCAGTTGGAAAGTAAAATCATAAGTATATAGTTGCCATTTTCTTCAATGAAGATGAGTTCCAAATTACTTTTATATTTTATTCAAGAATACTTGAAAATGATTGTATACCTTCTACAGCTATAGATAATGGTTTTTTTTTTTATAATGATTCATTAAATAACACATTTGTGATTATACAACAATTGTAACAAGTATGACGTCAAGAACTCTTCAAAAGAATGCATGTTGGAGCACACTTGTGGAGCACATGCACTTTTTGCTAAATTAGAAATGTTGTGTATTGTTTTAGCCCCCTTATACGGGTGATTGAAAATGACCAGGTAGAAATCAAGTAGACTATTCTACTGTTGAAGTTATTCCATATATTCTAGAAAAGCTACTCAATTTTGCCAACCGCTTTGTGATACACAAGGGTTAACCCGTAAAGTCCCAAGGCCTCTTTTCCATCAATAACCACTTGAAACTTCTATTTCTATAGCAAAGTGCAAAAATATTTTTTTTCATATTTAACCATAGAATCTTGTTCTAGACTAGTATAAGAATCTATGGCTAAAATTTTACAAAGTTTGACTGTGTAGATTGCAATATATTGGTTTTAAAATGAAGGAAACAATTTTTTCTATACCTAACTCAACTACATTATTTAGGCTTTAAACCTACATAACTTATTATTTTTGTTGTATTGATTTTGAATTTCTAATTTTATAAGACAAAGAATTGAGTTGAAAGTCTAAGAATTTTTTTTTTTAAAAACACACTTAGTTTTTTATCATTAAAAAAATTCTTAAGTAGAAGTAGATTCAAAATTGAAGGAAAATCTAAATTGTTAATAGCTCTATGATGGAATTGAAATACACTAATCTCAATAGTGAGATTGTTCTAGCAAGAGTTCTTAACCTAGTGAAGCTTTAGTTTTGAAAAATTGTAAAAATTGAGGTCAAAAATGAATTTCATAAGTTATTTTTTCAAGAAGATGTTCTAATTGCCCAATATACAAGATTGTCCATAACTTTCACATAACAAATCCAAATGGAATAAACCAAAGATTTCCATGTATATAAATATATAATCTATAAAAGAAATTAATTTTACTTTCAGTTTTTTTGAAGTTTTTTTGGCCCATTGAACAAAGAAAGAGCTTTTTGTTCCATAACTTTCACTCATAGGCTTTGATTGTAATATAAATTATATTTTTAGAAAGCGAATGTGTTTTTCTATCTTCATAAAAAGATTTAGAAAATCATGACAACTATTGAGACCATAGGAGCTTGCCCGAAATCCATTTTGTGTGCCGAGGGAACAATGGGACTTTAGGGGTAACCCCTTGAACGACCTCGGCTCTCCAGATACAGCACCGTATCCTACTCATACGGTTTGCAGTGAATTTCAAGAAGCACTTTGGAGACGTGATATTGGAGTTTCAACCGTATTGATTGTGTATCTATGTTCGTCAGGGCACGAAAAAAAATTTGGTCGCTGTATCACTATCTATCGGCGAAGAATTTTGCGAAAACCATAGCACTAACACCTCCCGCTGTCTTGTGCGTAAATTTTTCTTTTATACAAAATTTGGGCTTGCGGTGTTGGGAGATCGCTCTGGTGGGTGAGCTTCGTGTGATGCACACAGTGTTCACCAAAAATTTCAATTCAAAATTCGCTGGGGATTCATATGTAGGGCATTCCGAAGTTCCATAGGCGCAGGAGCCGGGTCACTCGGACGTGCGACGGGCGCTCTCGAACTACGCCCCAATGGGACATCCTTGCTGGACTTTGGAACTTGTACGTGTCGCTCTCATAGTTCGGGAAACTTTTTGAGTTTTACCGGCTAATTTCCTTCAATTCTCATATTGAACCAGTTTTTTTAGAACTGGTTTTTTTGGCCGATGTTTCCAATTTGCAACCAGTTTTTTTCCCAATTTCTCCGGCTAGCTTTGAACTAGCCGCCGGGTTTTTCCGAACATTGGTCACTCTCCCGCCTCCCCGCTAGCGATACTCGTGGTGGTCGTGTGGTGGTCGTGTGGCAGGAGTGTAACTGAATTTGGTACAAAATCCTACTTAGCAAGCTTCCGGGAGGTGGGACGGGTCTAACTACTTCGAACGACAAAGCAGTTGTGACTGAACCATACATGTGCAAACTGAAGCCTTTGGGAATGAACCCTAAACTTGAGCAAATTCTATTTCTGATTGCGGCCAACCAAGCTCCGCTCTCTGCTGAAGAATCCTAAGGTCTGGTCTTCCACCAGAACCCCGCCCTCCCACCTCATCTTGCCAACGAACACTGACATGTCTGCGAAGCTGAACCCGCAACTACAGCAGGTCACCTTGTATACATATGCGGAGCGGTTTTGTAGCCGATTTCACGTATTATGCTTATTTGCTTGTATTCTGCTCTATATTTCAGGCCATGGAAAGCAGCATTTGATGCGCTGCAACAAGGCCTGCAACTTCGTTGTGGAGCTCGAACCCTAATTCCGGCTATTACCTACTCAAATACGCGGAAATACTGCTCATACGGCCACAAAGGGCCTTGAGTTCGTGACATTTAGGAATTAATGATTGTTGTCTTTCTTTCTCCTTCATTCTCTTCTTCCAAGTTCCAATACATTTTTCCACACTTCACCGTGCTCTTGCCCTTCTAGTTCCCTATGCCTCTAAATGCCCTCCGATAAGGCTTAACCCACAAATGATGTTGCAAACATTTTTTGGCCGATGAATGACAAAGAATCCTTCTATGTAGGACAAAAGTGCAAGTATTCATCTTCCAAATTTTGTGTGAAAAGGGAAGGTCTTCTATAGTAGTTTGACTTCCAATGAATACTTTTGGATATTTTTAAACCAATGGTTCCCACTATACCAAAATAGATGATTTCCATGATCATGAGTCTGTCCTTTAAGGGTTAAGTGAGGTTGAAAGTTGCAAAATTTTGTCCTTCAAAGAAACTCACTTAACTATTAAAATTTGTAGCATTGCCATTCTTTTTTCACCACTATTGCGTTATTATGTTACTTCCTTTACTATTGTAAGCCCAATGTAGTCTATGTAAAATGTCAAAAAAAATTTCCATTGTTTTGTAACTCGAGGGTCACTTAGAGTGTCTATTAAAAACCATGTGTAAACAAAACTTTGGACCCCCTATATACTTTTTGAATTTTAAATAAAATGAAATGAAAAAAATATGAATAGATTTTTCTACTTTGAAAGTTTATGTTTTGATTTATTGATATTTGATTTATTAATAATAATTAGTTACAAATAACTTTCACATCCCTATATTATATAAGAAAAAATTGGCTAAAAAATGAACAATTTCTAAAAATAATTCTCTATTGAAAGCTCATTTTGAGTTGAATATTGATGCAATGGTCATCTAAATGTGTTCTCTAAAAATATTTGAGTTAAAAAAACATGTCATTTTAGTGCATTTTTAACCTCTTCTACAAATCATTCCATATTTTATTTGAGTTTGAAATTTTGGAAGTAGAATCCTATAGTCATTAGTAAACAATGATCAAAATTTGAAGTCAAAATTATAGTTTATTAGAAACCACTTGTTCGCACGTGGTTTATTGTAGTAGAACTAAGTGCCCCCTTATGAGTTTTGTAACCATATTTATTAAAAACCTTTGGAGGACACAACCTATAATCAAGGTAATTATTAAAATGCTCCAATTATTGAACAAATAGGTGTATTCTTTGTTTCTACAATAAACAATGAAGTCATTCATGTAACACTTTTAATCCTCATTGTCTTTTAAAGGTTAATCACTAAACCAAGTTAGAATATTGTTCATTAATAGCAGGTTTTTGCATGCACTGAAACTTGGATGTACTAAAGAGTGCATTCCGTGCCCTAAACTCTAAATCTTAAAAATTTACATGCATCTCCTTAATGTGTTACATTGGGAAAACAAATATTTCACTTGACCATACCCACTTCCTATAAGCTACAATCAATCAAACCCTTGCCCACTTGCTCATAGAATTTTTATTTTTTGTATGGAATTTGATTGACTAGGTTTCTCTCCAAAGACAGTAGAGTTAATCATAAAGTGCCAAAAATGATGACCCAAAAGTTGAAGTTTGAGAAAAAAACATTAGGAAAAATTAAAAGCCTTAAAAGGGCCATTAAGAAAAGGTTTCCTAAGCTATGAACAAGCACAATGCTAGCAAAATTATTTAATGTTAACAAAATAAAAATTAATTAATTATAAAATTATATAAATTATAAAAAATAATTATAATAATTTTTTTGAATAAAATAAAAATAAAAATATGAAATAATCATAATTTGTTGTAGCAATAGTAGTACTACATCAAACTATTAGAGTTTTGTAATATTGGATTTAATTTAAAAATAAAAATTCTTAATCATTTTTTATATTTGAATTTTTTTTTATAAACCTATCCTGCACCATCCAGACCCTACCATTTTCTGAAAAAATAAAATAAAAATAAATAGAAAAATAGAAAAATATTTTTTTATTTTTTTATTTATTAGGCCAGCATTCTCCGCTGTTGAGGATGACAACCCTCTTTATTAATCAAACTTTTGTAATGATAGGATGAAATTCCTTGAAGCACCAAAACTCAAGTTTGATAGAAATTAGTATTGTGTTCTTTTGTACTATTTTTAATTAAGCCTTCTTTTAATCCCTTGTACAAATTAGGGTGGACTTTACAATCAATTCTAATCTACAGTGAGCATTTTTTGAAATGTTTGACTTTGAAAAATCACCCGACCTAGAATTTTTATTCAAATAAAAGCTTTTTGGGAGATATGGAAAGAAATCTTAATAAACTATTTAGAAAAAATTCAAATTTCAAAAATTGAATCTTTTTGGTATCCAATCACTCCTTGAAGTTGATTAGCAACCTTTAAACGTGCCTTTAAATGGTTGATTGGACATTTAGGGATTAATCCATGAGTCACCTTGTAGTGCACTTTATCAATTTTTCATTCCTAATCTTTATTAAAATTTTAGCTATAAAAATGATCCTTTTTGAACTTGAGTCTAAAAGTGTTGTTTTTCAAAATTGGTTTTTATTCCAATTTGAAATTTGGAAAATTCTTAAAATCAAGTATTTTGCAATTTGAACTATGGATATATATCCACAATCTTCTAATTTTATTTTATTTTATTATAGGAAGACAAAAAATTGATTTACATCATGATTTTACTTTGTACATCTGATATGTAATTATAGAGATAATTTCAAAGTTTTAAAGCATTTTTTGTATTTCATATAAATGTTATCCACTTTTTATTTTTAAATTCACAATAATTTCAAATTTTTATATAAACATGAATTCATTTTTTCTTATAGGTTTCATGTTATTTCATTTATGGAAACCTTTTTCTAAAACCTTTTTGCTAGATCATTTCCATTTTGATTACATATTAATCTTGGTAGTTCAAGGAATTATATATTCTAATTGATGTACAAGTCACTAGTCTTACTAAAACATTCTTGACATTAGGTAAGTTCAAAAATGGATCATCTAAGGGCAAGGAGGCATTTGTACAAGAATGTAATAACAGAAATATTATTGAAATATTTTTGTTATACATAGAAACAAAAAGCACTTATAAAGCAATTTTTAGAATATTTTTGAAACCTAAATATAATTACCTATGCATTTTGGAAGTGGCAACCATGTAGATTGATATTTTAGCTTATAGACTACAACAAAGATGAATAGAAATGCAATTGCAAAGAGAGGAAGTTAGTTGAAGAAATGACATGTACCATACTTGGGATGCTCTAGTGAATTATGAATGCTTGTCCTCCAAATAATTAAAAATGGAGCAATAAATTAAATAAAGATGCTTGCTAAGAAATCCAGAGTGCTTTTATAAAGCTTGACAAGTCACTATTGAAGCACAAAAATGGTACATAAAAGAGCATTGATAATAAAGAATTGTGTTGCAAAAGCACCAAAAATGGCCTATAGGGTTAAGAAAATGGCATTCAAAGCAATCAAAAACCACCCATTACTTAGCAACTGCATTGAATTGAAATTTGAATTTTTAAGAAAATCTATTGCCCAAACATTGCCACGTCTTGCACTCCCCCTATGTTTCCACCGTCCGCTTTTTTGGCAAGGCCTATGCTAAGAGCAAGCATTTGAAATGGACAGATTCTCAGTGATGAAGATCCATTGCGCCCCTCTTGTCACCTTCATTTGGTACTTGCTTTGGTTCTTCGAGTATTTGGCACTGGCCCTGCTCCTCTTTGCATTTCAATCACTATATGGCAATAATCCTCCATAGCGTTTTAAAATTCACTTTGATGACTATTGCATATCGCCACCCATCTCTTCTTTTGAGCATGCTAATAGATTCTCACATATTCTCTTCATTTTGAAACTAATGCTTAACTACTAGTTCCTCCTCAATTGTACTGCTAGTATTTCTAACGTTGTCACTATCTATCTTATTGTATAGGTACTCTTTATTCATGCCTTCCTATAAGCACATGTTGGTCTTGTCCTATGCAAATAACTTCTCTTCTTTGTCTTTTAGTTGTGGTTGCTTTCAACGGAAATGCAAGGTTCTAGAGAAACTAATAGGTGCAACACTTGTTGTTGTAGACGCCGACCATGGCATTGGCTATGAAATGTACTAATGTAGGATCTCTAGAGGGGAAAAAATGCAAACGCATGCTAGAGCTACTACTGATTGAAACTATTGCCCTTCAACTACTGCCACACTTCTTGTAAGACAAGTACACTTCTAGGATCCTCTCCTCTTTTCTTGGCTCTCCTCCTTTATATTACTAGTTGTTGGTTCTATCTACAGATTAGAGGTATAACACCATAGTAAGGGGCCTTACATCTTGCAACTAGGACATTAGCTTGTATTGCATCATGTAGTCTTTGTCCTTGAGCCTTTACATTTTTCACACTCCATTGTTTTTTGTCTCTTTTTAGATCTAGCAATCTTTGCCTATGCTAGTTTGGCTTTCAATTTTTCTTTTTTTTCAATGCCTTCTATTTTTAATGGCTTATTTTCTAACCGTCTTTTTTCTCTTTCTACTACAGTTGTCTCTTTCTTCTCTACCACTTCTTCAAGATGCCTAATGTGTTCTTCTTGCATTAGAAGTATAGACTTCTCATAATCCACCTACAGTTCCATTCTTCTTCTAGACATGCGAGGCAATTCTACATGCGGTACCTCCAATAAATCATGAAAATTGTTTTTTTGTGAATGTTGCCTTACAAGGATTGATTTAGTACATGGCTACCTTCTCCCTACTTTGTTGTCACGTTGCACTTGCCCTAATTCACTATCTTCTTGCACTTTGTTTGCTCCGTCTTCTTCATCTTCTAATACTACAAGACCTACTCCATCTATGCACTCAGTTTTGTCATTGGAATCAATTTCCATATAATATTAGGTACACTCAAGAAGGTCCTCTATAATCTCTTCAAATATTTCTTGGATTTCCCATTCATCAAGTTACAATTTTGGATTAAATGCACAAGAGTTGTCTTCCTTGGTTCCACCACTTATATCTCCTACTATTCTAATATAAACCTCACTTGGACCCATTTTTGAGTAAGTTTATGGCAGATGCATTTATTGGATAGATACTAGTAACCTTAAACCCTTTAGTTATGTTGTCAACAGATAAAGCTCTTCTCAAACTATGTACTACCCATTGTACTAAGTCCTCTTTTATAGGCATTTGGCCTTTGTGACTAACTATCCATTTATCCTTGTATGTCTAAAATGCAAGTTTGAATGGCTTAAAGCAAGTGATGTCCAATGGCAATAAAGCATAGGACATGTGAGATGGAAAAGTAAGTAAGTCTAATTCCTTATTCATAGCTAACTTAATCACCTCCAATGTAATGTGGGACTTATGTCCATCTAGTATCAATAAGTGTCTATTGGTGGAAGATAGACCATAATTCTCCTCAAGAATTTGGACAAAGTGATGTATCCAAGCTTTGAATAAGACATAAATCATCCTTGCCTTGGGTTGCATTGACAATGCAACCCCACCTTGACTTATTTTCCTAAGGTAATTCCTTATCTTTTTTTGCCTAAAAATGTAAAAGTATAGGGTAATTTCTCCTTTGGCATTGATGCAAGCCAAGACAGAAATCTACTCTCTCTAGTCAGGAGTCACCATATATACGTTTCTAGAACCTTTTGGGGCAATGATATAGCCACCACCATCCTTCCCTGTTTGGGCTCCAGTTTCATCAGAGTTCCAAATTTATTCTAATTGGTAATTGTGACTATCATAAAGCACTTGTAGATTGTTGTAAAACGATGCTACATTTTTTTGACATAAATTTTTTGTTCATTTTTGTTGTAGGGCTTGAGCTTTTTTTATTACTAATTTTGAGTGTTTTTTTTTAAAGCACTTGATCCAACTAAGGCCAAGGACACCATCTTTGAAAGGTGTTAGTTTGGATTGAGTGAGAATTCCTACCTTCTCTCTCAATTGTCAATAGTTAGAAGAAAACCTAGGCTTTTCATTTTCATCAAGTAATCTACTAATTGTGCTTCTTCTTCATGAGTTAGAAGATCCATTTTTCCCTCCTCTACATCGTAGTTCCAAAAATGTGATTTCTCAAAGTAGAAGATATATTGTTCTCCCTAGCAGCACCTCTAATGGACATACCGATAGTGGCGCAGATAGCCATTGTTGTTGCTGTTAGAGAAGTTGGAGAACTGCATGGCCACCTCTGTCGTGCCTACCTATTGTTTTAGGTGCATGACAAGTCCAACCCCAACTTTTGTTGCACTTCTTTGTTCTTGCGTTTCTTCTGGAATGACTTGTTCACCCTCTTCATCAAAAAAATCTGCAACTTCTTCTACTCTTGTGTGTGGAAGAGTCTGATAGCGATCCTGACCATAGAACAAACAACTTTGTTGAGGCAAATTTGCATTGCTATCTAGCCTTTCAAATTTCTCCATTTCATTGAATCACTCTTGGTCTTCTTCTCTTTTAGCCCAATTGAACAATTTGTAATTTTGCTCCTCTCTAAACTCGTCCTCATCTTCATAGAACTAAGATTCATTGCTCTCCAAACTCTTTTGCCTTTCCCAACTCTCTTCATCTCCCTCATTGCCTTCCTCAGAGGTATTACTTCTACTCATCTTTCTAGGATGGACTACAATCTCAATTAAACTCAATTCAATGTGATATGATGATTACTATCCAAGCAATGTGTGCAATCTTACTCTTGTAAATTGGCCAAAGCTACAAAATTCCACCTCTACCTTCTCCATACATGGCTTGTGAAAATGGAGGTGAAATAGCCATGTCTTAGGAAGGAATTAATTAAAAAAATTTAATGGCATTTATTCTCTTTAATAAAGTAGTACACGACGCTTTCTAAAACCAATGGCTACAACAATTGAAAAGAAAGCCCTCATACTTTAGAACAACTCTACAATCTTAATTTAATTGCATAATTTAAATTCTAAATTTTTAATGTCCTTTTTTGGCCCTACTAAAATTGTCCAAACTTCATTTCTATTCAATTCACTACAAATCATCAATAAATTTTTACTACAGACAATGAAGTGCATTCACTAATTACAAAAGGTACTTTCTAATACATTCAAGACTTCAAACCAATTATCTCCGAGTTAGGATGCATTGTGCTCATTGTACTTTGTTGCTTTCCCGCTTTGAAGTTATAGGATGTAGTGTAGAGGAGTCACTGTGAACTTGAATATCACTCGTATGCAACTGCTATATGACTTCTATGACTACAGCCCACCGGTATGGCTATCTCGTGATTGAAAAATGACTTGACTGCCACTGCCATGCGCAGATACAATGCCACCTACACCCTATGCAGCCGTGACTGTACGACGACTAAAAAATTACTGGCCACGTGTCCACCTTGCTCCAATTGCAAAATATCATTCGTACTAAAAAATGACTTGAAAATGACTTCGACCATGGTCGTCCACGTCACATTTGGCATGGGTCGGCCATGACTCCATTATCACTAGAATGTGACTAGTGATCGACATGTCCACCTCAGATTTATAACAGGTCTCCCATTACTACAAAATGACTAGTAAATGACTATCTGCATCTGAATCCACGTTGGATTTTTCAAGGGTCACTACTTACTCAAAAATGACTGCTGAATGACTGATGATGTGGAAGTCCATATCAGATTCCGAATGGGTCAGTCCTTCCTCAGAAATGACTGAAGAACGACTGCCGACGTGGTTGTCTACGTCAGCCGCCACCAAATCAATCACTTGCCACATGGCATCGGAGTCCACATTTTCTTTAAGTCTTTATCTTTCTAGCCTCATGCATTACAAGTTTCATCCAAAACCCCATCCAAGTTCACAATGGATGGTGATAATACATGGGCAGTCATTTATGAATATGACTTGTCCACTATGACTCTAGGGTCCAAAGTCTCCCTACAGTCATTTTTGTCCACTATGACTCCTAGGTAGTCATTCTTCGTAGTCATTTATACACTGTTTTTTTTGTAGTGTGGATATCTTTCAAGACTTCCTTAAACATTTCTTGGAGGTCTTCATCGATGATTTTGCTATTTTCAGCAAGTAGAGTGACCACTTCACTTACCTCCGGAAAACGTTTCAGCAATGCCGGGAGACCAAGCTAAAGCTACACCCGGGTAAGTGTTTCTTTGGTTTGGCATCCGGACTGTTGTTGGGACATGTGGTCAGCCGGAGAGGGATTGAAGTGGACCTGGACAAATTCCGAGTCATGATCGGACTTTTGCCACCCAAGAATCTCTGGGAGCTACGCGGATTCCTTGGGTGTGTGGGGTACTACCGGAGATTCATTGAAGGATATGCTCGGCTAGCTAGTCCATTGATGGAACTGCTCAAAAAGCAAATGGATTACGAATGGACGGAGGCTAGGCAACATTCGTTTGAAAAGCTGAAAAAGAGGTTAGTCTTAGCTTCGATTCTGTAGTGATTAGTCGGATCAGTATTCCTCCAATTAGCTCTTAATTTCTACTAAAGACCAACTTAGAGTAAACCGCTCCGGAATCGTTTCCACGAGGACTTAAGGCTCGTGGATCTAGGCTAACTCGGTTTAAGCTTTTCATTCCGCCTTTTCTTTCTAATCCGGACCAAAGGTCCGGTCTGGCTACTAGTGCGGTAGTGTCCGATAGGTTCTGGAAAATTCCGGAACCCGTTCAATTGCCCCTTCCGGGATCCTTGAGTTTAGATGATAAGTGGCTAGATCCACCGTCCAGATATTTACCGTGTCCGGAAACACTAACTATCTCCCTCTCTCTTCTCTCTCTTGACCTCTAGTACTAATGCTAACTTAATTTTAGGGACCGGAAATATCTTACTGTTCCGTCACCTCACAAATCCGGAAGGCTTACTGGACCAGGTCACGTAGGGACGGTCAAGGACTACAACGACATTCTAGTATTAAACCAACACTGAGCCTCCCATTGATTGGGTGGACATCCTTGCACTTTCTTGGGCGTTACACCGGAGCTTTGACTCCTTCTATGGGGGAATTCCGATATTCGGAATTTGGATCACGTCTTACAAACTCCCATACACGGAAGCTGCTCTCAGACTCTTAGACATCTTCATACACGAGGCAGTGTCCTCCCCTTAGGCTATACCGGCATTCAGACAGGTAGCACACTAACATTTCCTCCGGAATAATCCGGTTGATCCCCCCATCAAACCAATGACATCAGGAACCACTCACAACATCGACACTTGCTAATCAAGGTAAGTTCTCAGCATCCGGAAAAGGCACGAATGGACCCACATCCATACAAATATGCACCAAGTATAAGAAGAAAGAGAATGGAATACCTCCAAATGCTTTGAATTAAGTTCAAAGGTACACACTAAAAATCATGTGGTGAGTGAGTGACCACAAAGGTTCATCAAAACCTAACTTACACTAAACCTGACATCATCTCAAAATCACACAAAACACTCCTACTGGTCTGCTAGATTTCCGGTAATCTTTAGATCCTATAAATCCGAATTGGTGACCAGACTCCGGCACTGTTACAAGTATGTACAAAACTACTTCCTATTTTTTCGCATCCTATTCCTTAGGAAGAATAATTTCTTTTAACAAGTCTTGGTATATCTTCTTCCGGCTACTCTCCGGAGGAAACACACTAGGGACAGTTGCTGCCCAATTTGAACCTGTAGAGATATCGGTTCCTTTGTCTGCACTCTGGGTTCCGGCTACTGGAACTTCCGGACTTCTCTGGGAATCTCTCCGGGTAAACTTCTAGCGGGGAGAAGATTGAATAGACCAAGTCCTCCTTGTTTCCGGAGGTGTACCTGTAAGGTATATGATTGGGTTCTTGTGAAAGAGGTCCTCACTTCCCCTAGGTACAATGGTACCCCAATCCACTCCTGTTTTTACAGGTGGAGGTGATAGTTCTAGAACAGGAGGCACCACCGGCGACACCTCTGCAACAACTGTTTCTGGAAGAACATTTTCCTCCGGAACCGGCAATATAGGGGTGGGAGAGGAAGGAGAAGGGTCTACCGGATTTGGTTCTACGGATGCCAAACATTCCATCAAGTCTTGCATCTCTGCTCGCGAAGCGTCCATCTTCCTCGCCTACTCCAACAGACACTTGACTATCGGCACTCGACTTGAGCTTGCGGCTACGTCGAAGTTGGCTTCAAACAACCGGGCCTTGTTAATGTAGTCCGCCGGGACCTCCAAGGATTTCCGGAGCTGGGTAACACTCCGGCCTAGTGCCTCCATCTGCCGGCGGTGCTCTTCCTCCACAACTTTCGCCTTTTCTTGGGCCGTCTGCAACTCGTTCTCCAATCGGGTGCAATTGGATTCCGACCTTTGGGCCCGTTCCAGCAAATTCCGGTTCTCCACTCGTAGAACGCCCAGCTCCGTCACCATCTTCTTTTGGTCTTGGATTAGAAGGTCGTTCTGCTTCTCAGTTGTCACTAGAGCGTCCGTCCTCCGAAAGATGGCATTCCGGTCGGTCAGTGCCATCTTCCGGCACACCCGTCTGAAGGTCTCTTCATAGTTGTGGAGAATCTTCATAATATCGTTAACCCACCACACGATGTGCTGGGCCATCTCCGTAATATCCTCGTAGGGCGACCTCCCCAATCGGATCTCAGTCCTTTCTTCCTCCTCTTCTTCTAGGGGATTGGTCCGAGAGGGACCGGCTTCTGTCCGGGAGGGACCGACTTCTGTCTGGCCCGGAATGTCTTCCTCCGTTCGCTCTGGAACGAAAGGACTCCCTTTTGGCATCACCGGTGGAGTTACATTCCGCCGGGTTCGTTTCTTAAGAGGAGTGGACTGCTCCTCTTCTTCCGTCTCCTCGTCATCTGGACCTTCCCGGTGAGAGGGTTCTTTTCCTCCGTACTTTTGGAGCTGAACCAACTCCAGATAGGCTTCCTCTTCATTTTCCTTGAGTAAAGAATAGTATAAGTATAAGTGGGAGATATAAGCCGGAAGAGGGCTCCCACCTTTCTTCCCTTGCCGGAGAAAACGCACGAGATCTCCTACCAGCTCAAAGATGATGAACGCCCAGTCCATCATCATTTTCCCCTGGAGGCTTGCCAAGATGGTGGAGGCTACCTTGGCCACTACTCGCCTCGGCTTGGTCGGGTGGAGGATAGGGTTAAGAAACGCTACTACATCTCGGTATTCTGGGTTTACCAAGTCTGAGACCTAGTAACCCTCCTTTGGATTCGCCGTCGTCCGGAATTCACCCTCCATATATTCTGGATTCTTTTCCATCACCTTATCTGGCTCCACCCGGAACCCGTAGACGGCTCTCCACTCGTCCACTGTCTACAGCTCAGGTTTCGCCCGGTGGGTGGTATCCAAGATATCACTCTTTGGGCGCAGCAAGTCCGCCACCAGACTCTCCTCCCGGATGCCCCAAGGGACATCCAGCAATCCTGCGCACCCCATATTGGTGAGGTTCCTCCGGAGACGCTCCATCCGGACTTCATCGGTTGGAATTTCCGGCACCACCCGTAGCACTGGAATCGTCTTCATCCGTGGTTGCGGCGCTAGAGTTGGCTCGTCTGACTCCTCCGGCTCCTCCCTCAGTCTGCGTCGTATGGCCCTGAAAGTCATTACGCACACACGAGGAGCCTCTCACAACCTCTCTCTAACTCTCTTTGCTCACAAAAGGTCACTCCAGAACACACCTGCACGATCGCAAATCACACAGTCCCTCAATCTACTGAAAGTTCTAAGAGCTGGGAAGGCAAGAAAACAAAGATGCAAGGCAACAAGAAAGCAACTGTGCCTTCTACCGGCTACAGTCCTTTTCTTATATTGGTCTAGATGGATGGACGGTTGGACAGGTGAACGAAAATGCGGAAGAAATTTCGGCGGCAAAGCCTAACCATTGTACGGCTTACGGATTCGGTTTCCGGCTTTTAGGGCCGGCGTCGTCATCCGGTTTCCAAAACTTTTTAGGGTTCCAGAATTAGGTTTTTTTTACCTAATAGGATTTCTCCGGATCCAAAGTTCCAGTATTTCCTAAATCCTACTAATCTTCTATTCGAACTCAAAACTTTCCTATTTAAAGGAATAAATTTTAAAATTTCCCGTCTAATGCTAGTCTTCTATGGCTAGCATATGGAATCACACTCCCATAGGTTCTATCTCCACCAAACTGGAACAAGGAGTTTCATGTCACCTTGGATGCTTCCGGTCGGTGCCTAGGGGCGATCCTATAGCAACCAAACGAGAAGAACCAAGAACGGCCGATCTACTACGCCAGTAGACAGATGAGCCTGACCAAACGGAACTACACAACATCTGAGAGAAAAGCCCTTGCCATTATATATGCCTACAAGAAGTTCCGGCATTATTTGCTTGGGTACAAGGTAACGTTCTACACTGACCACGATGCGTTGAAGTACCTTGTTAATAAACTAGATCTTTCCAATAGGCTTGCTAACTGGATCCTGTTGTTACAGGAATTTGACTACAAGGTGGTAGTCAAATTTGGAAAAAATAACTCCAATGTCGATTACCTTTCTAGGCAAAGGGGAACAGAGACGCTACAAAGTTTGACGGATGAGTTTCCGGAATTACCTCTACCCGAACCGAAAGAAGGTCTAGAACCCATCTCCGTATTCCAGATAGAGAGAAAGGACAACCCGGATTTTCAGATGATTATGGATTATCTCCGAACCGGAAAGTATCCGGACGGGTTGAGTAGAGAAGAAAAGAGTGTATTCCAACACCGGGTGGCTTCTTATTCCATCATACAAGGGGTATTGTTCAGACGGGGAACAAATGATAAGTTAAGGAGATGCTTGGAGTCAGAATATAGAAGACCGGTCATCCAGAGCCTACATGAAGGACCGGCCGGAGGATACTTTGCATCAGTGTCCACTATTGAAAGAATCTGTGGAGCCGGATATTGGTGGCCGTGTCTGAACAAAGATGTCTGGATTTTTGTTTGAAGTTGTGATCCTTGTCAAAGAACCTTAGTTGCGCTAGAACTCCCGGAGTGGGAAATCAAGTTGAGTGTCCAATCTTTTGCGAGGTCTCACTTCCCTAGTTGGTAAACAGAATAGCTCTAGTAGATGTTGGAACGGACGGGCGTACTTTGTGGGAATGTGATCCCACATGCTAGACTCAAAACACTAGCATATGACGGGAAATTTCAAAAATTGTTCCCTTAAAAAGGAAAGTTTTTGAGTTCTCATAGGAAATTATGGAAACTTAAGAATACCGGATCTCCGGATCCGGAAAAATTTCATTAGGTCTAAAAACCTAATTCCTGAACCCTAGAAAGTTCCGGAAATCGGGTGACGACGCCGACCCTAAAAGCCGGAAACCGGATCCATACTAGGGTTAGGTTTTTGCCGCCAAAACCTGTACCGTACATTCATCCGACTGACCGTCCGTCTGGCTAGTATAAGAGGAGAACTGTAGCTGGCAGAAGACACGAGTACTTCCTTATTTTCCTTCCACCTGTGATTTCCGTCTTCTTAGCTTTGTGAGAATTCCGGTAGACTGAGGGACTGTGTGAGTTGCGATCGTGTAGGGGTTATCGAAGTAAAACTTTGTGAGCAGGAGAGGTAGGAAGAGATTGTGTGAGGTCTTTCTGTAAGCACGATGTCTTCCAGGGCAAGCCGACGCAAGTTGAAGGATTTGTCCGAGGACTCAGACGATGAGCTTCCGCCACCGCCGCCCCGGCCGAAGACTATTTTGGTGATGAAGGTGGTGCCGGAGGTTCCTACCGAGGAAGACCAGCTGGTGCGTCTGCAAGAGAACCTCACCAATACGGGGTGTGAGGGGCTCATGGAGGTTCCGTGGGGCATCAGGGAGGAGAGCTTGGTGTCTAATTTACTTCGTCCGGAAAGCGGTATCTTGGATTCCACCCTCCGGGCGAAACCAGAACTGTGGTTGGTTAACACATGGAGAGCCGTCTACAAATTCCGGGAGGCACCGGACAAGGTCATGGAGAAGAATCAGGAGGTTATGGAGGGCGAATTCCGGGCGCCGGCCAATCCGAAGGAGAGTCACTAGATTTCTGACCTGGTGAATCCAGAGTATCGGAATGTGATAGCATTCCTTAATCCTATCCTCCATCCGACCAAGCCGCGACGAGTGGTAGCGAAGGTAGCCTTTGCCATCTTAGGGAGCCTCCAAGGTAAAATGATGATGGATTGGGCAACCATCATCCACGAGCTAATAGGGGACCTTGTACGTTCCCTCCGGACGAGGAAGAAGGGTCAGAGCCCACTTCCGGCGTACCTTTCCCATCTGTATGCCCATCACTCCCTACTTAAGGCAAACGAGGAGAGTACCTACTAGGAGCTAGTTTAGCTCCAACAGTACGGAGGAGAAGAACCTTCTCCTCGTGACAGACCGGACGATGAGGAGACGGAGGACAAGGAGCCACCCACTCCTCTAAAGAAGAGGCAACGGCGGAATAGGACTCCACCGATAAATCCGACAGAAGATCCTCTTGCGCCGGAGCCACTGGAGGAAGAAATTCTGGACCGGAAGATGGAGACTAGACCAGCCCCGAAAGAAGTCCGACCTTCTATACAGGCAATTGGGCCGGTGCAACCGCAAGCTGGTCCCACTCAGGCCGAGGTTGGACCCTTCCGGCCCAAGCTTATGGAGGCAGAAGAGGGAGATAGAACCCACATGCAACTAGGGGGGACGCCGTTGGAGGACATCACGGAAATGGCCCAACACCTTGTATGGCGGGCGGATGACCTCACAAAGCTTCTCGAGAATTACAAGGAGGCTCTCAAGCGGGTGTGCCGAAAGATGGCACTGACTGACCGGAATGCCATCTTCCGGAGGACGGATGCGTTGATGGTGGCGGAGAAACAAAACGGCCTCCTAATAGAGGAACGAAAGCGACTGTTGAAGGAGTTGGGGACTTTACGTGTGGAAAACCGGACATTGCTGGACCGAGTCCAGAATTCGGAATCCAAGTGCGTGGGATTGGAGAGCAGTCTATGCACAGCTAGGAGACGGCCCGGCTCCTAGAAGGAACCACCGCCAGCAGATAGCGGCATTGTGTCAGGGTGTGGTCCGGCTCCGGAATTCCTTGGAAGTACCGGCGGACTGCATCAACAAAGCCCGGCTGTTCGAAGCCAACCTTGACGCAGCCGCCAACTCGAGTCGGGTACACATCATCAAGTGCTTGTTGGAGTAAGCGAGGTAGATGGACGCATCCCGGGCAGATATGCGGAAGATGATGGAGTATTTGGCTCCCACTAAGTCGGATTCGGTAACTCTTTCTTCCCCCTCCGCGCAAACTTTGGTGGTTTAGGAAGGTAATAACCCGGAACCCATGGTTACTAAAGTAGTACTGGTGGTACCAGTTGATCCGGAACTTTCACCACCACTCGGAAGGCCAGAAAGAGTGGACTGGGGAGCCGTGGTACCTCAAGGAAGCGAAGATCTACTTCCGGTGACCCTGACCATCGACTTGACGGGTACTTCTTCGGAAGCTCACAGTGGTCGGGCGGTACAATCTTCTCCTCGTCATAAGAAGACCCAGAAGGATTCCCGGGGAAGTCCGGACGTTCCGATAGTCGGGACCCGGAGTGTAGATAAGGGACCCCAACATCGTGGAGGTCCAGAGATGGGGACAAAGGGGGCCAAATTTGTTTTCTCTGAGGAGTAGCCGGAAGAAGATGAAGTTGGATTTGTTGAAGGACTATGCTCCTCCTGCGGATCCGGATCTCAAGGAATAGTGTGTAGTAGTGTAGAGTAGCAGCAATACCAAAGTCCAGCCGTCAAAAGCCGGAAAAATTGGATCTGGAATTTACTGGAAATCTAACGGACCAGTAGGAATGTTTTGTGGGATTTTTAGGATGATGTTAGTCTTAGTATAAGTAGGGGTTTTGATGGCCTTTCTGGTCATTCACATCCGTTCCATAGTTTCAGCATTGTATCTTTTTGAGCTTAATTCCAAGTGTTTGGAGTATCCATTCTCTTATCTTTTGTATCTAGTACATGTTTGGGGGGGGTCCATTCTTGCTTTTCCAGAGACTAAAAACTTACCTTGAGTAGCAAGAGTCGATTTTGTGAGTGGTTTCCGGGTGTAACTAACTTGATGGGGAGATCGACCGGATAAATTCGACAGTAGTGTTAGTATATTACTGCCCGGATGCCGGTATAGCCTACGAGTAGGATACGGCCTTAGGTGAAAGGGTATCTGAGAGGCTGCTAGCAACTTCCGTGTACGGGAGTTTTGCAAGATGTGCCCGAATTCCGGATTGCCGGAATTTCCCGTAGAATAGAATTAAAAGCCCTAACGCAAGCCCGAGAGAGTACAAGGAGATCCACCCGGTCGACGGGAGGCTCAATGCCCAATTAAGGTTAGAATGTCGTTGTAGTCCTTGACCGTCCCTGCGTGACCTGATCCGGTACGCATTCCGAATTTGTGAGGTGATGGAACAGAAGGATACTTCCGGTCCCTGAAGAGTTAGGTTAGTAGTAGTGTTAGAGATTGAGAGAAAGAGAGAGAGAAAGAGAGCGTGTTTTCGGACATGGTAAGCATCTGGACGGTGGATCTAGCCACTCGTCACCCAAACCCAGGGATCCCGGAAGGGGCACTGAATGGTTTTTGGACTTTTCTGGAACCCATCCGGCACTAGTGGCCGGACCGGACCTGTAGTCGAGAGTAGTATGACGGAGAGAAAGTGAATGCTTAGATTGGGTTATCCTATAAATCTGTAAACCTCAAGTCCTCGTGGGAACGATTTCGGAGCGATTTACTCTAAGTGGGCCTTTGGTGCGAATTAAAGGCTAACTGGAGGAATACTGGTCCGACTAATCGCTACATACTTGTAGCCACCTAACTTTGTATAGATAGGAACGGATACCCAAGGTCGTTGTAGTATAAGAGGATCTTATGGGAGGTCTTTGTGTGACCTGCAATCCGGATTAATATCTAGGTTGTTGTCAAGGACCTAACCGGATCCGTAGTAATTAGAAGATTAAGGAGATAGGATAGTGGGTCTTCAGCCACTATGTCGTACACGCAGTTAGCTGTAAGTATCTTTACAACAACAAATTGTTGAAAGATGACACGAATTATCATTCCAGAGAACTCTACTTTGATATTGTTTGAGTTGGAGGTTTCCGGATCATGACTACACCCGGAACCTAGTTCCGTCTCTCCTCGTTTATGGTTTTTGTTGCCTTTGTTTTATCCTTAGAGGATCTATCCTTGATCTAAAAAAGGGGTGGGGACTCACCACTTGTGTAACTAACCTCTCTGCTCTCTAAATCTAATGAACAATACACCCAGACAACATAGTTGTATTATGAGAAAGAAGTATTCTCTCACAGCTTCCGGATTGGCCGATTCGGAAACAAGTCACACAGCAAAACTCTCACACCCCTCTTACTACAACAACGGATCCGAACTTCCAGACTCAAGGGAGTAGAATTCCAAAGAAAGGACAGTGTATTGAGGTGGAGGTTGGTAGACCTTCCGGAGTAATAGGAGGCCTTTTCCTCTGGCGGTCGCTTATCTCTGCACGGAACCTCCCTAATTCCGGACTCGTAAGAACCTCTACCTCCCTATCCGGATCACCGTTCTAGCAATTTGAAGGCACGTAAAGCTCACACTCCCTCACTCAAATTGCATCCCTTTCGAGCTATCTCAACACCCAAGAGATCCGTCGTTCAAGACCTGGATTCCTGTTCACCCGTCCCTCTCTTGCTCCAGTACTCAGATACACCACAAACGCACATACCAGCTAAAACTCTGTAAGCAAAGTGCAGCTAGTAGTACCCCAGCCGACTTAGATTAAGAAAATAATTAAAATAACATACGTGAAAACACTCGGATGGCATTGGAATTGGAATGCAGGACAACTAACTTGCCTGCCATTAAATACTAACTGAAAACCCAAAGTCAACACCTAAAAGCCTAAGAAGAAAACCGGAAATCTAGACAGCCAATCGTTGAACCCCTCCAAGATATCTAGAAAGATCAGCCTCAGCTCACCCGAAAAAACCGGAGATTCTTAAACCACTTGCCTAAAATTCCAGAACCTTGGCCCACGCTCGAAAATCTGTTTCGAATCCGAAACTATTCATCCTCAAAATTCTAAAGCCTTGGCTTCCAAGTCTTTTTTGAGCGATTGCCCGCTTGATTGGTTGGCGTCCCCCTCACGCTCCTTGCCGGAGTCGTCTTAGTTGTTGCCCGAGTCTGGATATGGCGCTTTGTAGGAGACGGATCGCTATCCCCTCCGTTCTGGACGTGGAATGTGCACTTTCTTCTTCAGAGTCTTTAATGACTTGGATTTCCGTCCCCTTTTCTAGCGGTGTCTCTTCCAATGTCGTTGGTTCGCTCCTCTTTTCCGGTGTAGTCTCTTATATGTGCATAAAACTTTTCGGATTCGTCCGAGCCGAATTGATCATTCCTTCGATCCGTCCGATGAGATCTCCCCTAACTCCCTATCCTGGAACTTTGAAAGTTCCCTTCAAGAGGTTGGGTGCTGTCTGAACTCTAGGGGGTTTTGGAGTTGAAACTTTGGGTAGTACTGGAACCGACTTTGCGCTGGACTCGTGTTCCAGATCCAAAGTTGGCCTCAAGTTTAACTCTGTCATCCGCATCTTGCTGGAAATGGGCTCGGCCGGCGTGAGTATCTCTCTTAGTCCTTCCGTCTGAGCTGCACGATGCGCTAATGGTCGCCCTGAAGTTCTTGAGACAAAAGGGAGTTCCGGAAAGGTCGAGAAATCCATTACCTGATTCGGATCTATGGTAGTCAGCAATTGCCGTAGCTCCCCTAAGATCCACTCTATCCGTGCCGTGAAGTCTACTAAGATGGTCACCACCTTAGTCCCGGTTATGTGACCCTCTTGTATCATTTTAGAATCAAACAGAGTTGCTTTCGTGATAATGTCTGCTTTAATGTCGATCGCTTTGGATAGATTCTTGACAAGGGCGAGGGCCTCCTTTTCTCATTCCTTTGAGACCGCCATCTCTCCTTCCGCCCAATTCAGTCGGGTTTGGCTTTTATCCCATTCCGCTTCTAGCTCCTGAATACGGTCCTCTTTCTTCTTTAGGTCTTCCAGTTTGGACAGTTGCTTGACTGCTTCTACAATCTGATCCAGCTCCATCTTTAGAACTTCTGCCGTGTCTATCACCAGATCCACCAGGTTGTCATGGAGTACCTTGGCTTCGCGTATCCACTCGAACCCGACATTGAAAAGCACCGATTCGGATTCCACTTCCGGATCTTTTCTTGACTCTCCTCTTTCCATCACCGGTGGTGTGATCCATGATCTCGGATCTGTTGACTTCCGCTTCTTTGTCCTCGGATCGGTCAGAGGTTCCTCGGGACGCTCTTCTGGTTCCCATTCGATCGGATCTGCCGGTTCTTCTTCTGAGAGTCCGTATGACAAAATAGCCTTTTCGGTATCGTACAGGACTATTTCTGCAACACTCAAAAGTTCCTATTGGTGGTATAAGTGGAACATGTAAGTGCTAACTAGACTTGCCTTCGCGCGGGTTACATGCTCTGCTAGTTTAGAAACTAGCCCAGCTATGACTCTACCCTAGTTGACGACTCGACAGCCCGATTCTCCATGGCCCCAAAAATTGTGTTAGTTATCGTAACGGTGACCCGTGTAGGTTTTTCTAGATACAAGATGGGGATAAGAAATTCTAGGACTCTCCTATGTCTCTCGTCTTTGCATTCATTAATAGCGAATCTATCCTTAGGGTTTGCAGACCCTGTGAACTTTCCGACTACAAAACGGTCCGTCCTTGACGTTAATAACGCTATATTCAAAATCTACTAATTTAGGGAGTTTAGGACTCTCCAAAATAATATTGTCGATTTTGATACCAATACAAATGGATGTTTTGTATATAATTTAGGTTGACAAATATTAGACATACTAATTTTTTAATGTAATTTCCATTAAAATGAGAGTGTAGTGACATACAAAGTCTCTAATTCAAACATTAGGTCAAATTTCAAGCACCAATGCTAACATTAATATACATAAAATCTTTACTTTTTGAACACCAAGTCATGAGCTTTGAAGTTGGTTGTAAAGGATGGTTCATGTCATTCAAACGGTCCGAGTTCAATTCCCATTGAATATGAATAAGCGGTTGAGGGACAGGCATGACTTGGTGCTGCCTAATGACTTGTGCATGCAGCTAGGAAAGTTGTAACAATCAATCGGCCCCCTATCCGAATTGTGACAATTACTTAACACAATTATCAAACACTTAACACAATTATCAAACACATAGTCATTAGAACCACTACCCATTTTTTCCAGTTGCTTCAAATTATCAATAATATTCGTCATAGATATTATAACATAAGTGCTTCAACAAAAATAAATTAAAACATAGAAAAAAAATAAAACTCAAATGTACTTAGAAGCAATTTATTATAATTGAAATTGAATACTCTTGTTTTGTAAAAACAAAAGCTACATTTCAAAGCATATAAACAATACCAAACTATAAATCCAAACCAACAAAATTAAAGTATATGCCATCTACTGCAATATATAAATTCCATCCATTACACACAATATGTGGATGGGAAATACAAAATAAAGCATACCACATATACCCTTATGTACATATGGCTTCTCAATTATAGGAAGTCAAGCTCTCGTTGATGACTTCAATTTGTATAGCAGGGATCTTAATCATGCACTCCTGAGTGTCTTTCTTGATCCTCGACTTCCACGCTGTCATAAGAGCATCAGTGTGTTGCCAAACAAGAGGTTCAGTTTCATCGACCTTCCAACGCAGACTTCTTTTGCTGTCCCATCCGGTGTAGAAATCTATAACATCTTGATTCCTTGATGTTGGACGGAAGTATTGAATACGGACACAATTCGGATTTTCTGGGCTGCAGTGCGGATCAGACAATGCCCTTGCAATCCACACCGGATGAGTGTCACCATCTGCGGGGCGAACCGCAACAAAATAGCCTTCAAACAAATCTCGAGCTACCCGAAAGGATGGATTTGGACGACCACTCAACGGCCCAACGTACGGGTCATCTTCTCCAAACTCTTCACGCTCTTCACCTTCCTCGTTCAATTCATCCGCTCGATCTGCTACTACTCGTAAAGTTGGCCAAAAACCATGTCTCAAAACACCAAAGGTAGATAATGGTTCCATCAACGCTGCCTTGACGCCACGCCAATACCTCACTATGTGCTCGTAATGTCCTAGGTAATCCCCGGTGATGTCTGCATTGCATAAATTGTCCCAATATTTCACGAACCCCGACACACCTTTGACGATGTCATTTAAGCCTTTCATAAGCTTCAACGGAACAAGCAGCGGTTCACCCCGTGGCCACAAACTTCGCCCTTCAACATCTTCTTTCCATAATTTGATGCCTCTTCCGTCTTCTCCTAACCACTCTACATCAATGCAAAGAAGTTTGTACTTCATGACAGGGCACCCCGTTGAGTCCAGGTAGAACTTCAACTGATGTGGTTTTGTGTGTCCAACGAGGATGTCATCACCATCAACAAGTGACCTTGCTATAAAACCCTTGAAATCAGGCACTTCTTCAATAAGGTGAGGAATAACGGGGATGGAATCCACATCCATGAACGACCTCATTAGTGCTGGTACTATGGAGAAGTTGTCTTTCTTCAAATCCATGTTCCATCTTCCAAACAACGCATCTATGTCGTCATGTGTGTGACCCACAATCATGAAGTTCACGTACACTTCCTGGAAGATTTTGTTTGCAACAAGTAAAGACCAAAAACAGAAAATATATCTATTCTTATTGTCTCCAGTGGCATTGTCCATCTGCACGTTCAAAATGGGCGGTAGCCACGTGGCTGGAGCTAAAGTATTTGGCAACGGCGGTAGTGACACGTTGCACATGTCTGCACCCTCTAGCACAGCCTTAAACAAATTAGTGGACTTTGAATTTTTGAACAACTCTCGAGAAGAAGACTTCGGAACTAACTCTAAATCTCGCAACAACTTTGCCATTGATCCAATGGTATAGTTGGAGTCATGGGAGAAGACATCCAAGCCATAATGCGCGTAGCGTACATCTGCATGACCATGTGCAAGCATGCCCGTCACAAAAACTGGTAGCTTCATGAGGCCATCGAGTTCTTTACTCTTGTGAGAGAATACATGACAAGCGGTTTTCGAGTGATCCATTTTGTCGTGTATGATTGTAAGACATTCATGCGGAGACTTGAATGACAACTCTCGATTGATGTAATATACATCCCTATGGGCACGAGCAATGGTAAGATGCCTATCCAATCTTCTTGCCCATTTCAAAGCAGTTTGAGATCCACTGATAGCACCCTTAACAAGCTCATTTAGCTTGTCACAAGTAGCACACCGAGCAAAATTATCCCCTGGCTTCTTCACATCGAACTCTGAGAACTTTGTGGACCTTATTTTACTCAAGTTCGAAGTGGAGATTTCCTTCAATCCGAAAGCCGCATTGGAATCATTGAGTTTCTTCAATTGGTCCTTCCATTGAAATGAGTCCGGAAGAATCTTCGACACGACCTTCTCACCTGCCTTCAAACTCTGGGTGCGATGCGGCATATGATCAGCTTCCCTGTCAAGGATGCACTTTAACGAAGCTATTGCTTATAGGGTATGTTCTCTAGGCTTCAACAATCCTGTATTACCGTGATTCCTTGCTTCTCGATCGAGCTTCATGTATTTTGAGTAGCGATAGAATGTAGACTCAGCAACCCCCGCAATAAGCATCCATGCGCGCAAACACACATTTATGCCTTCAATTGTAACCATCTTCCTTCGATGTGCACCTTTATGAATTTGTCTATGCACATCAGTCTTCATGAAGGCACGGTGTTTAAATGTTGAATTTCTGTACATTCTTTCTCGAAATGCCCGAATTTTCTCCCTCAGGAACGGTTGGACACAATTCTTATTGCAGCAGACCTTGCTAGACACCATGTTGATTGACTCTTGTGTAAGGAGGTCTTTTGCTTTAACAGCAGTTTGACGAGGCGGATTTCGGTTGGCACTTGCATAGGGCCTAGCAGATTTGGATGATGGTGGATTCATTAGACTTGCTTGCAGACGGTTGAATTTGTCTCTCTGTTCATGATCGCGTAAATTAGCACCACGACAGTGCACGAGCTCAATAGGCCAAGCTACTAATGAGAAGACATTTTCTTCAGAAATGTCCACTTCAGAATGTGATTTTGAAATGTGCACTGATACATGAGTGTCTCCAATAGATCCAGTAACACCAAGTACAAGATTTGAATTCACACTATGACAAGTACCTTCTCCAACAAGAACGCCTTCTCCATTATACAAAGTAACAAACCTTGTATTCCATTTTTGTCGAGGAAGTCCTTCACACTCAGGAATGCCAGCACTCATTTCTTGAAGTACCTAGAGCTCATCGTCTGATGAGTCCATGAGGTCAAGTGGGACATCAACGGAGCCCATATTATCTGTAAACATAAACCACAATCCGAATAGAAAATTAATAGATGAAGAAAGACCTGTCAAATTTTATTTAATGTAATTTATTAATTTATGTAAATGCAGTTTAGGGCGGACCTCCCTAAACTGCACAACTAGACAAACAAAGTTCTAGATCAATGAAGACCAATCTGATCGAAATTAATGATCATTGTACGGCTAACAACCCTTATCTGCTTCACAGTAGTGTGAAGTTTTCTGAACGCAGATGGCGTAAACCTCATTCATTTTCTTAATCTGGCAATATCAATGGTGTGGCGGTTTTAGGCGAACAGCATGACCACTTTGTCAGATTTTAGAAACTAAATAAGACATCCCCTCATATTTTCTTTCTTAAGTACTAAAATTGTGGCATTTCAATTTAGGGCGAACCTACCTAAACTGCATGAACATAGTGTGAAATATTTCAGACTCGACATGCTGAAACCCTATAAATTGAACATGGAAGAAGTGTATTTTAGGGCGGACCTCCCTAAACTGCATGACATACATACATAGAAATCATATTTTCAAACAATGTGATATTATGGAAATACAGTAGTAGTTCACAATCACCTTTGTAATATCACTTTGTACAGAGGGTGATATTATAGAAATAATATAGTCGTTGCAATTGAAGTGATATTAAAGAGGATCAATATGGTGATATTATGAAGGTAGCAATTCCATTGCTTTTCTTGGCTTTATACTTCTTTTGCATTTTTATGATTTTGTGCTTTTGTGAGCTTTGAGCTTGTGATTTCAATTATCTATTGCTATTACCACATGATTTGAGAAATTTATTAGATTGAATTGATTTTGGATTTCACAACAATCAAATTGTTCACAAAGTTTTTGAGATTTCCAAGTTCTTCCTTTAAATTCTTCTATTTGGGTTGCCATTGTTTGTAACAATTGAATTGAAATTTCTAATGCATTCTAATGTATGTGTATCTTTCACCATATTCATCATTGCATGTATTTCATTCATCATTCGTTAAATTCCTATTGTTTATTTCAGTATATGCTTATTTATTTAAAAAACTATATGAAGTTTTTAGTAATTTTTATTGGAAGATTTATTGAAATTCTTGCTTTGCCTTCTATATAATACATAAAATTTTTAATGGTGAATGCATAGCATAGCAAGTGCCAACCGCTAGTCATACTATTAAAATCATAAGGACCTCTAGAATATCACATATTCAAACTTTATATCATTACAATAATAAAATGGCTTGTGTAATATGACATTTTTAAAATCTATATTATTAGAATAATAAAATTTCCTCTATAATATAACATTTTCAAACTTTTCAAGCTCTCTAATTCACAAAAATACAATGGTTGTTCAGAAGAATTGATATTACTGTACATTGATACAGTTACATTGCAAAAGTGCCAATTTGATTGCTTATTTTTTCTTCAAACTTCATGCACATATTATATCTTTACATACAATAATTCAACATGCTTGTAAAGATTTTAATTATAAGGATGCCAATAGAATAATACAATAATAAATCAAATATTTCAATTTTTTGCTTAGCAAAACAAGGCTTAGCTAAATTGGATCTATAAAAATGAGGTCATAGATGTAAAGAACATAGAAATTTCAAAAAATCACAATGTCTACAGAACCTCATTTCAAATCCATTCCAACAAGATTTACTTAAAAAATGGTAATAGCTTGAATGTAATTGAATTTAAAAGGAATTCTAGAGTTTCTATTTCAAAAATCATAAAAAAAGAGTGGTGATAGCATTAGTGAATCTAACTATATGGATGGAATCTAAAATTCAAAATCTACAACTTCTATTTGTATAGGAATTCCAAAATATTCTTCCAAATTATACTGTATGATGGTTTTTTCCAAATTGTCAATTTGGGAAAATACTCCAAATGTTTAGGGGTTAAGATGGAGCTACATCTTCCAAAATCTTGTTCTCCTTCGCCGATGAAATCTAAAGATGTTTTCGCTATACTGATGTCGCCTTTACCTTGCGATAGAGCAACACTGACATCAAAAATTGTGTGGTGAGGATGTGGGCCCTTCCTCAGATGTGGAAATGTTGACGGTGGTATTGCTGGAAGTTTAGCAAAAGGAGGTGTTTCGCGCAACGGCCTCATTTGACAGGACTTCTTGTACCCACAATTGGATGGCCCAATATACATAACAGTATAATTACCACCGACAGTATGCGCTTCTTATTTCTTTTATCCGTGGGATTAGATGTTTAAGAACGTACAGAAGTTTTTCAAGTTGTCGTGATGCATTACTAGCAAGTATAGCCATGGGCCAACAATGATAAAGGCAATCGTGGAGCTCAAGAGTAAATGACACATATAGTACTTGTTCTTAGTGTACAGTCATGCATTCGTGTGCATATTACAGACAACTTAGTGCTTGAGTGAATCACACTTGCAGTTTCTACATTGTACACAGTTTACTTTAACGAACTACATTACTAGCCTTTATAGTTTGTTGCCTAGAATATAGTGTCATTGCCCCTACTCAATCGTAGTTGGAGATGTATAGAGCAACTCATGGTGTACAAGTAAAAGGTCAATATTAAAGTTTACTTTTTAGTTGTGGTATTTGATTCCTACTTGTGATCATTATATTTTAATTCATGTATGGTTTGTATATTCATTGAGGAATTTCCGTCTCCTTTTTTGAATGAAATTAGACTTTTATGACTCTTGTTTCGGTGCAATACACTCATTTTAATGAATACTAGCAGTTGGAACTTGCTATACTATGTATTCATCATTAGAATTTTATTAGAATTTTTATGTATTACATAAAATGTAGAGTAGTATGAGTATTGTATCTTAGAATAAATTTATTTTTGGTGTATAGTATTTTTAGGTTTAAGTAATGTGCTAATTTCAGAACATGTGTACAAATTAGAAACTATAACGAAGTACATAATGATCAAAAATATTAATTTCCTAATAATTTAGTCATGGAGTTAATAAAAGCCAACCCCTATGGTTCTATTCTGATAATACAATTAACAATAGCCTATGATTTAGAATTTTGTCCGCATATATACCCTAAACTGATTTAAATTAACAACTTCAAAGTTCATTCTAGAGTACTTAATAATTGTTGTTCAAATAGAATTTCTTGTGAGTTTCAACTCATTCATCAACAAAGAATGATACATATAGAAAAGGCACATATAATTGTCCACCTCCAGTGCAACCATTCATCCTTCCAATTTGGTATGAATAACAAGAGCATCTATAGTATTTTGTCTTCCCATCAGTTCTTCTACATTATTTTAATTCAAAAATTTCTATAATGACAAAGGAAATGATATTAGGTATAATTTGTGGTCAAGTAAGCCTGATACTATGGCGGATATACTTGGTCGGGTATCAGACAGCGAGTATCTAGTTAAGGACACCCCAAGCACTGGTGTATGGGCGGGTTTAAAGTGCCATTACCCTGCAAGGTCGGGTAAGGGGGGCGCACACAGGGGCCGGGTAAGGGGGCCGCGCACAGGGGCCGGATAAGGGGGGTTTCGGACTGGAAACCCTAAGCCGCCGTTGTCTTTGTTGGAGCACCACGAACGTCGTTGTCACTAGAGCACTAATTTTTCAACTTTGTGAGGTTCCGTTCGGATTGTGAGGAGTGCAACAAGTGCATCTGAGTGGAGTGCATTGAAGTGTGAGTTGTCTTCGCTGGAGCACCACGAACGTCGTCGTCGCTGGAGCACTAATTTTTCAACTTTGTGAGGTTCCGTTTCGGATTGCAACAAGTGCATCTAAGTGGAGTGCATTGAAGTGTGAGTTGTGCAGTGTATGCGTTTGAGTGGAGCGCATTGAAGTGTGAGGTGTGTGGTGTATGCTGCGAGCACACTTTTCGTAGGAGATACTCCGCGGCTATGGCGCTTGCTGCGAATTTCCGTCGTGGATGCTTCAAACTTGTTGTGAGTATTTTCCCGCTGTTTGATATTTGCGCAGTTATGTTTTTGGGTATACACGTTTGTCTGCTTTTTTTTTGGATTGTGTCAGGTTTAGGGTCGCACAGCTAAACCCAACTCCTACATTTCATTGTCTGTCAATTGCGAGTGGTGATCTGTTCGCCTGGAGCGGTTTACATTTCGAGGGCTCTCATTTTGGTTTTATTTGTAAATTAGGGTTCAGCGGAAGACATGTTCAGTTTTGACATAATGTAATCCGGTTGCTTCTTGTATAGTAATTTGCAGTTGGAGTGTTCCTACTCGAATAGCAGAGTTCTGAATGACCTCTTTGTAATGTAGTTTTGATTGACTAAACAATGGAACTGAACAATACGTGAATTTTGATTTGCTAAATAATTTAGTTGAACAGTATCTGAGTTTGGGTTGGCTGAACAATTGAACGATACTTTAGGGATTGTGATTTTGAACATTAGTTCTTTTGATGATGTTAAAAACTTCAAGATGAAGAATGTAATCCACATTTTGAATTCATGTGCAATTCCTTCAGTCCTTATTGTTTTGTTTAAATTTTTTGTTGTTGAGGTGTAAGGGAATGAGATTTGTGCCGTCTTCTGTTGAAAAACGCAATGCACTTCCTTTGGAAGTGAGTGCAATTCGTTTTTTGACTTCCTTTCGAGAATTAACTCAAAATTTCCCTGTTTGTAGTTGACACAGATTTACTTCGGAGCTCACATTGCCGCCCAGTTCACGAAGTCGTGTTTGCAGCGCCCGTTGCGTAGGTGCAAGATTTTTTGAATTTGTCACTCCTAATCTGAAAATGTGATGGACATGTGTGATACTTAGATGTCTAATTGAAATGCACATGATCTTCATTAGAACAAGAACAGTGTAGTCCCAATTCAATACATCCAGTATTCTAGGAGTTCACTAAAATTGGTAGGAATTTGGAGAGCTAATAATCATTTGCATAGCGAAGGTAAGAACTGTGCTTGACTTAGAAATACATGTTTCCAATGTATCGTTGTGAATGTGATTTCAGTACATCCATGAACCTTGAGGTTTGGCAATGAACACTGATGTTCATGTATTTTTGGTCAATCTTATGTTCTATACAAGAATGCAATGCTTGCATTAGTCCTGTTATGTGTCCTTCAACACACACGTTCTTACATTCTGTATTAATTCGTCAGGGATTCCCAGATCTGGAAAGCAAATTCCTCGGTCAACAATATATGAGTGTGGACCTACCGTATAGGTTAGACTTCTCATACATAATCACATATTACATAGGTATAAGGCGGGTATCACCCAGATATCCCCGGGTATCACTCGGATATCGTGTGCAAAGTAAACAATAAAACGTCTGCAATTTAGGGCGGACCGCCCTAAACTGCATTTCTATAGATCACGAGAATTGATGAACCCTATATATATGCTACGCTGAGACATCAAAAAAATAGTCCATGCGCAATTTAGGACGGCCCGCCCTAAACTGCATTTCTGTAGATACCGAAAAGTGATGAACCCTATATATATGCTACGTTGAGACATCAAAAATATAGTCCATGCGCAATTTAGGGCGGTCCGTCCTAAATTGCACTCCCAAGCACTACACTGATGATAGAAGCATAGACATTATCATAAAATGATTAAAGAAATCAGACACATTAAAGAATTTCAGTGATGATTGGTAGATAAAATACTTCTAAAACTCAATGCCTCTTATACTAATTAAACAAAAATGCTTACAAACCAAAGAATAATCCCAGCAGTTTAGGGCGGACCGCCCTAATCTGCAGACTAATAGAGAAACGTAGGCAACAAACAAAAGACTACCAAATCAAAAATAAATAAGGGCGCAATCAAAATTGGCTTAATAAATATCAACAAGAAAAATATACGTCTACGTCTAGCAACAGTTTAGCTCGGTCCGTCCTAAACCGCAACAATACACTAAATTATAGTTGTCCATGCTCAGAATGGAGGAATACATGGATCAACTCAAGGCGCACTTCAAAAGAGTAGAGGATGTCGAAGAAGAAAGTCCAAATGTAGATGAGGATATGATAGAAGGGGACTGGTGGGAGTTTGAAAACCCAAAAGAGGTGGACGCGTGGTGTCTGAAGATGGTGCCCCATACAGACAACATGCACTTCAACATGAAGTACCGAAATTCCAAGGCGTATCTCCCGATCTCATTCGACGAGAAAGTGAAGCGGGTGTCTACGGAGAAATTCCCAAACATCAAAATTCACTACGTTACCACCAACAACGCATTCCTAGCGGGCAATCAATACCACTTCACAATACTCTTGAACTCAGAGAAGATTTGGTTCAACATATCGCCATTCTTGGAGAGTCTAGAGCCGACGCCATACAATTCGGAGATCAAAGAGTTGGAGCGCAAAATAGACAATGGCAAGTACCACAATATGGACGGAAGTCCACTGACGGGAAGCAGACTATGCACGAAGACCACGCTCCTGATGAACTCCTTTGTAGTCATCAAGGAGAAGATGGCAATGCAAAGATCCTTCATGGCTCTACGAACGATATCCGTGGAGATAGCTGCACAAGATGAAGGTCAGCCATCAATGGGGAAAAAGGCTGGTGGGTCACAAAGTAAAGGCAAGAAAAACAGGAAGCCGCCACCATCTCTAGCGACAACACCTCAAAGCAGTCCGCTAGCATCCGGGTCAGCAAAGAAGGCAGTCGAGAGGACTTCGGAGTAGTCAGGCGTGGAGTCGGCAAGCTATCTCGAAGAAATGAATGTCGTTCCGGAAGCCCTCAAAACGGAGCGGAAGCCAAACTACAAAGATATAAGCGCTTTGTACAAGAACTTCTGGGAGAAGTACTCCACCGCGTTTATCTACAGAGTTGGTGAGAAGAAAGAGCTGCCAATTGGAAAGTTGAAGGAGGCACCTGCCGAACTCAACATACGCGTGAAGGAGGACAAAATTGTTAAAGAAATGCTCCATTATCTTGTCAACATGCCGGACAAGAGAGTGAAGCAGACTCTTTGCGTCACACCGGTCTTGCCAAAAGGCAAAAGAGATCCACCTCGATGGGAGGAGGTGATGGACGGAGACTTCTACATCATCAATGGCCAGCACAGCGTAGCTGCAAGCCACTTGATGATGCAAGAGGAAAGCATGGTGAATGAAGAAGTGAAAAAACACTTCAGAACCTGGAAATGCTACGTGGTTTGGTCACTCGATAAAGAGATGTTGAGGACAATCTCCACATACTATAATCGGACCAACCACTTTCAGCCCGCTACGCCATCTTGGGCAACAAATATCTTGGGAGCAAGGACTGTGTGGGTTTCCATGGGAAGACCGGCACCACCGAAAGGAGACAAAACTAGTGGACCCTCAGAACGAGGCAAAGCCCATACTACGCTAATGCAAAAGTACAAGGTAAGCATTTTAGGGTGGACCGCCCTAAACTGCATATGCTTATAGTTTTGTACTTGCTCTCTGAGAGAGCTCCTTCTACAGTGTAGTTTATGATAAGATCACAAGTTAATGAATTTAGTCAATCCTTGTGCAGAGTTTTGAAAAGGCAGTTAATCTCAGATTCGCCATGATTGATGTAAATAAAAGCTTCACGATCTCAAAGAAGAAGGGTGCAGACGAAAAGCTGAAGCTTACAAACGAACTGAAAATAATTTTTGCGCCCGACGACGTTTACGAGGTTTGGAGCAAAGTTATCATCAGTGCTGAACACGGGGAGCTCATCGATCCAGAGAAGGAAAACTGGAAACAAGAAAGTTGCGCAATGAGCAGGGACTTCTTCAGGCCCCTTGGAAATCTCAGCTACGACGATATGAAGAGATTGACGAAGTACATTCTCAATCGCTCCGGACCAAGTCGCCACCACCCATATCCGAAAGTGACAATCAAACCGGTGTCTACGGTTGTACAAAACTGCTACAGCGCCAAGGAATGGGTGGAGAGAGTGAAGCGGGAGAAGAAGGTGAAAAAAGAGATTCACTTGATCTGTCCAGAACTCAACTTGTTCAATGCAAGGAATGAGCTCATTCCGGAGAACTAGCGACAGTTCAAGAGGAGCCGCTACTTCACTAGTGCAACGATGAATCTGTTGCTCGAAAGGTCGGGTGAGGCATATTTTTCGATGACCAAGCAAACCCGAGGGAGAAATAAGACAGCAGCAACCATTGATCCCAAGATAGAGACCTTCTTCAAAGTATTTCTGGAAAAAAAGAACCAATTTTGCATTCCTTTGTCGGTCGCACATTTGCGTCCTTACAGCATACGTTACAACACACACGAGAACTGGTCGGCGGATGTCTGGACGCCGGAGACAGTGAGCTTGATCGGTTTGGGAGTGATCGATTTTCGATCGATTCCCGGAGTGCTGGAGAAGGAGAGCTCTACGATGGAGAAGCCGTTCTTCTTGGAAGTACTAATGTCTCAGCAGCAAATGAAGGAACCTCTGCTTGAGGAAGTCAAGACCTGGTTGTTCATCGTCGAGGACGAGACCGACTTATCTCAAGTCCTCGGGTTCGTTGAGAAAAATGAGGTCTTACGCACATATAATCGGAGTTTCTCCCATTACTACCCAGCGAAAAATGAGAGACTTTATGATCTCCCAATGAATTCGGCAAGGGCGCTGAGGAAAATACTGCTCATTTTTCTCCAAAGTAGAGACCTGCCAACGCAGATCCGGATTGAACCGGAATTTTGAGCTCCGGATACAATCACTTACAAAGAATCTAAGAGGTACAATGAGCTACCGTTTAGAATGTATATTATGGAGCTGCGAATGGAATTCTACCTTGGGATCATCAAGAAGTTCTGCCATCCGGGGTCAAGCGTATTCTCTGTTTTTGCTGGGAGCAAATTGACATGTGCTGCACTGGTAAGTACATCGCTACAATTTAAGTCGGACCGACCTAAACTGCAAACCTGCACTTGACGCTTACTGCTTACTTGTAGTAAATGAACAATTTCTAGATCCTGGTTGCAGTTTAGGGAGGACCGCCCTAAAATGGATAGATAGTCTAGAGCTCAATAATTAATTGTCATAATAGTCGACGTTATTTTCCTATCCTAGCCTGTGTTCTTTAGATGCTGTTTAGGTCGGACTGTCCTAAATTGCAAGTCAGTAACTCTGAGATTCTGCATGCTGTGTTTGGCTGCAGATGAGTTGGGTAGATGTTTTCGTTGCTGTCCCGGATTGCGAAATAGACATTTGGCAAAATATTGCCACGGTCGGTTTATCGTTGGACAAGGATGACTTCCTCGACTCCTCATATGCTGTTGACGAAGACATTGTATCGACTCAACGTGAGTCGTAGTCCAACCCTGATTCGACCAGATCAAGGGGTTGCTCGGAGACTGCTGCCTTATCTGGCCAAAACCGGGGGAAGAGGCGTATGGAGGAAGACGTCGAGGAAGATGAAAATGAGGAGGGAGAGGATGACTTCGACGTAGAAGACATTGCGGTGGATTACGACGTGTTTGACAAAATCACCACGCCAGGTGCTCGTGCATCGCAGACCAATTTAGGGTCGTCAAGCTCAACAGGGCTGCAGAACACGGCAATCCAACCTGTTGATGCTGAAACTCCGGTTTCCAAAACTAGGCCTGCTAAAAAAAAAAGGTGGACCATATGCAGGCCTTGTCGATGTCGCTGGCGGTGGTCTTGAAGCAGCAAGAGGAAATCAAGCGCGAACAAAAGAAAGATCAGGAGGAAAATTTAGAGTTCCAAAAGGAATCAACTAAAAACTTTGCGGGTCTAGCGTAGGCCTTCCTAGAGGAACAAAGGTTGAATAGGGAGGAGCGTGAGCATAATAGGGTAATGTGGCAAGCGTACTTGGACAGAAATCAAGCCCAGCCTGTTGCCACGCTTCCACCACCAACAGCTTCGCAGCAGCTCTTCATCGGAAACAACCCATCAGGATCCAATGATAGTGTTGTCTCCGTTCCGCAGAGGGATGCTGCTGCGACTTCGCCTCTTCCACTGGGGCCTCCGGATTTTATCCCTCCGCCTATTCATGTGAGAGAAACACGTGGAGGTCAGAGTTCCTCATCGCCCAAGAACGTCACATCGACCTTGGAGGGCACACAAGCTGCAAGCGAGGGGATATCCAAGGGAGATCAACAGTGTGATAGTGGGCAGAACTTGTCTGTGGATCCAGAAGGGGTAGTGCCCGACAGTACCACCGACCGCGCCAATGATCCACCAACAGGTTGTGCCAAGTAATCACTCGATGTCATTTGTTGTAGCTCGACTCGAGCTGATGTGTATTCTAGAGCTGCATTTGTAGATATAGTGTACAGAGTTTTTTTATGGACACGGAAACTTCTAGTGGACTGAACCATGGAGTTCCAAATTTTGTAATCAATTTTGTATTTTAACACTCATTTGTTGAGGCTGTAATATATCGTTGTCTTATACAACATTCTATCTTAATTCTTCTATTGTAGGGCTTTAGAATGTTTTCAATGTTTGTACAACTCGCGCTTCTTCTGTAGCACCATCAATTCCTGTGTTGGAAAATGAGTTTGTTGCCCTTGATGAAATGCCGGTGCTAGGACCTCCTCAAAGTGAATCGAAGAAGGTGGTTACGACTGACATTCAATCTGAGGCTGAACCTGATGTTCCTACTGAGTCCTCTCAGCGGCATGTATGTTCTTTTCCCTATTGTCCACAGGTTCTGGAATTCGTATCATTCTAGTGTCAACAAGAAGAGGAGGTGTAGAATGTTAACTGTCCTCGCTCTATTCCTTTTGACAGCAGGAATCCGGTCCTCCATGTCGTCGTGGAGGGACTTCGGAGGGCGTCGTTCATCCATTCAGGTCCAGGGTGTCGGATAAGTGGATCAATGTTGTCCTGGACCTAAATGGCATTCTATGTGTCTGCGAAGATTGGAAGTCCAAGGGATTGTCGCACAAAAAATTGAGAGACTTCTCGCAGCCGCACTCTGCAACTAAGCCCGCGCTAGTCGGACCCAAGGCTGTGTGGGTGCGGCCTCATTGCTCTAATTTCCTTACAGAGCTTCAAAAATTTGCAACAGTTTCAGTGTGGAGTTCTATGAAGAAGTCTACCACTGAACTGATTTCTCAATATCTTTTCCGAGACGGACTGCCGCCTTCCCAAATACTTGGGTAGGACTCCTACCAAACACTAAAACAAAGAGATAGATCGGGAAGGTTGACCTATTTCAAAGTACCAGGAACGGACAAGGACTTATTCCTCAAAAATCTAAACCGGTTATTTAAAGATAGAAGAGGAAGCTTCTCGTCTGACAATACTGTCATTGTAGATGACAGTCCTGTGAAGCATATAATGAACAGGCCTCACAATGTCATACTGCCTGATGCGTGGAGTTATAGAGGGAATGGTCCGCGGGACTCCTTTCTTTTCGATGTTTTGCTTCCTTGGTTTCAACGTTTACACATAGCTCGAGACCAAGGTTTGAAGGCATTTAAGGAAAATGGTCTTGGAAGAATTGGGCGACGAATGCTTTGCGACGAAAGGAACCGCAAGGAGTACGAAGTGCTAATGGAAGTAGTTCGCGCTTCCTCTAGTTTGAGTTAGGTCATGGTCTATGGTTTCCTAGGGAAGTGTAGTTCGAGTGCAAGACTGGCGCATTTTAGCTCGGTCCGCCTTAAATTGTATATACTTATTTTTTAATTGATACTGGTAGACTGGTGGATTGAATGAATCCATTCAGAACGTTTAAGCGATATCAATTTTGTATGTGATATGTTTGAACTGCTTTGTTCCAGTATGTTGTGTGATCCACTTCATTCGTTTCAACTTGTGCAGTTTAGGTCGGTCCGACCTAAACAGCACATGCTTGGCTTATATACATGTCAAAGTTCTTTTGAGCTTTTTGCTGGGTGTTGTCTTGTGTTTTAGTTCTTATATTGTTTGGTCTGTGTATTGCGCGGTAGTGTTTTCTCAATTTGAATTATGTTCTTCTTCAATCTGTGGCTTTCTTTGCTTGATAGATGATGAGAACTTCGGAGGCCCATGTTCCGAAAGGTGGATTCGCTTGTGCAGCTTCTGTTGATTCCATCTTAGACTATGGGCAATACATCATTCTCAGCACTGGAAATTTACTGTGTTCGGCCGCTACTGCAAATTCCACCATGGATTTCTCGACGAAGCCTATTGAGGACAACATGGTCGACAGTCCTCCGAGTGGTAGGACGCGTCCGCGGCTTTCTTGCTCCCCGTCGCCGTTGCGATCCGTTGGCCAACGTGCTTTGTCGTCTACTTCTGATCAAATGACTCAAAGAAAGCTTTACGGGGAAGAAGGTTGTCCACACATTGGAACAAATGTGACTTTAGGCATTCCAAGTGAGATTTGCCAAGTGCGTCCAGATATTGCTTCCTCTCTTCCCCGCCTTCCTCCACTAACGGAAGGTGTCCAAACGAAGCGATCTCGGAGCTCTTCCATGTATATTGCAGAGGCGACCACACCAGAGGTTCCACTACCTCCAATTCATAGACGCAGATACTTGAATGTTCCAAAACGTCAACGCTCAAGTCTTAGTGGAGAGTCCCGACTAGAAGGGAGCCGTCGTTTATGGGATGCTGCGGAAGAAAGGTCCTTGGAGAAGCAAAGGTGGGACATCATTCGAGAGCGGTCCGCAATTTGTACTGGGTATAGTAGAGGACCGGAAATATTGAAGGCATATGAGAAGTTGAAGAGTATGTCACAGTAGTAAAGCACATTATGCTTATTACAGAGCATGAGCTACATCATCCGATACAATGTAGATGTAGAGTTGAACATCAACAATTGTTGACCATGATAACATTTTGGGTTCCTTATAAAAGGCTACTATAAAGTCTAGAATCCAAATGTAATTTTGGGTTCCTTATAAAAGGCTATTGTAAAGTCTAGAATCCAAAGTGTCATTCCATAGTGTACACACTATTACTTGTATATTTGATGGATATTATTGATAAATTCCATTCTTCTCATAATGGATTTGCAATATTTACACTCTTTTCTAATGATGCATTGCTTTTCTCTCTCCGTATAGAACAAAATCACCTATGTTTAAAGAAAACTATGTATTTAGAACCTCTCATTTTCTTGGAAAACTCTCATTTTAATGAATATAGTGTTTAATCCGTTTCCGCTCTTCCGGAACTGGTACACATCCGCCCAGATGTCCTCCGTCCACGTGACTGGCCACCCCCTCAAAGTGAACTCGTACTGATTTGGAACCCCGTGGAGTAGTTCCTGAATCATATCCTTACTCTTGAGGTTTCATGGTCGGTGTAACAGCCCGGCACACCCTAGACTAATCAAATCCTCTTCTAATTGCTTGTACTGTTCCGGATTGTCTGGGATAGACGGAGAAATGATCCGGGCAGGCACAACTATCTTCTGGACCGGCCCTGTTGCCATAAGGCTAAGTAGAAATGAGGGGAGGAAAGGAAGCCTAAGTCGGTCGCTAATTCACCACTCTTTCTCTCAACTACCCACACAGAAAGCTTAGCAAACAAAATAGGAAGGTGGAGATGAACACCCTTAGTAGACGACTTAAATACTAAATCGTCTTCCTAGGGTCATCGAGATAACGGTTACAAGACCATTATACAAATGGTATCCTATACCCGTAGCCCGGAGGGTCTATACTATAGGTTCCTGCGTTCCGGATATTTCCAGATTCAGATAAGTTCCGGTTATGGATGTTGCTAGAACACCCGGCACACCCTAGACTAATCAAATCCTCTTCTAATTGCTTGTACTGTTCCGGATTGTCTGGGATAGACGGAGAAATGATCCGGGCAGGCACAACTATCTTCTGGACCGGCCCTGTTGTCATAAGGCTAAGTAGAAATGAGGGGAGGAAAGGAAGCCTAAGTCGGTCGCTAATTCACCACTCTTTCTCTCAACTACCCACACAGAAAGCTTAGCAAACAAAATAGGAAGGTGGAGATGAACACCCTTAGTAGACGACTTAAATACTAAATCGTCTTCCTAGGGTCATCGAGATAATGGTTACAAGACCGTTATACAAATGGTATCCTATACCCGTAGCCCGGAGGGTCTATACTATAGGTTCCTGCGTTCCGGATATTTCCAGATTCAGATAAGTTCCGGTTATGGATGTTGCTAGAACACCTATTTTCTATTTTGGATTTTATTACACTAAAATTAAATTCTAAGTATAATTTTTTTGATTTTTTTCTATTTTTTTTTCTCTCTTAAATTTGATCCGTCTCTTGATTCCGGATTCCCACACACTATAAATTATAGAAGGAGTGGTGGGCCTACCACTCTTAAAATCAAGCGGCGATCCCTTTGATGGTGAAACAGAGGCTAAATTAAATCGGATAGGATTAAGGATAATATGTAGGTAGACTAAAACGGATTGATCTACAGAGGTACCCGGATCGAACTTGATAGGATTCTGGGGTAGTGGTGTCAGTTGAACCAAATAGTTAGTAGGACCGGAATGGAAGAAGGACGTCGTTCCTCAGCTTTCCAGGTATTGTAGTGTTCCCGGTTTTAGATATAGGACCGGAAAAATAAATTTTGTATATTGACTTAGCTTGAATCGCTTAATGAAGTTAGATACTTCACAGGATCTCGTAGGTTCGATCTTTAGAGTCACTTAGTTATGCTCTAGAGTGATTTTTGGGAGTATAACAAGGAATTTACTTACCTTGTATTGCGACACCACTTGTGCCAATCCTCCTACAGACTCTCGTGATGCTCACTCAATCTCAATCGGCCACACTTAGATACACACAACTAACTCTTCTCTTAATCTAATCTCTAATCAAAGCAAAGGAAACAACTCACTCACACACTCACATAGAGGTGGTTCAAACAGTTGAGAGCGTGGGAAGGCTAGAGCTCTCAGATGCAAATGGGAGGTCCAAATCCTAAAGGAGTTTTTTTGTACACTGAAAATCTAATAGGGGAATGCAACTCACATTTTTTAAGAATTATTCTACAAAAGTGTGGATCTATAAAGAGGTTAATCTATGCTGAACAATTGTTTGAATGAAAATTAGAATGAATTGTATGAATGCTACATGAGACTATTTTGCTAAAAAGGGATGTTTGGAATATGTACGGAAATTAATTCAAAGTGCAATTATATGTTGAACCTCAATTTTTAGAAACCAAAATGCCACTTTTTGGTCTTTTGATATTTTTATAACTTTGAGGATTTTAAATAGAGAGTTTCTTGGTTTCAAAAACTAAAATTTTGAAAACATACATGCAATGCAAGTTGTTGACTAAATATAAGTGATAAAAAACTTTGTTCCTACTTCAATCATGCTTTGTACAAGGAGAATGTTTAAGAAAATTCATATCTCTTGTCCTACTCATGCTATGCTTGTTGTATGTCCTAGAGATCCTAATGCAATAAATCAAAATTGTTGTGAATTCAAGCATTCAAACATATGAACTTGTTGTCTTTAAAGCAATAATCAACACTTCAAATCATTTACAAAAAAAAATTTCAATTCTTAATTAACACAACTTCTAAATTCTACTACACTAAAGAGCTCCTCTTCCTTCTTTGTAATTTAGATATCCCACATGGGTTGCCTCTAGCTCCTACCACCCCTTGTGAATATAAGGAGCTTCTCATTCCCTCTTACACCCAAGGAAAATTGGAAGTGCTTGTTCACCAATAATTATTGGCACTAGTGAAGACTACTTTGCTTTTCAATAGAAGTTGGTGAATTAAGACCTTCAAATTTTCAATGTTTCTAACGCAAGAGAAGGGAATTTTTTTCTGACTCATGTATGGAAGCAAAGCAAATTTGAAAAATTAAAACTGGAATTGCTTGTAAGATTCATCAGTCCAATCGCTGGTCCCTTTTGCAGTCCTTTTACCGCTTCGCTATGGGGCAGGCCACCGCCCACACGTACCGGCCGTCTCCCCAGGTCACGTCAAACTGACTCGCAGTGCCTCTGTGATGCGGGAGCCGTGGGGCTGCTCTAAGTGCAGGGGCAGAGGACCGGAGGGAACAGTAAGTTACCAGCACCTGGAGCCTTCTTGGTCGTCCCCTTGTCATTTGCTCAAGGCCAGTTGCAGACATCCCTCCTTTGCGGACTCTCCGGTAGCGGGACTCGCGCCATTTAGGTCGTTGGACCCAGTCCTCGCTCGCGCTCTCTCCGGGTCTTGCTCGCCAGTGGCCACCGCACCCGGGCACTAGCTTAAGCCCCGCCCAGCCCCGCCCCGGCGCAGGGAGAAGAGATGAGTCGAGCGCCGAGTGCAGACAGCCTCCGTCCCAATCCCCCTGCCGTCTGCCTGGTTCCAGCGGCCACGCCTGTATTGTACTGTACTGTGTTTTCCTGCGGTACCGTAGTGAGTTATGCTAGTGCCCACTCGGTTAAGCTAGCCTAACTAAGCTTAAGCTTACCACCAACTTATCGGCAGGCAGTTCCCCACTCCAGGCAGGCCCTCTTTTGTTGCCCTCCTTTGTTGACGCGTTGGTAATCGCGGTTAACTTGTAAGGTTCTTCTTATTCCTTTCCCCCCCGAGGCCAGGCCAGGAGGAGTTCCTTCCCGGCACCTAAGTCAAATTCCTCTCCTCTTCTCGCCTCTAAGTTACCGCCAGCGTCCCTCCCTTTGCCTTTGGTCCAATTTTGTTTTGCCTCCCTGTGCTTCTCCCTCGATCATGTGAGCCCTATTCTCCACTTCCACCCTCCTCGCTGCCTGTCCCTCATGGAGCTGCACGGGCAGCGGCGCCTCACACGCCGGTTCCTCTCCGAATTTCAAAGCAAAGGGCTGCACTCTCCCTCTCCCACACACCCGTCGTCCGTGTCCATATTCGGCGCCAAGCCTTCTGCCCCCGCTCAACCCTCCCTGCAGTCGGCGCCCGGCTCCTTGGCCGAACAGGCCGCGCAGATGGAGCAATTCGGCGGCTTTGCCCGCAAAAGCACCGAGGAGCTCTTCATTCAGAGTTTTGTCGAGAGCAGCACCAAGGTTTCGCTGTCCTCCGTACCCGGCGTTGATAACCTGGGCCTCTCGCAGATCGCCGACCTTGACAAATTCACCAGGGGCGACAGTGAGGAGCTCTTCAGTTCCTGGGTTTCTGCTGGCACTCACCACCAGGTGTGTATTCCAATGCTTCCGGAGTCTCTCTCCACTTGGTGCCAGAGGGTTTAGGTACCACTTGTTGCGAACAATTAATTACACACTCCTCTCCTTGATTTGATGGACTGGTGTGGCGAACACTGCACTGGAACCGGGGTTCGTCGTACTCCAGCTTACGATAACCCTCCCTGAGAGAGCCCATCCCTGTGTCTTTTGCAGAATACTGAAACCGCCTCTGGTGCCGCGTCCCCAGGTCACCCCCCACGCCATCGTCCAGACAACCCCCGCAGGTCAGGATCGAATTGCACACCGATGCTTCCAATTTGAATACGTTCTCGATTACGTGGTGATTGCAACCCAGACTTCGACCACGTTCAGGGAGGAGTACGAAGCTTTCCTTGTGGTTGTGCTTTGTCTAACCTATGATGTTGTTTCCCCCCCGGTGTGAGTGTTTGCAGGGTGTCAGGTGAACTGGCGGCCATCATCAAGCAACAAAACAACTTTAACAACAATTTCACTTTAAGTAGCATTGACTTCTGTCAGCGAGTGGATGGCGTGGACGATGTTTACATTTCATCGAAATCTTTTCCCGAAACCGAGAATTCTCTTGAAACCACTCCGAAGTCTAGGTATTGCTCGCTACCTGTTCCTCCAAATTGATGTATCATGTCTTTGCGCGCTGTCATGTCGGATGCTTCACTTTCCTTCTTCAAGGACAATTATCGGTTGTTGATTAGTCCGGTTAATTCACGGTACTTTTGTTAGTACTAACAGTGAACCGACCACTCGTTTTGATATGTGTGCTTACACTAGACTCAGCAATGGTTCAACTGAGCAAGGTCGCTCCGCACCAGATTTATTTGAATCTAAGGTGCGTTCTTGAGCTCACTTTATTTATTTTGAGGCTTAATGATGTTGGTTTATAACGTACGATGACTAACGTGTGTTACTGCATTTCCCGGTCCATTTGATCGTGCTAACACGAGAATTTTCTAGTGTATCAATTCATTCAGCGCTGCCTTTGCTTGATGATTCTCATTACGCATTGAGTATGATGGAGTCTATTGGTTGACTTATAATATCTACGGCGGAGCTTGATTAGTCTTCACGGTCTTAATTCGACGATGCTAATACCACGGTCATGGGCGAGGAAACAAATGAGATACCTGCATTCAGTGAATTTTGCATCAAGTGATTTTTGCTTTAGAATGCTTGTATCATTCTTAAATAGGTTCCTTTCTAACGAAGTTTATCTGCTTGAACCTCTGGGTTTGCTTCTTAGGTTTTATGGGTTTTATGAATGCTTCTCCGGGTATAATCTTCAAAACATTTTACCGTGTTTGTGGCAGATAGCACATAATCTTTGGTTAGAGTCTCCGATGCCAGTAACACGCAGCCGCTCTTCTGAGTTGAGGTACTTGACGGTTTAGCTCCTAGAAAATTCCTTTTTCTATAGAATTATTTGTACTTCCCTTCAATATAAGGCACAGCCTGTCGTAGGGTCAAAGACCGGTCTCTTTTTATTTTCTGAAACTCAAGGATCGTTATGCACCACCATATCCTACTCCTGCGATTGCCATTGCTATCTCATTTGGTACGTGATTGGCCAATGCCTTTCAGACTACTTTGGGGGGGGGTTCATGTTCAGGCCAGTAGTAACTGAACGATTGTACAACGTGTGCAGGCGCAGGTTTGCAGAAGCAGGAGCAGTTGTAATCCCGCAAGTAAATGCGACTTTAAGGCCTCTTCCATTTAAAGAGCAATGCCCTGCTGCAGCAATAAATGGGTGGACTGCGGCTACACAAACAATCGTATCCACTCCGGCACCTGATCCCTCCTCCTCCCAACGTCCTCCAGTCAGCACTTCATTGTCAGATTGTGTCGGGATGCTCAAGGGTAGCTTAAATAGAGCAAAGCTGAGACTGGGTTCACAACCTGGAAATTATTTAGGGGTTTCTGATGATGCGAAGGGAAAGAAAGCACAGCATCAGGGCATGAATGGAGATTTAACCATTTCGCCGCCTGGCATCCTCGACTCGTCGAGCATCAGAATGAAACAAAATAATTGTGGGCCAAAGTGGCCAACTCCTGCAGTGGAGAAACCTGTGCATACAAACACCGACAACGTCAACTCAAGGTCCATAGACGAGAGCTACGCTTACCAAAGTGTTCCTGTCACACAAATAAGTGACTCATCTGGAGGAGCTCCGAATTTAAGTTCAGGTGAAATGCTGTGTACCTCTGGGCAGGCGAATCTGGTAGGGCGAAGCAAGAGTTTGAAACGCGGAAATGCCGAAATGGATCACGTTTTGGCTGAACCTATCTCCATGTCAGACCTAGGTTTGTATTCGAGATATACTTTGTGTTTATTACGCTGATGAAAACTTTACAAACTGTAGGAATGCAGTGCTTCTCGCTGGGTAGTTATAGATTTTTTGAAAGATTTCATTCTTTTCAGTTGATGGTTCTGGAGATTTTGCGGTTGACTGACGCATGCACTGTGTTTGCAATCAGAGGGATTGGAATTTCAGGGCTCAGTTAAAAACCAGGAACACTTACCAAAGGTATGGTCACGTGGTCACTGAAGTACTCATGCTTCCGCTTTCTCAACTGTGGTTTGAAGTACCGAACTGTTCGACTGTTAATAAGACCTCGATTGCATGAAGCACAGTGGACTGTACGTATGCGGTCTTATGTTGTGCGCATGTTTCCCGCATGTTACAAATCAATGTCTTTAGTGTTAGTTTTAGTATTAGGAGACATTTTTTTCGTGACAGGAAAGTTTTAAAACACGACAGGAGTTCCTTTCAGTGGTCAATCATGTCTTTCTTGAAATTCGAATGAAGGAAGTTCGGACGAGCCAGAAGGTTGTCAATAGGTAGCCATTCATTATGTGTCTAGTCAAATTTTGAACGGATATGCAGATTGACCATGACAGCTTTTGTGTTTTTGTCGTGTGACGTAACAATTTGTAGGCCCTCGGTTGGATGTCACCCTATTTGTATTTGAGCTGCTTCTGCAGCTGTTAAGAATGTGTGTAGCGGATACCATGTGAAGCTTCCAGTTTTTTGACTTTTATCAGAATGTGCTCATCATTTACAGATACCAGATACCTTAAGACGAATGGGGTCTATCAATTCTGCAGCTAGATCTGGTTGGTCCCACCATCCACTCCCATATAGTTTCCCGTCACTCTCATGACGAAGTGAAGAAGTGACGAAATTCCACTTCGGCAAATCACGGTTTACCTTGTTCATGTTTTAGGGTTTTAAAATATTGACCTTTGGCAATTTTGTTGCGATATTCCCCGAACGATTATTCAGAGTACTTGATACTGTTATCTACGTGTCGAGGAATTCATATTCGGTGGTGGGTCTGATCTTATCAGAATACGCACCAGTCCCGTTACTGAGGTCGCCCATGAGATCGCCGGAGCAGCATGCAGGCCCCAACACGGATGGTATTGATGACGCCACTAAAAGACGTCGAGTGGATCGACAACGCAAGTATGATTCCGAGCATTCAACTTTCAATTCAGATATTTCTACTTAAACTCGGTGCATATTTGTGATCACATTTGTCTCTCAACAGTATTGCGTGATCTTCGTAGACTCATTTTTCAAGAGGTTCTGGTTTTCGTTATATGATGTTGCCTAATCTGTCCTGTTACCAGAATGGCTGAGGCCAAGGGGAGAGGAGCCACATCTGTAGCAGGACCCCCCGATTTGCAAGCTGCCATGAAGCGGCTGGATGCTTTGGAGAAGGAGGTTCGGTCCTTACGGATGAATCTCTCGTTCATGAACAGGTAAAATAAGTCTGCCCGGGGATACATTCTTGTCATCTTTAAGCATGGTAGCAGTTGTAGAATTTTGTTACTGATATCAGCGGTAACTTGAATTTGTTAATTCTGTGGTTTGTCGGGAGAGCATTCTTTGTGCAAAAGAAATAAATAGTTTTTTTGAGTATTTTTAATGTCATTCTGTTTTACGCATGCAAGCTGTAACATTTGTTGCACATATTATCAGTGCTGCCTACAGAATTGGCAAAAAATTTGCCAAGCTTAACTATGGTATCAGACTGTTGAATACTTCGACTGTTAAACAGCTTGAGCTGAGCCCCTCGGATTTGGGTCCATATTTAAGTGGACTGTATTTTGAATCCCCCGCTCTCTCCTCTTGAGTATTGAATATTATGATGGCAGCCGATCTAACAGAAGATTTTGTGAATTTCGTGCTTGGTTATCTGTAGGAAGGATTCGGAGCAAACAAAGCATATTGAGGAGCTGGAGGAAGAAAACAAGGAGCTCAAAAAAATAAACTTGAGTTTGAAAGGATGTGACATGCAAATCTAGTGTTGCAGGGAACTGGTAATCAGCTTGGATGTACGTATAGCCCAGTTGTACAAATAATGTAGGAAGCAGATTGAAGAGTCATTTTTATTGACCCTCCATTTTCCACTCCACAGATTCTCAGATTCCCAGATCTTCCATTTGTGATGGGTGAATGTATGAAGAAGATACCTTACGGGAATTGGGGTTGTTTCACTCGCTCACTGCAAGCAACTTCGCTCACTGCAAGCAACTTCGGGTATGCTGGAATGTGCCTGGAGTCTCTTCTGCGTAACATTCAGTAGCCTTCAGTACACTAAAATTGGTAAATAGTGTTGGGTGATAATTAGTGTTCCCTGTTTTTTATCCCAACATTATTTTTCAACTTATGTGTGAATAGTGCTGGGCACTTAATTGTTGTCATAAAGATCTGTTCCTTCTTTGCAAAACTGTAATTTTTGTCCCCCGTCGAAAAAATCTGTCTCTTCCCTACAAAATTGTAATTTTAGCCTCCTATTGTGAAAATTTGTCCCTTTTCTGCAAAATTGTAATTTTTGCCTTTTGCCATGAAAATCTGTCCCTTTCTTAGGAAACTGTAATTTACTATAGAGCTAAAATAGTGTTAGAATGGAGAAATAATCTTCTAACACTAACCTTGTTAATCACAATTAGTGTTGCCAATACTATTTATCAATTTTAGTGTATTGGGTTAATGGCAAAACATTTATGGTGTGCCCCATTCTTTTTTTTTGATAATTTTGGATCCATTAGACAAGCAAATCTACAAATAAGTGTAAAGATGGTTTGTCAAAAATTCAAAGAATCCATTGATTGTTAACCATCATAAAAGTTTCAGATGGCAAAATGAAGGGAATGGCTTCATTGACATTCACGAGCATGAAGGGTGTGAATGTTGTTTTTATAATGAAATTCATAGTCCATCATGAATTTTCAAGAGATATGAGATAATTTGAAGATGAGAGGTTGATTGTTCATTGTTTGAATATAGGAATTGTATTCAAAATGGAATTTTAAACCTTAAGTAGTTCCTAAAGGATCATTTGTTCCCTTGAGGTACAATTTGGGTTTGGGTAGGTTCTTATTGTCTCAATTTGTAGTGAATGTTTTTGAAACTTTTTGAGGATGTGTGGTTTTGTGAGAGTTTCATGGATTTATAATTCTTTATTTCAATCAATACTTGGAGAAAAAGTTGTGGTACAATAAGTCCAAAAGGAGGTCAGCAAGCAACACAAAAAAATTAGGAAAAGTCAGAATAATTTTTGAGATTTTTTTTATAAATTTTTATATTTTTGTCTATATTTGCAACTTTAATTCATTTTATTTGGACTACACTAAAATTGGTAAATAGTGTTGGCAACACTAATTGTCAAAACTAACACTAATTGTGATTTACAAGGTTAGTGTTAGATGGAAATTAACCCATTCTAATACTATTTTAGCTCTATAGTAAAATTTGGTCATTTCAACATTTGTACAAGAGTTCATTTAGTATTAAATGGAAATAAAATATAAAAGTTGGAATGGTGGGAAAAAAGTAGTGTATGAAATGCTGAAATAAGCAATGAATTGCTGAAATAAGCAATGAAATGTTGAAATAAGCAATAAAATGTTGTAATAGACAATGAATTGCTGAAATAGACAATGAAATGTTGAAATAGACAATGAAATATTGAAATGTTGAAATTTTTCATAGTATATGTATAAATTGCTAAATTTAGCAACAACCAAAGAACAACATAATAATCCTAGTTGTAGACCAAAAATTTTTAAAAATATATAGTAAAATATCAAAAAGGATTTTTGAACTGCCTTATTGAAATTGGGCAGTTCTTACTCTTGGAAGTATTGCAAATGTTTTGCAATTATCTCTTGGAGATGTGGAAACAATTGTCCCACACTTCAAGATCCATTAAGTCCTAATGCTAAGTCACAACAAATCATTGCTTTTCTAGCATAGAATGTGTTGTCACAATCCACCTCTCGATTAACATCTTCTACACTATCAGCAGCCAATTGTAGGAAAAAACATTTCCCAGGATTTGTCAACTTTTCTAACCATTATCCATCTGCCCAGGGTGCATTTTGTTGTATCAACTCAATTTTCTTGGCTTCCCACCATCTTGTTCATGCATCTTTGATTTTTAAAATGATGAACATATCTACTGATTGACAAAGGTGAGTAGAGCATGGAGACAAAAATTTGAAATTAAACTGTGTTTTTGGCAACTAGAACAACAGTCAATCTAGGTGTCACAGTATGACTGTTACAATTATCAAGCCATATGATTTTCATGTGTTGATGAAGATTGGCTTGATATGCACGAGGTTCTAAAAAGTATTCGAGGAAGATGGTTTGGTCCATCCAATCTTTAGGACCCATTCTATAAAAAACTCCCGGAATATTATTAATCAATCCCTATATAGGATAGCTCCTATTTTCATTTGAGAAAATGAATATAAGAGCTTCTATTGTGGCATGATCGCCTCGTGAAATGCAAACCACCATGGTCATGGACTCCCCACCCGAGACAAACTCAGCGTATTTGACAGTTGTATCTCTCCTAAATCCTAAAGTTCATCCATTGTTAAGATTGACAACGAAATGCGTTTCATCTAAGTTTTCTATGAGATTTTCATCAAATTCCTTGGATGAAAATCTCCTTTGCAAAAACCTCAAATGGTAGGTGGTTTCCATTTCAATTTAAAGCTCCTTTTGAGGGCTACAAGTTAAATACCCACATTGGGATAAAAGGATTATATTGTGGTTATTCATGAATTGATTGATCCAATTCACTTTGATTTTGTTGACCAACAAAACATTGTCTTTGGGATCGACAGAAGGAGCTGTGAAAATGAACTTAGGAGCTACGAGAATGGAAAGGGTCAATTCACGAAGTAGGTGAGAATAAAATTTGACACCTGCCTTGCGAAGGCAGTTGAATTCTTCAAGCAATAGAAGGTATAAATATTGCACCCATTCACTCTTCTTTTTGCCTCGACCCGGCTTGGCTTTTGGAGAATGGCACCTCCTTTTGTCCAAACAACTTCGGCTACAAGAGAATAGAGTGATGAGACCAGGAAGATCTTCAAGGAATTGGTCACATTGTTGCCACCATTGGCTGGCTTTAATGAGGTTGGAGGGGCGTTGGCCACGGAAGTGCTCTGGAAATGCTTGAATGACTTGAGCATTGAGGCCCACTAAGCCGTGAACAACATCTTTAATCATTAAAGAAGTGACAGATCGGCAAGGGCAAGGCTGGAAACTTATTGAAGACGTCGAGGAGGGGCATTGGGAGGAATTTCAACAAGCGGGAGGCGGTCCATGGTCAGCTACAAAAAAAATAGTAGAATTGTGACTTTAGAAAAAAACGGCAACAAAAAAAAATCATTTTTTAGAGGAAATAGAGGAGGGAAAGACAAATTCAATGGTGTCATCCAATCCCCAAACACATACTTCAATTAAAAGTTATAGGCATTGCAAATTTGAATTGAAGTGGTGGGAATCCAAGCGGTGGGAAACCAGGAAGGATACCCCCCCCCTCGTAGAATGCTCCTCACTTCTCTTCTCTTCTCAATGGTTCTCAATGTCCCCAAGGCCACCATCGGGAGCTCCCCACTTTGCTGCACGAACTTTCCAAGGCGGTCACCAAGGAAGGGAAGAGAGGAGCAAGCAAAAAAAGTTTTGCATGGGAGGCGAAAATTAGAGTTCCGCAGGGAAGGGTTGGAAGAAGGTGACGGGAGGCAGAAAATGTAGTTTTCCAAGGAAGGGCCAGAAATTGTCAGTGGTTGGCGGAAATTAGAGTATTTCAGGGAAGGACCAAAATTTGATGGCGGGAGGGAAGTGCTCCAACATTATTTACACATAAGTTGGAAAATAGTATTGGGGATAAAAAATAAAGAACAACACTAATTATCACCCAACACTATTTACCAATTTTAGTGTAATGATGAAAAAATTAAAGAAAATCTTAGTTTATTGGGCAATCTAAGTATCTTCTTGAAAAAATATCTTAAAGGATTCATTTGTGAATGCAATTTTTACAATTTTCCAAAAAAAAATTGTTAGACTAGGTTAGTTTTTTTTTAAAAACAATCTCATTGTTGGGATTATTATATTTCAATTCCATCTTAGAGCTATTAATGATTTAGTTTTTCATTCAATCTTTAATCTACTTCTACTTAACAATTTTTGAATGAGTGAAAATTAAGTGATTTTTTGTTGAATTTTTTTCTTTAGATTCTCAACTCAACTATTCAACATAAAAACTTAGAAAATCAAAATCAATAGTACAAAAAATTTTAGTTAAAAAGATTCAAAGCCAAAAAATCTCGTCAAGTAAGTTGCAAAAAAAACCAACGACGCTAGCGTGCGAGCCTAGAGCGGCGAGCATGGAACTTGTGAGCCTAGAGCCCCCAATTTATTTTCTGGGACAAACTTAAAAAAAAAAAAATTGTCCCAAGTGTTTCCCAAAACAGATGAAAACTTACTAAATATAGTAAGTTTGGGACCTATGACCACTTTTCCTATGACCGTGGATTTCCAAAAAAAAATTCTTGCTTTAAAAATTTCCATTTTCTGTAATGAAAAAGCCGTTAAAAATTGTTGCTAGTTCAACACATTCATCACCCATTGCAAGTGCTCCTTTTTATACAATTATAAATTATTGATAGAATACTATATAATAATTTAGCAAAAACAATACTCACAAAAATAATGGTGGGTTTCATATAGCCTCCACTGTAGGGGTTCTACATCAACTCTAAATACTAAGCTCAATTTAGGGATCACGCCATCTAGCATAAGTTTAGGCCTCACGGGATTTGAACCCGGGCCTTCAACTTAACAGCTTCAAGTCTCATCAACTTCTCGCAAATATACCCCAACCTAAAGGAGTGATCACTTTAATTGAAAAACAAAATATAAAATAAAATTTAGGGTTCATGCCCGAAACAAACATGAATGAAACAAATGAAGAAGATATATTTCAGAAGATTAATTTTAAAAACTGAAATTAGAGAAACAATTAACAAGTGGAATATAATGAAAATAGATAAAAGAAGTTCAAGGGGATAAAATTTGAAAAAAAAAGAGAAAAAAAAATGGGAAAAAAAATGTGGAAGATGTCTTCCACAATAACATAAATTGTAATGGGAAAAATATAGAAAGTAATATAGAAACATAAAAAAAATAATGGACTACAATGGCAAAATAATGGGGGAAATATGGAACAAAATGGAGGAAAAGTAGAATTAGAATGTACATAAATGAAAATAACCGAAATACAAAAGGAAAATAAAATGGCATTTGATTTAGAAGGAGGAAAGAATCCTTCCATGTCAATACGAAACTCAATACAGAATGTCATGGACTTCTTGCCAATATATCCCAAACTACAAGAATAATCACTACTCTAAAAAAATGGGGGGTGGAAGATGTCTTCCAGGAAAATATAAATCGTACGAGAAAAATGTAAAAGAAATCAAGAAGCATTCATTAAAAAATTTGAAAGATAACATAAACAAAGGAAACAAATTTGAAAAACTAAAAAAGTTGAACTACAATTGCAAAAAAAAAAGGTAATTTTTTGAAAACAAAAAACAAAAAACAAAAAACAAAATTTCATGATCATGTATTTGTTAATGAAGTAGGGATCACTGATGCAAGTCTTGGCCATTCATACCTTCTTAATTTTGAACATATAAATAATGATCCATACTTGAAACTTCATGAATGCATAAACCATTTCTATTTCAAACTCTTCAAAGCATTTCAAAGCAGTCTAATTGTAAATTAATACAATATGATCAAGTACATATAAGAATGATGTTATGTCTATTCTGGAACAGTGATGATCCCTGCTCAAACTAGAAGAAACTTCAACTCATTGAAGCTGTAACTAGGTGCGTGAATGAACTTGTCATCATGAATGTCTACCTTGCAGAAGTATTGGTATAGGTAATACAAGTGTTTACAATTCACATATTGCTGACGACCACCAATAGCAGAAACATACATATTTACAAAGTCCGGGCATGTGCAAGTTGGAAACATACCCATTGTAATTCAATAAACATGTCTATCAAGGTCTGTTCCGGTCTCTAGCGACACAATAGCACCTAGTCCCGGAAAAGGAAGCAATGACATACCAATTATTTGGCCTTTGATGTTGCCAGCACTCTCCCACTTATTTTGTTGTTCCGTTGTTGGTGCATTTGCAACTCGCTGTATACTTCGGTTGTTTCTAACCGTCGGATACACATCTGCATTCTCTGGTGTTGGTTGATCATACAACACACTTTCAAATATCTTCGACATGCTGAAGAGTCGACGTGGTGACAAAATAGGGCGTTCCTGGAGACGAAAACCTGCATGTTGTAGCAATAATGTTTCTTCTCGATTGAGGTTTGTCCCCGTCAAAACAGGCCATATTTCTGGCACTTCGGGCCAATCTATAACCCACTTGCGCTTGGTTCCTTTCACACAACATTCAATGTCATCCCCACAGAACCAAAAATCTGCTTGTACCTCTCGCTTACTCCCGTAATCTTCTTTTCTCCCACGGTAAGTGGGAGCTGGTGTTCCATTTCGCCCCCTTGCAATTTTTGTAGTGCACTTGATATTTGACCTACGTTGTTGACCTTGACACTTTGCATTTGATTTGTGACTGATCCTTGTAATGTGCCACTTTGATGTATCACAGTCACTTTCAAATGCATTTGTCACATGTTGTGAATTGCTTACCTCTGGCTGTTTCCCCTTACTTTGCATAGACATTGTTGGGGCCATATTGGATCTTGTTCGCACACGAGGGTGAGAGAAATTGATTTTATCTGGACGATGTGAGTCTCCTGCATCGCCAATGGGAACATCCAACTTCCTCTTTGTGCTCCCAAAAATCTCTTCTCCTTCCAAATGCGGTATGCGAGTTCTAACACCTTCAACTCTTGGTAATGTGTTTAGTGCCTCTGCCATTTTTGGGGGGTCTCCGCTTCATCTTGTAGCTCTTAACTTCAACTCCCCTTTCGATGGACCAAAGTCACAAGAATGTCCTTTCAAATAAGATCGATAGTTTGTCATTTGCATTCATGCCCGAATACTATCATCGCAAGTGGCATCAAACAAATTGTTCCCTCGATTTCCGGACATTTGAGGCCACTTGTTATGAACCGTTTCGGACAAATTGCATGAAGGCATCTCCGCCATTTCCTACAAATTCAAATCCTACAAATCCATCAAAAAATTGAAACATTTTTAATTAATGAATATCATAAATTCCGGTCAATAGCAATATTGATTTGCAACAAAATAAAATTCAAAAAATTCATTGGAGACTAAGAACATTCCATGAAAATATAAGTAATATAAAATATACTACTCTACAAATGGGTATTGAAACAAGTGCCTAACCTACTTGACTTCATCGACTTATAATCATTTATTTATGTTGTTCCAAATTACTTAAAAAACAATTCTATGACCTAAAATGGGAGTACCGCTTGATGGTACCTCCATCACCGTCAAACACGACGGTGTTGGATGTACCATCAACCGGTACCCCCATTTTAGGTCATTGCAAGCTCCCAAAGAATAAATAGACATTCATATTGAAGTCTATGTTTCTTATGAATTCTTACTTTCAACTCATGCATGCATACTTTGAATGCATTTTCTCATGGGCCAAACCAAAACCATAAACAATTTGAACTGCATTCCAATTGGCCATATCGCTATCTGCCATAAAACCCTTAAAGTTTGGATGATCAACTCTGTGTTTTGACATGACTGCGTTCAAGCACCGCCAAAATTGCACTTGAATTTTTGTATCTTCGGATTGCATATCGCATGTTGAAATGATCATCACTTTTTTGTACTGTGGATCATATACATGGCAAGCCATTGTGGTCCACTCCTTTACGCGCTTCACATGGTCAAACATTATCCACCCATTTTGAAGATCACCTCCGGGTTGCATGCGCCTAACGAGGTCGACTCCACTTTCAGGTCCTTCGATGAGCATCTTGAAAATGTACACCTTCTCCTTGCCTTGCCCAGGGAAGACGCTATCGTGTATAAATTCGAACTTTGACTCCTTCTTCATCATCATTATATTGTCGATGACACCTCCTCGATTGTTTGAGCGAAATGAAGAGATCACGTTCCGTATATTTGGACTACTCAAATACTGAAAGCTATCCATAATCTCTTCAAGTTCTTCACCTTTCAACATCTCCTTCTCTCCCTCTCCATTGTGAAATAGAAAGTTTGTTAAGAACTCTTTGCTAGCAGAAAGAGCTATTGTAGAGTTTGTTGCTGTTGGTGTCTTTGCCACTTGCTCTGCAATGAGTTCGCATATTTTTTCTACAGAATCTCTATATACATCCTTTGCTACAAGGTGAGTATGATCTTCTAAGTGAATAGCGGCCCTACTCATCTTCTGGTTATCACTGTACGTGTAGTACATCCTAGCATCGCATGTATTAAGACAAATAGGTGTTATTTTGCAGATCTTGCAAACTAGAGTACAATCTTTAGGAGGACTATCTCCTACTGCAAAAGGAAAGGTTGTATAACCACTCCACTCTGTTTCGTTGCACTTAGAAGCCCTCTTCAAGTAATCACACTCTGGATTTAAACAAGCAAGATGACCAGCGCAATGTGACTTACAGAATTTCAAATTGTCGGAGTTGTGAATATTTGTTGTCACCAACTTGCACGGATGTCCATCATACCGCTTGTCCATTCCTTCTAAGTTCTTTGCCGCAGACGAAGAAGCCGATGACCGGCATGGAGGTAATTCAAAGATAACATCTCCGTTGAATACTGGTGGCAAAAACTGCACACGATGGTGCTTCATGTTGTTCAATTCCATTGATGACAATTCGTTTTTGGATCGGCGCATGCTAGCTAGCCTCCTCAAACACTCCATTATACTCACTCGGTCAACAACATCTGGGTGTAAAGGAGGACGCGAGAAAAGAGACTAGGAAGGACTATTGACTGGAGCACTAAACAAGTCCCCAGAAACTTTTTTCTCCGATGTAGTTGCCAAAAGGCATGGCTACGATTGAAGCATCAAGTTTGGAGACTCTCCTTCCGATTCACTTGATAATTCTATGATAGGATGTAATTTCTCGAGTTTCACTAGACGAAGTGGTGCAAGCTTTAGAACGTCTGACAACCATTCACGAGGCGGACTCGGTGAAACTATGCGTGTGGTATATGGCATATCTACTATTGATGTATCTGATTGACGACTAGGAATCTCAATTGATGGAGCTAACAGGGACAAAGGGAGACCGTAAACCCTATAGTTACCGGAAGCAAAGTACCAACAATGTCCTTGCTCTTCCACAGATGCCTCAATAAGAACAGACTGCAACAATTCACCTAATTCTGACATCTTCTCTTCTTCAACATAGATAGAAGACTCCACAAATCTGAAACGAACATGCAATAGGTGACTAAGAATACGAGCACTCCCATTTTCAGCAACCGGAAATACAAGAGGAACTTCATGACCATCCACTCGAATGCAAGCCATGATGACAATGTGTGTACAAAGAAAATTGAAAGATTGCTAATTGGCAGTTCTGTATTATAGAAGAAGAATTGAAGTTTGGGGAACACAATACATATGTCCGTTACAATTACCATCAATAATGGAAGAAGACAAGATGAAGAAGTAGTTGGCTTTACCTTTATTATTATTAATTGTTACTTATACTGACTATTCTATAAGCGTCGTCTAAGACTTCTAGTAGCGCCTTCAAAAAGAATAGCATTGAATTATGACGGCTGTGTTAGTGAAAATCTAAGTTTGAGTTAGAAAACTTTTTGAAAAACGGCCATCATTCCCTGCCAAACATAGTAAGCTCCAAAATTGAATTTCTTTAGATAAGGCCTAGTAATCTATAGCCTTATACACTTGTTTACCAAACACATCTAATAATTACTTATAGACCCTTGAAGGCCTAAAACTACGAAAGATCCATCAATTTGAATATAGAATTAAGGGGCAAAGGTCTGTCATAGTCATATTTAGATTACTAAAGGCTTTTCCATAAATTTTGACGGCTACCTATACAAGTTGTCAGGCTTCTTTGATTTTGAATTGTATAGGCGGCTATTGTAGAATCCTACTCTACAATAATATAAAATATTGTCTACGACAAGTGCTTTCTTGTGCATAAGTACTTGCCATAGTCCACAAGCATAGTCTCTTCATTGTAGTCTTAGTATCCCAACATTTGCTCTTGAGAGTAATAGGTTACATGCTCCATTGTTTGCCCTCATGCTTGCTGTGAACATTAGGTCTCTGTTGACCGCTCCTGAAAAGGCAAAGACTTGTAAGAAGCGTAGTTCTCTATATTTTTCTTCTTCTAAGGCACTCAAGAGATCTAGAATGATGAAGGGAAAGAAAGTAGTGTCCAAGATAGGTCAGTCGTCACCTGGTGCTCTTTGCAAGTCACTGCGCTTTGAAGGAAGAGGAACTAGCGAAGAAGAGGATGTAAGAGGCAACAACTTGGAGACGGTGCTGGAATTTAATGAGCAATCTACTTGCGCACAACATCTATCAGAGGAAGAAGTCATTGGTATTGTAAGCATATATCTTTCTATTTCTTCAAGTATCAATGCATTTCTTCAGAGATTTCTTTCAATTCTTTCTTTCTTTCTTATGACATAGAACTTGTTGGTGTCTTTGCCACTTGCTCTGCAATTGAGAAGAGAGTATTAGCATTCAATGGTAGTCGCACTATTTTGTATCTATAAAATGTTTGCATTAAGGTAGGGTGCTCGAACTCCGACTGTGCATTTAGAATCGCCCCTATAAATGATAAACGCTATATTCAAAATTTTGGGAGTTTAGGACTCTCCCAAAATAATATTGTCGATTTTGATACCAATACGAATGGATGTTTTGTATATAATTTAGGTTGACAAATATTAGACATACTAATTTTTTAATGTATTTTCCATCAAAATGAGAGTGTAGTGACATACAAAGTCTCTAATTCAAACATTAGGTCAAATTTCAAGCACCAATGCTAACATTAATATACATAAAATCTTTACTTTTTGAACACCAAGTCATGAGCTTTGAAGTTGGTTGTAAAGGATGGTTCATGTCATTCAAACGGTCCGAGTTCAATTCCCATTGAATATGAATAAGCGGTTGAGGGACAGGCATGACTTGGTGCTGCCTAATGACTTGTGCATGCAGCTAGGAAAGTTGTAACAATCAATCAGCCCCCTATCCGAATTATGACAATTACTTAACACAATTATCAAACACATAGTCATTAGAACCACTACCCATTTTTTCCAGTTGCTTTAAATTATCAATAATATTCGTCATAGATATTATAACATAAGTGCTTCAACAAAAATAAATTAAAACATAGAAAAAAAATAAAACTCAAATGTACTTAGAAGCAATTTATTATAATTGAAATTGAATACTCTTGTTTTGTAAAAACAAAAGCTACATTTCAAAGCATATAAACAATACCAAACTATAAATCCAAACCAACAAAATTAAAGTATATGCCATCTACTGCAATATATAAATTCCATCCATTACACACAATATGTGGATGGGAAATACAAAATAAAGCATACCACATATACCCTTATGTACATATGGCTTCTCAATTATAGGAAGTCAAGCTCTCGTTGATGACTTCAATTTGTATAGCAGGGATCTTAATCATGCACTCCTGAGTGTCTTTCTTGATCCTCGACTTCCACGCTGTCATAAGAGCATCAGTGTGTTGCCAAACAAGAGGTTCAGTTTCATCGACCTTCCAACGCAGACTTCTTTTGCTGTCCCATCCGGTGTAGAAATCTATAACATCTTGATTCCTTGATGTTGGACGGAAGTATTGAATACGGACACAATTCGGATTTTCTGGGCTGCAGTGCGGATCAGACAATGCCCTTGCAATCCACACCGGATGAGTGTCACCATCTGCGGGGCGAACCGCAACAAAATAGCCTTCAAACAAATCTCGAGCTACCCGAAAGGATGGATTTGGACGACCACTCAACGGCCCAACGTACGAGTCATCTTCCCCAAACTCTTCACGCTCTTCACCTTCCTCGTTCAATTCATCCGCTCGATCTGCTACTACTCGTAAAGTTGGCCAAAAACCATGTCTCAAAACACCAAAGGTAGATAATGGTTCCATCAACGCTGCCTTGACGCCACGCCAATACCTCACTATGTGCTCGTAACGTCCTAGGTAATCCCCGGTGATGTCTGCATTGCATAAATTGTCCCAATATTTCACGAACCCCGACACACCTTTGACGATGTCATCTAAATCTTTCATAGGCTTCAACGGAACAAGCAGCGGTTCACCCCGTGGCCACAAACTTCGCCCTTCAACATCTTCTTTCCATAATTTGATGCCTCTTCCGTCTTCTCCTAACCACTCTACATCAATGCAAAGAAGTTTGTACTTCATGACAGGGCACCCCGTTGAGTCCAGGTAGAACTTCAACTGATGTGGTTTTGTGTGTCCAACGAGGATGTCATCACCATCAACAAGTGACCCTGCTATAAAACCCTTGAAATCGGGCACTTTTTCAATAAGGTGAGGGATAACGGGGATGGAATCCACATCCATGAACGACCTCATTAGTGTTGGTACTGTTGAGAAGTTGTCTTTCTTCAAATCCATGTTCCATCTTCCAAACAACGCATCTATGTCGTCATGTGTGTGACCCACAATCATGAAGTTCACGTACACTTCCTGGAAGATTTTGTTTGCAACAAGTAAAGACCAAAAACAGAAAATATATCTATTCTTATTGTCTCCAGTGGCATTGTCCATCTGCACGTTCAAAATGGGCGGTAGCCGCGTGGCTGGAGCTAAAGTATTTGGCAACGGCGGTAGTGACACGTTGCACATGTCTGCACCCTCTAGCACAGCCTTAAACAAATTAGTGGACTTTGAATTTTTGAACAACTCTTGAGAAGAAGACTTCGGAACTAACTCTAAATCTCGCAACAACTTTGCCATTGATCCAACGGTATAATTGGAGTCATGGGAGAAGACATCCAAGCCATAATGCGCGTAGCGTACATCTGCATGACCATGTGCAAGCATGCCCGTCACAAAAACTGGTAGCTTCATGAGGCCATCGAGTTCTTTACTCTTGTGAGAGAACACCGGACAAGCGGTTTTCGAATGATCCATTTTGTCGTGTATAATTGTAAGACATTCATGCGGAGACTTGAATGACAACTCTCGATTGATGTAATATACATCCCTATGGGCACGAGCAATGGTAAGATGCCTATCCAATCTTCTTGCCCATTTCAAAGTAGTTTCAGATCCACTGATAGCACCCTTAACAAGCTCATTTGGCTTGTCACAAGTAGCACACCGAGCAAAATTATCCCCTGGCTTCTTCACATCGAACTCTGAGAACTTTGTGGACCTTATTTTACTCAAGTTCGAAGTGGAGATCTCCTTCAATCCGAAAGCCGCATTGGAATCATTGAGTTTCTTCAATTGGTCTTTCCATTGAAATGAGGCCGGAAGAATCTTTGACACGACCTTCTCACCTGCCTTCAGACTCCGGGTGCAATGCGGCATATGATCGGCTTCCCTGTCAAGGATGCACTTCAAAGAAGCTATTGCTTGTATGGTATGTTCTCTAGGCTTCAACAATCCTGTATTACCGTGATTCCTTGCTTCTCGATTGAGCTTCATGTATTTTGAGTAGCGATAGAATGTAGACTCAGCAACCCCCGCAATAAGCATCCATGCGCGCAAACACACATTTATGCCTTCAATTGTAATCATCTTCCTTCGATGTGCACCTTCATGAATTTGTCTGTGCACATCAGTCTTCATGAAGGCACGGTGTTTAAATGTTGAATTTCTGTACATTCTTTCTTGAAATGCCCGAATTTTCTCCCTCGGGAATGGTTGGACACAATTCTTATTGCAACACACCTTGCTAGACACCATGTTGATTGACTCTTGTATAAGGAGGTCTTTTGCTTTGACAGCAGTTTGACGAGGCGGATTTCGGTTGGCACTTGCATAGGGCCTAGCAGATTTGGATGATGGTGGATTCATTAGACTTGCTTGCAGACGGTTGAATTTGTCTCTCTGTTCATGATCACGTAAACTAGCACCACGACAGTGCACGAGCTCAATAGGCCAAGCTACTAATGAGAAGACATTTTCTTCAGAAATGTCCACTTCAGAATGTGATTTTGAAATGTGCACTGACACATGAGTGTCTCCAAGAGGTCCAGTGACACCAAGTACAAGATTTGAATTCACACTATGACAAGTACCTTCTCCAACAAGAACGCCTTCTCCATTATACAAAGTAACAAACCTTGTATTCCATTTTTGTCGAGGAAGCCCTTCACACTCAAAAATGCCAGCACTCATTTCTTGAAGTACCTGGAGCTCATCGTCTGATGAGTCCATGAGGTCAAGTGGGACATCAACGGAGCCCATATTATCTGTAAACATAAACCACAATCCAAATAGAAAATTAATAGATGAAGAAAGACCTATCAAATTTTATTAAATGTAATTTATTAATTTATGTAAATGCAGTTTAGGGCGGACCTCCCTAAACTACACAACTAGACAAACAAAGTTCTAGATCAATGAAGACCAATCTGATCGAAATTAATGATCATTGTACGGCTAACAACCCTTATCTGCTTCACAGTAGTGTGAAGTTTTCTGAACACAGATGGCGTAGCCCTCATTCATTTTCTTAATTTGTCAAAATCAATGGTGTGGCGGTTTTAGGCGAATAGCATGACCACTTTGTCAGATTTTAGAAACTAAATAAGACATCCCCTCATATTTTCTTTCTTAAGTACTAAAATTGTGGCATTTCAATTTAGGGCGAACCTACCTAAACTACATGAACATAGTGTGAAATATTTCAGACTCGACATGCTGAAACCCTATAAATTGAACATGGAAGAAGTGTATTTTAGGGCGGACCTCCCTAAACTGCATGACTGGTAAAAACTGCGTAAAGGTTGTCGAAGACCATTCCAGATTGAACAAGAATCTGCTTTGTTCACTGTTGTGTAAGTAATGAAACTATTGCAATGCAATTTAGAGCGGACCGTCCTAAAGTGTATGTCCGGACTCTCCGTGTATTGAAGATATAGCAGTACCTACCTAGTTAATGTTTTTAAAACATTCAGGTTTGTCAGTATGTAGTTTAGGACGGACCGCCCTAAACTGCAATGACAGAATATATAGCGTAAATGTAAATTGTCTTTATTTCAGAGGATAAATGATGCATTGCAATTTAGGGCGGACCGACCTAAACTGCTCATCCCACTAGTAAAAATTTCGCTATATAGAATATAAATTAAGGCATTGATGTATTTCATTTTAGGGCGGACTGATCTAAAGTGCATATCCAAACTATTGATTTTGTGATTATTTATTAGAAACCCCAACTTATTTAAGTCTTCAGAAAATATTTAGGTTTGTCAATCTGCAATTTAGGGCGGACCGCCCTAAACTGCATGAATAGGGTCAAGGAAATTGGATTCAGTGTTAGTGTATTTTGTTGTCATATTCATAAAATTATTTCCAATCGCAATGCAGTTTAGGTCGGACCGACCTAAACTGCACTTCTTACAAAAACGTAATATGCTCGACATGAAATACAAATCATGACATGGTCTACTTGCGTTTTAGGACGGACCGTCCTAAATTGCACGTCTTCAAAAACATGTAGCCCGAGGAGTTTCTAAATATAGACCCGGATTTTACGGCTACAAACCAGGGTACCTATTCACACCGCAGAAATTGAATTCAGTATGATGACTTAAAACTGAGCTTGTACTTGAAAATGTATGAGCACATTACAATTTCCTCAATACGAAACTGAAATGTACAAGAAGAAGAGGAGAACTCTGTCGAACTTGAAATCTGTTGCGTTACATGACTATGCACAAAGTACTGGGGTGCTAGAAATGTCTGGACAAAGAAAATGCTTTCATCTGTTGGTTGTACGCAAAGCGCACCTTGAACTGCAGAACGCCTCGTCCAAGTGTGCCGCGTTTAAAGTCTTCAAACCACAATAGAAGAAAATGACAACAATGAATAACGGAGAGCTTGAACAGGTTCACGATCACATAAGAAAAACCAAATGAGAATGAGAACGACACTAACAATCTCAACGCGCATACACAAAGCACCCGGCCACCCGCGCCAGGGGGAGCAAAGTTTTGGCGCGGGGGGGGAACAAAGTTTTGGCGCCGGAGGGGGGTGTGCCAAAACAAAATGAATTCAAATTTCAAATTTTTTTTTGGAAGATTCGTTTTCCACTTTGTAGCACTTTTTCAGGCCACACGATCTTTGGAAGAAGTTCGTGCAGTCTTTCATTAGAAAAATAGTCGTCCACTTGACAGTGCTTACTTCAGATTCAAGCCTATTTCAGGTGTTTGCGGATTTGCAAAGTCAAGTACTGGAATTTTTTTTCGCAAATCACAGTGTTGACAAAGCAAATTTTGGGCGCGATTTTTTGTCTAACATTAATGATTTCCAGAAGTAGGTGAGACATTCTCTCCTTCCTTTTCCTTGCCACGCAACAATGCATGTGCAAAGAATGTATTGAACTTTTGTAACTTTGTTGACTTTGCATTTCAAAAATAAAATCTCTTTGTTTATGAATGTTGGTGTACAAAATGTAAACAACTCTTTAGGGTTTAGGGTTTAGGGTTTGGGGTTCAGGGTCCAGTGTAAAAAATTTGGATTAAATGTTCAACATTCGAAAAAAGAGTACATCCATAAACAATGAAAAAACTGGAAAATTTTTTTTTAACACTTTGGTATAAACCAAAGCCTTACAAATGAACTTTAAAAAAATAATTGATACTTCTTCAAATGGATTTGAGTAGTTAAAAAAATGTAAAAGTCCATGTACTTTTATGGACTGCTCATGCAAAAGTCGTGGACTTCAACCTAATACCAAAGAAAAAAATAGGTACAAGCTTGAAATTCTTTCAAAATCGACTAATCATGATTTCTTGGAATTACTCTTTTTGTTTAAAATAATAGAACATTATGAAAGACATACAATAAATCAATTAGTATCCTTGGCAAAGCCAAAAATATTACCCAAATAATTACCCATTCACTTGGAATCAAAGTTCATCATACTATTAAAATCATAAGTCCCTTTGTAATATCACAAATGCTATCATTAATATTAGAGGCTCGTACTTACTATACTACGTATTCATTGTATCACATATTAGTAGAAATTTGATATATTTGAATAGAATGCATGATAATGATTTTGATAAGTCTTAATAATAATAATTTTAATTATTTTATTAAAATATTTCCAATCATGCATACATAGAAATCATATTTTCAAACAATGTGATATTATTGAAATACGATAGTAGTTCACAATCACCTTTGTAATATCACTTTGTATAGAGGGTGATATTATAGAAATAATATAGTTGTTGCAATTGAAGTGATATTAAAGAGGATCAATATGGTGATATTATAAAGGTAGCAATTCCATTGCTTTTGTTGGTTTTATACTTCTTTTGCATTTCTATGATGCTGTGCTTTTTTGAGCTTTGAGCTTCTCATTTGAATTATGTATTGCTATTACCACATGATTTGAGAAATTTATTAGATTGAATTGATTTTGGATTTCACAACAATTAAATTGTTCACGAAGTTTTTGAGATTTACAAAGTTTTTCTTTAAATATAATAGTATAATAATAAATAAACTATTTTAATTTTTGCTTAGCAAAACAAGCGCCACCTATGTAATATCACATTTTTCAAAATTTGTGATATTATAGAAATACAATGGCTTTTACAATATCACACCTCTAAACTCTACAAAATTACAAAAGTACGATGGTCATTGAAGAGAGGTGGAAGTTAAAAAATATGAATAGAGTGATATAAAAGAATTAACATTTCATTGCCTTTTTTGGCTTCAAACTTCATTGCACTTTCATAATTTGGTGATTTTTTGAGTTTTAAACTTTTGTGACTTGAATGTTTTATTATTATCAATTGATTTGAAAATTTTGTTAGTTTAAAAAAATAATAATAATTTTTTAATACAATATTATGGCAAATGAGTAGTGCACCAAGCGCCAACCTTTAGTCATTTATAAAATATTAGTATTTAGGGTTTGTATAGTTCAAAGAATATTAGAAAATTGTGAATTCAAAATCTTTAAGCGTCAAATTTATAAAACAGTTATTAGAAAAACAAATTTGATTATCAATGAAGATAGTAATTTTAGAGAATGAGGATAGTTAGAATATTGCATTTTGATCTTGTAAAATTTTTTAATTAATTCAAAACATAACTAATACCCAATATTTCATCAATTTCAAAAATATTTTTATATCTATTTCACTAATAAATATTGGTTAATGCAATGGAAGATGTAAACATATAGAGGATGAGTATGGATTGTAGATTAGAAGTGTTAAAAGTCACTGCTAAGTTAAGTTGCAATTTACAATACATCTTTATGTTTTAGAGATTGAATTTTTAAGTCCTTAGGAAATTATAGGTTGTCAATGATTTAAAAAGGGACAATAAATGTTACCATTTTACAGTCATAGTAATTTCTTCTAAACCAAAGACAATTTTTATGCTCTTAACCAATGAATGTGCTTAGATTTGATATTTTCGTAAACCTCAAAGTTCCATTGTAACTTGAATTGATTTTAGGTAGGTTCTTATGGACTCAATATTCATCTATTTATGATTTTTTGAAACTTCTTGTAGAGATAGAAAATACACTACCTTTTTGAGAATATAATTTTTTTTCAATCACTACGCCATGGGCGCAAAAATTATTGTACAAAAGCTCCTTTTTAAAGTTTGGTGGACAATCCATCCTCCTAAAAAAGAAATTTAATATTTATTTGAATTCTTTTTTATCATAGATTTTGTATAATCATCTTCATGGAAAGCTTTCATTCCTCTTCATGAAAGCTCCTTCTTTATTCTTTGAATTTCAGGTTTATCAATAGTTCTTTCTTCTCTTTGCTTGTATAATTGAATCAACTTCATCACTCAACAAAGATGACATGAAGTAGCACTATTGTGATGTGTGCCATTATCATAATTTAAAATTTTTAAAAAGAATTTCACTCCATAAATCTTTGGAATTCAATAAAGAATTTATATAGTGTAAAGAAGTGATATTTTTGGTATAAATTGAAAGTTCAATGCCCTACATAGTGCAAGGGCTTTGTTTGTGAATGCATTGTGAAAGTTATTTTTGTTTCAAAAATAAAAGATAATTGAATTTAAATCTTTAATTTTTCCAAGCCTTACATTTCAAATCGTAATTCCAAATGCCACAAAATTGGCATGAATACAAAGCACTTGTGCACAAAAGAGTGCAAAGACTTCATACAAGAGGAAACTTTTACTTAGTTCACGATTTAGGATACAAAAAATAACATTTCAAGATCCTTATTGCTTTCTTTCAAAAAAATTAAGCTAACTTCTAAATATAAATGTATTGTCTATGGCTATGGTATACATGATTTGGTTTTATCAAGAAAATTAACTAAACTGTTCCACTACCATATCCGAAGATTCCTTCATCACTCCTTAGACGACAAACGTATGCTGTAGTGTTTATGGATTAACCTTCAAATGACGAGGCGGATGATTTTTGTCTGATGGATGACAAGAAAACTTCATTCAAATGATGGAAGTTCCACTATTCATCCTCCTAATTCCGTGTGAAAAAAGATCATCTATAGTATTTTGCTCTTGCAAATGAGTGTTTCTGCATTATTTTAATCTAACAATTCACACGGTGAAAAACGTTTTTTTACATTAGTGGGTATCAACCAGAGGTGGGAACCTGATTAGGTATGGTTGAGCATTGGGTGGGTATGAGGCCGTTACAAGTCGGGTAGGGGGCGGTTTAAAAGGCGGGTAGGGGGGCAGGTACGAGGCGGGTATGCGGCGGATAGGGTGCGATTACGGGGCAGGTGCGGTGCGGGTAAGAGGCGGGTACGGGGCGGGGTATGGTGCGATTACGGGGCGGGTATGGGGCAGGTGCGGGGCAGGTACGAGGCGGGTACGTGGTGGGTATGGTGTGATTACGTGGCGGGTATGGGGCAGGTGCGGGGCGGGTACGAGGCGGGTACGGCACGGGGAGCTTGAGGTCGACTTCGACATTCCTAGGGTTTGTTTTCTGCTGCTCCTGCTCCTCGTCGTTGCTCCTACTCCTCGTCGTTGCTGCTCCTCGTCGTTGCGTTGCTCCTCGTCGTTGCCACTCCTTTTGTTCCTACTAGGATTTTTTGCCATAGAACGTGAGATCAGGGTGTGTCTGCATGCGATTTTGGAAGGAAGTGTTTGGTGGCGGATTTGCGGATCAGGTCTGCAGCGACTCAAAGGCTGAGGGACGTTGACGTTAGCGTGAAGAAGCTCACGTGATTCAGCATCATTCTATTCAAGTTTGCTCCTGCTCCTCGTCGTTGCTGCTCCTCGTTGTTGCCAATCGCGTGCATTGTTTTCACTGATTTGCTCTTGCGCCGCTCATTCCACTCCAGTCAAAATTTATATTTTTCTGGTGTAGTTTTCTTATTATATTGTCGTTCGGGAAAGAGAGTGGCTTGATTTGTATTGGCACTCGCGGGGAACTCAGATTGATTGTAGTTGGGGACTGGATGGAGTGTTGGCGGTGGAGTATGGAGCGTAGGGATCCAGAGTGAGAACACGAAGATAACAGGATTCATTGGGGTGTTGGAGACGGGATTGCGGTTTGGGTTTAGGGTGTGATGGTTAGGTTTTTGTGAGGGGGAGAATTGGAAGTCTTGAGTTCGTTTTGGATGGTTTGGTGCGATTGAGGGATTGAGGGAGTATTGTGATTGCTTGCTATTGTGATTTCTTAATAATTTGATTGTTTAGATTTCGTATGAAGAGATGAGATGAGTCTTCCGGTGAAGCGGCAACACGAGGAGACGGTGGTGGTTAAGGTGGTGGACACGGGAGCAGGAAAGCAGCAGCAGCAGTAATTGTTCTTGCTCCTCGTTGTTGCCAATTGTGTGCATTGTTTTCACTAATTTGCTCTTGCGCCGCTCATTCCACTCCAGTCAAAATTTATATTTTTCTGGTGTAGTTTTCTTATTATATTGTCGTTCGGGAAAGAGAGTGACTTGATTTGTATTGGCACTCGCGGGGAACTCAGATTGACTGTAGTTGGGGACTGGATGGAGTGTTGGCGGTGGAGTATGGAGCGTAGGGATCCAAAGTGAGAACATGAAGATAACATGATTCATTGGGGTGTTGGAGACGGGATTGCGGTTTGGATTTAGGGTGTGATGGTTAGGTTTTTGTGAGGGGGAGAATTGGAAGTCTTGAGTTCGTTTTGGATGGTTTGGTGCGATTGAGGGATTGAGGGAGTATTGTGATTGCTTGCTATTGTGATTTCTTAATAATTTGATTGTTTAGATTTCGTGTGAAGAGATGAGATGAGTCTTCCGATGAAGCGGCAGCACACGGTGGTTAAGGTAGTGGAGACGGGAGCAGGAAAGCTTCACTTCATGTGCATCTGCGTCTGCTGTGCAGCTGCTGATTTTAATTTGCCAAAGAGGCAGACGTGTTCGGTCAGTTTGCGGTGTGCTTGTGCAGTTTAGGGCATTTGTACACGCCCATCGACTTGACACTGTGAAACCGTGAGAAACCGTGAGATTTGGTTATTATGATTGTTTGCCACAAAACGTGAGATCAGGGTGTGTCTGCATGGGTTTCATTTTTATTTATAGAATGGTGGAAAACAATTGGGAGCACTGGTTTCAATTGCATCTGGATGTTGCAATTCTGTTGAACTTGGGGACGAATCAATTGCCTGTCTCCCAAATTACATGTGACTAACTAGTTGCAATTGTACTTTTCTTGTTTTCTCACTCCTTGTTTTGCACTCTTGGATTTGCAGCAGTGTGATTTGGATACGTTTGTGGTAGCAACTTTGAGGTTTTTTTCGTTTGTGGAAAGAGACAAGTATCAAAAACCTATCATTGTGTTATTTGGCAGGTCAGGACTTCTGCATTGGATGTTAATAAATGGTTCAGGTTTAAGGGTTTAAGGATTTAGGGTTTAGGATTTGAGGTTTAGGGTTTAGGGTTCTAATTATCATGCTTTATAGTTGAAGAATGTGTTAACCCTCGCATAGAATTTGACAAATATGACCATGATATCTGCGGGTCTTAGGCGGGTATCACCTAGATATCCCCGGGTATAAAGCGGGTATTGAGTGCAAAGTCAGAAATAGAACATCTGCAATTTAGGGCGGACCATCCTAAACTGCATTTCTGAAGATCATGAGAATTGATCAATCCTATATATATGCTACGCTGAGAAATAAAAATGTAGTCCATGCGCAATTTAGTGCGGACCATCCTAAACTGAATTTTTGTTCATAATGAGAACTGATCAACTCTACATATAAGCTACACTAACTCGGTAAGGAATCAAAAATGTAGTCCATGCACAATTTAGGGCGGATCGTCCTAAACTGCATTTCTGTAAATCACGAGAATTGATGAACCCTATGCATATGCTACGTTGTAAAATAAAAAATATAGTCCATGTGCAAGTTAGGACGGACCGCCCTAAACTGCCTCTCTGTTGATATTGAAAATTGATCAACCCTATATATATGCTAGATATATGAAACGAGAATATAGACCACGTGCAATTTAGGACGGACCGCCCTAAACTGCACTCCAAAGCTCTACACTGACGACAGAAGCATAGACATTACCATAAAATGATTAATGAAATCAGACACATTAAACAATTTAAGTGATGATTGGTAGATAAAATACTTCTAAAACTCAACGCCTCTTCTACTAATTAAACAATAATGCTTACAAACCAAAGAATAATCCCAGCAGTTTAGGGCGGACCGCCCTAAACTGCAGACTAATAGAGAAACGTAGGTAGCAAACAGAAGACTACCAAATCAAAAATAAATAAGGGCGCAATCAAAATTGACTTAATAAATATCAACAAGAAAAATGTGCGTCTACGTCTAGCAACAGTTTAGCTCGGTTCGTCCTAAACCGCAACAATAGACTGAATTGTAGTTGTCCATGCTCAGAATGGAGGAATACATGGATCAACTCAAGGCGCACTTCAAAAGAGTAGAGGATGTCGAAGAAGAAAGTCCAAATGTAGACGAGGATATGATAGAAGGGGACTGGTGGGAGTTCGAAAATCCAAAAGAGGTGGACGCGTGGTGTCTGAAGATGGTGCCCCATACAGACAACATGCACTTCAACATGAAGTACCGAAATTCCAAGGCGTATCTCCCGATCTCATTTGACGAGAAAGTGAAGCGGGTGTCTACGGATAAATTTCCAAACATCAAAATTCACTACGTCACCACGAACAACGAATTCCCAACGGGCAATCAGTACCACTTCACATTACTCTTGAACTCAGAGAAGATTTGGTTCAACATATCGCCATTCTTGGAGAGTCTAGAGCCGACGCCATACAGTTCGGAGATCAAAGAGTTGGAGCGCAAAATAGACAATGGCAAGTACCACAATATGGACGGAAGTCCACTGACGGGAAGCAGACTATGCACGAAGACCACGCTCCTGATGAATTCTTTTGTAGTCATCAAGGAGAAGATGGCAATGCAAAGATCCTTCATGGCTCTACGAATGGTATCCGTGGAGACAGCTGCACAAAATGAAGGTCAGCCATCAACAGGGAAAAAGGCTGGTGGGTTACAAAGTAAAGGCAAGAAAAACAGGAAGCCGCCACCATCTCCAACGACAGCACCTCAAAGCAGTCCGCTGGCATCCGGGTCAGCAAGGAAGGCAGTCGAGAGGACATCGGAGCAGTCAGGCGTGGAGTCGGCAAGCTATCTCGAAGAAATGAATGTCGTTCCGGAAGCCCTCAAAACGGAGCGGAAGCCAAACTACAAAGATATAAGCGCTTTGTACAAGAACTTCTGGGAGAAGTACTCCACCGCGTTTATCTACGGAGTTGGTGAGAAGAAAGAGCTGCCAATTGGAAAGTTGAAGGAGGCACCTGCCGAACTCAACATACGCGTGAAGGAGGACAAAATTGTTAAAGAAATGCTCCATTATCTTGTCAACATGCCGGACAAGAGAGTGAAGCAGACTCTTTGCGTCACACCGGTCTTGCCAAAAGGCAAAAGAGATCCACCTCGATGGGAGGAGGTGATGGACGGAGACTTCTACATCATCAATGGCCAGCACAGCGTAGCTGCAAGCCACTTGATGATGCAAGAGGAAAGCATGGTGAACGAAGAAGTGAGAAAACACTTCAGAACCTGGAAATGCTACGTGGTTTGGTCACTCGATAAAGAGATGTTGAGGACAATCTCCACATACTATAATCGGACCAACCACTTTCAGCCCGCTACGCCATCTTGGGCAACAAATATCTTGGGAACAAGGACTGTGTGGGTTTCCATGGGAAGACCGGCACCACCGAAAGGAGACAAAACTAGTGGACCCTCAGAACGAGGCAAAGCCCATACTGCGCTTACGCAAAAGTACAAGGTAAACATTTTAGGGCGGACCGCCCTAAACTGCATATGCTTACAGTTTTGTACTTGCTCTCTGAGAGAGCTCCTTCTACAGTGTAGTTTATGATAAGATCACAAGTTAATGAATCTAGTCAATCCTTGTGCAGAGTTTTGAAAAGGCAGTTAATCTCAGATTCGCCATGATTGACGTAAATAAAAGCTTCACGATCTCAAAGAAGAAGGGTGCAGACGAAAAGCTGAAGCTTACAAACGAACTGAAAATAATTTTTGCGCCCGACGACGTTTACGAGGTTTGGAGCGAAGTTATCATCAGTGCTGCACACGGGGAGCTCATCGATCCAGAGACGAAGATGAAGTTCAATGAGAAGGAAAACTGGAAACAAGAAAGTTGCGCAATGAGCAGGGACTTCTTCAGGCCCCTTGGAAATCTCAGCTACGACGATATGAAGAGATTGGCGAAGCACATTCTCAATCGCTCCGGACCAAGTCGCCACCACCCATATCCGAAAGTGACAATCAAACCGGTGTCCACGGTCGTACAAGACTGCTACAGCGCCAAGGAATGGGTGGAGAGAGTGAAGCGGGAGAAGAAGGTGAAAAAAGAGATTCACCTGATCTGTCCAGAACTCAACTTGTTCAATGCAAGGAATGAGCTCATTCCGGAGAACTAGCGACAGTTCAAGAGGAGCCGCTACTTCACTAGTGCAACGATGAATCTGTTGCTCGAAAGGTCGGGTGAGGCATATTTTTCGATGACCAAGCAAACCCGAGGGAGAAATAAGACAGCAGCAACCATTGATCCCAAGATAGAGACCTTCTTCAAAGTCTTTCTGGAAAAGAAGAACCAATTTTGCATTCCTTCGTCGGTCGCACATTTGCGTCCTTACAGCATACGTTACAACACGCACGAGAACTGGCCGGCGGATGTTTGGACGCCGGAGACAGTGAGCTTGATCGGTTTGGGAGTGATCGATTTTCGATCGATTTCCGGAGTGCTGGAGAAGGAGAGCTCTACGATGGAGAAGCCGTTCTTCCTGGAAGTACTAATGTCTCAGCAGCAAATGAAGGAACCTCTGCTTGAAGAAGTCAAGACCTGGTTGTTCATCGTCGAGGACGAGACCGACTTATCTCAAGTCCTCGGGTTCGTTGAGAAAAATGAGGTCTTACGCACATATAATCGGAGTTTCTCCCATTACTACCCAGCGAAAAATGAGAGACTTTATGATCTCCCAGCGAATTCGGCAAGGGCGCTGAGGAAAGTACCGCTCATTTTTCTCCAAAGCAGAGACCTGCCAACGCAGGTCCGGATTGAACCGGAATTTCGAGCTCCGGATACAATCACTTACAAAGAATCTAAGAGGTACAATGAGCTACCGTTTAGAATGTATATTATGGAGCTGCGAATGGAATTCTACCTTGGGATCATCAAGAAGTTCTGCCATCCAGGGTCAAGCGTATTCTCTGTTTTTGCTGGGAGCAAATTGACATGTGCTGCATTGGTAAGTACATCGCTACAATTTAAGTCGGACCGACCTAAACTGCAAACTTGCACTTGACACTTACTGCTTACTTGTAGTAAATGAACAATTTCTAGATCCTGGTTGCAGTTTAGGGAGGACCGCCCTAAAATGCATAGATAGTCTAGAGCTCAATGATTAATTGTCATAATAGTCAACGTTATTTTCCTATCCTAGCCTGTGTTCCTTAGATGCTGTTTAGGTCGGACCGTCCTAAATTGCAAGTCAGTAACTCTGAGATTCTGCATGCTGTGTTTGGCTGCAGATGAACTGGGTAGATGTTTTCGCTGCTGTCCCGGATTGCGAAACAGACATTTGGCAAAATATTGCCACGGTCGGTTTATCGTTGGACAAGGATGACTTCCTCGACTCCTCATATGCTGTTGACGAAGACATTGTATCGACTCAACGTGAGTCGTAGTCCAACCCTGATTCGACCAGATCAAGGGGTCACTCGGAGACTGCTGCCTTGTCTGGCCAAAACCGGGGGAAGAGGCGTATGGAGGAAGACGTCGAGGAAGATGAAAATGAGGAGGAAGAGGATGACTTCGACGTAGAAGACATTGCGGTGGATTACGACGTGTTTGACAAAATCACCACGCCAGGTGCTCGTGCATCGCAGACCAATTTAGGGTCGTCAAGCTCAACAAGGTTGCAGAACACAGCAGTCCAACCTGTTGATGCTGAAACTCCGGTTTCCAGAACTAGGCCTGCTAAAAAAAAGAAGGTGGACCATATGCAGGCCTTGTAGATGTCGCTGGCGGTAGTCTTGAAGCAGCAAGAGGAAATCAGGCGCGAACAAAAGAAAGACCGGGAGGAAAATTTAGAGTTCCAAAAGGAATCAACTAAAAACTTTGCGAGTCTAGCGCAGGCCTTCCTAGAGGAACAAAGGTTGAATAGGGAGGAGCGTGAGCATAATAGGGTAATGTGGCAAGCGTACTTGGACAGAAATCAAGCCCAGCCTGTTGCCACGCTTCCACCACCAACAGCTTCGCAGCAGCTCTTCATCGGAAACAACCCATCAGGATCCAATGATAGTGTTGTCTCCGTTCCGTAGAGGGATGCTGCTGCGACTTCGCCTCTTCCACCGGGGCCTCCGGATTTTATCCCTCCGCCTATTCATGTGAGAGAAACACGTGGAGGTCAGAGTTCCTCATCGCCCAAGAACGTCACATCGACCTTGGAGGGCGCACAAGCTGCAAGCGAGGGGATATCCAAGGGAGATCAACAGTGTGATAGTGGGCAGAACTTGTCTGTGGATCCAGAAGGGGTAGTGCCTGGCAGTACCACCGACCGCGCCAATGATCCACCATCAAGTTGTGCCAAGTAATCACTCGATGTCATTTGTTGTAGCTCGACTCGAGCTGATGTGTATTCTAGAGCTGCATTTGTAGATATAGTGTACAGAGTTTTTTTATGGACACGGAAACTTCTAGTGGATTGAACCATGGAGTTCCAAATTTTGTAATCAATTTTGTATTTTAACACTCATTTGTTGAGGCTGTAATATATCGTTGTCTTATACAACATTCTATCTTAATTCTTCTATTGCAGGGCTTCAGAATGCTTTCAATGTTTGTACAACTCGCGCTTCTTCTGTAGCACCATCAATTCCTGTGTTGGAAAATGAGTTTGATGCCCTTGATGAAATGATGGTGCTAGGACCTCTTCAAAGTGAATCGAAGAAGGTGGTTACGACTGACATTCAACCTGAGGCTGAACCTGATGTTCCTGCTGAGTCCTCTCAGCAGCAGGTATGTTCATTTCCCTATTGTCCACGGGTTCTGGAATTCGTATCATTGTAGTGTCGACAAAAAGAGGAGTTGCAGAATGTTAACTGTCCTCGCTCTATTCCTTTTGACAGCAGGAATCCGGTCCTCCATGTCGTCGTGGAGGGACTTCGGAGGGCGTCGTTCGTCCATTCAGGTCCAGGGTGTCGGATAAGTGGATCAATGTTGTCCTGGACCTAAATGGCATTCTATGTGTCTGCGAAGATTGGAAGTCCAAGGGATTGTCGCACAAAAAATTGAGAGACTTGTCGCAGCCGCACTTCGCAACTAAGCCCGCGCTAGTCGGACCCAAGGCTGTGTGGGTGCGGCCTCATTGCTCTAATTTCCTTACAGAGCTTCAAAAATTTGCAACAGTTTCAGTGTGGAGTTCTATGAAGAAGTCTACCACTGAACTGATTTCTCAATATCTTTTCCGAGACGGACTGCCGCCTTCCCAAATACTTGGGTAGGACTCCTGCCAAACACTAAAACAAAGAGATAGATCGGGAAGGTTCACCTATTTCAAAGTACCAGGAACGGACAAGGACATATTCCTCAAAAATCTAGACCGGTTATTTAAAGATAGAAGAGGAAGCTTCTCGTCTGACAATACTGTCATTGTAGATGACAGTCCTGTGAAGCATATAATGAACAGGCCTCATAATGTCATACTGCCTGATGCGTGGAGTTATAGAGGGAATGGTCCGCGGGACTCCTTTCTTTTCGATGTTTTGCTTCCTTGGTTTCAACGTTTACACATAGCTCGAGACCAAGGTTTGAAGGCATTTAAGGAAAATGGTCCTGGAAGAATTGGGCGACAAATGCTTTGCGACGAAAGGAACCGCAAGGAGTACGAAGTGCTAATGGAAGTAGTTCGCGCTTCCTCTAGTTTGAGTTAGGTCATGGTCTATGGTTTCCTAGGGAAGTGTAGTTCGAGTGCAAGACTGGCGCATTTTAGCTCGGTCCGCCTTAAATTGTATATACTTATTTTTTAATTGATACTGGTAGACTGGTGGATTGAATGAATCCATTCAGAACGTTTAAGCGATATCAATTTTGTAAGTGATATGTTTGAACTGCTTTGTTCCAGTATGTTGTGTGATCCACTTCATTCGTTTCAACTTGTGCAGTTTAGGTCGGTCCGACCTAAACAGCACATGCTTGGCTTATATACATGTCAAAGTTCTTTTGAGCTTTTTGCTGGGTGTTGTCTTGTGTTTTAGTTCTTATATTGTTTGGTCTGTGTATTGCGCGGTAGTGTTTTCTCAATTTGAATTATGTTCTTCTTCAATCTGTGGCTTTCTTTGCTTGATAGATGATGAGAACTTCGGAGGCCCATGTTCCAAAAGGTGGATTCGCTTGTGCAGCTTCTGTTGATTCCATCTTAGACTATGGGCAATACATCATTCTCAGCACTGGAAATTTACTGTGTTCGGCCGCTACTGCAAATTCCACCATGGATTTCTCGACGAAGCCTATTGAGGACAACATGGTCGACAGTCCTCTGAGTGGTAGGACGCGTCTGCGGCTTTCTTGCTCCCCGCCGCCGTTGCGATCCGTTGGCCAACGTGCTTTGTCGTCTACTTCTGATCAAATGACTCAAAGAAAGCTTTACGGGGAAGAAGGTTGTCCACACATTGGAACAAATGTGACTTTAGGCATTCCAAGTGAGATTTGCCAAGTGCGTCCAGATATTGCTTCCTCTCTTCCCCGCCTTCCTCCACTAACGGAAGGTGTCCAAACGAAGCGATCTCGGAGCTCTTCCATGTATATTGCAGAGGCGACCACACCAGAGGTTCCACTACCTCCAATTCATAGACGCAGATACTTGAATGTTCCAAAACGTCAACGCTCAAGTCTTAGTGGAGAGTCCCGACTAGAAGGGAGCCGTCGTTTATGGGATGCTGCGGAAGAAAGGTCCTTGGAGAAGCAAAGGTGGGACATCATTCGAGAGCGGTCCGCAATTTGTACTGGGTATAGTAGAGGACTGGAAATATTGAAGGCATATGAGAAGTTGAAGAGTATGTCATAGTAGTAAAGCACATTATGCTTATTACGGAGCATGAGCTACATCATCCGATACAATGTAGATGTACAGATGAACATCAACAATTGTTGACCATGATAACATTTTGGGTTCCTTATAAAAGACTACTGTAAAGTCTAGAATCCAAATGTAATTTTGGGTTCCTTATAAAAGGCTATTGTAAAGTCTAGAATCCAAAGTGTCATTCCATAGTGTACACACTATTACTTGTATATTTGATGGATATTATTGGTAAATTCCATTCTTCTCATAATGGACTTGCAATATTTACACTCTTTTCTAATGATGCATTGCTTTTCTCTCTCCGTATAGAACAAAATCACCTATGTTTAAAGAAAACTATGTATTTAGAACCTCTCATTTTCTTGGAAAACTCTCATTTTAATGAATATAGTGTTGGTATTGGAATGGACTGGAGGTGGTTCTTGAATTGACCTTCATTGTCATGAAATGAATCAAGAAAATTACTATTTATTATTGCAAGAGCCAATCAGTCTCCTTTCTTTCCTCATTTCTTATTAAAAGTTGTAGTGAGCACTTTATGAAAGACCTAGAATCACAAATAGGGACCTACTACATATCTCGTTTGGAAATTCATAACTAATTAAAAAATGATCCAAAAAATATGAAACAACTTGGGTTAGATGCCAATTCTTCTTTTCTTTCAAGTAAAATTGATTCAAAAATATATTGAGCATTTTTAACTACACAGAATTCAGTTCCAGTGCTTAGATGGTCGGTTTATGGACCAACTACCTTACATTCACTATTAGTCGGAAGGTGTGGTTCCACACAGAAGTAGATCCTCTTCATATTTGAGAGTAGTTTTCGTTGTCATGGTCTACAGGATGTGTGCATGCATGGCTCCTCAAGTGGCTTTGAGGTCATGCTTTGGCTTTACCGTAAGATAAGGCATTTGCAATCTTGCCAAAGAGAAAACATCCTATTATAATTAATATATGCGGTTGGCAAAGTATTTTTAGGCAATGCGCTGCCATTCTCTCCGGGCTTCCACTTCATTTGCACAATTCTTCAAAAGTGAGCATGAAAATTTGTTTCTATTTTCAAATACCACCTCATCAACACAAAAATAGAAATCCTATGAACTGGCATTCTAGAATAGCAAGTTTCAAATTTTTTACCCCAAAACTTCTGGAACATACCTTGTACTGTGTTAGAGAGATGTGGTACCTCTTTCACTGCATGTGCAGCTTGTTGAAATTCTGTCTCCATAGCTTTGGTGCGGTACTTCTTTCACTGGATGTGCAGATTGTTAAGTCTTTTTTTCGTGTGACAATTGGGTTTTGATTTGAAGCAAATGTCAAATCAACAGCGTGAAGGCCAAGTGGGCAACATGCGGACAAGGCGAGGACGTGTGCTTCGAGAGAATTCCATGGAGTCTGAGGAAGAGAGCCTTCCAGAGCCGAATGTCGTCTTCCAACATCAACCTACACACGAAGTACAGGTCAGTTATTTCTACAAAAAATTTGCATGCCAAAAAACATATAATATTCTAGTTTTGGATCATTTTTGACAAAGTTATGGGGGTCCAAACATTGGCAGCCTTTGTTGTTCCGTCAGCGGATATCTCAGATTCGCTTGTGAACAGTAATTTGTTGTTTGTTATGACAACTATGGATTCTTGATCCAGAGATTTCATGGATCCTTCCTTTGTCAGGTTCTTCACGCGCTTCTGTGATCTAGAGATTCTTGAAAAAAGAATAATGTATTTCTGGAAGACTTCGAGGGAGTTAGTTAATAGTTGCTTTGCTGCCTCTTTGAAGATCATATGTTGTGTTTCTTAATCATGATTGTGTGAGGCTGTTAGATCACATTGATTTTACTTTGTTACCAAGGATGTTTAGGAAGGTCGCTGAAACTTTCTGGAAAGGTGTCTCTTGTAGATCGAATGGGAAGCAGAGTTATGCACTCAATAATATTGTAGAACAAATTGGAAATGGGAAGGAGAGCTATACATTCAATGGGAAGTTGTAGAACAAATGGGAAATGGGAAGTAGAGTTGTAAAAAGAATGAAAAATGGGAAGTAGAGCTGTGCACTTAATTTTTTATAGAAAAGTTTAGTTTTATTTGATTATTTAAAGGGTTTAGGGTAAGCCAACAGTCACCTGGATAGTTGTCAGCATACATGTTTTGGCAAGCATGTTTGACTAGACTGATGACTAACACGAGCAATATTCATTGTTTTGCTAAAATGTGTGTGAGTCAAGATGAATGGGTGTCAATTTTTCGGATACATACCCTTGGGACTTGTGAAGGACAGAAGAAGAAGGAAAAGTATTTTAAATAGTAATACTTCTCTAAAATTGACCATTATCTTGAACAGGATTTTTATGGATGACCTATTTTAGGGGCAGCGCAAGCCACCCCTAAAACCACCGTTGGGTCCGACGGTGGTTTTGGGGGTGTCTTACGTTACCCCCAAAACAGGTCATTACCAATGGACTATGTAGATATTATTAAAATTCTGCGACCTTAGGTGATTGATTATCTTAAGTTATTTTTCTTCGTGCGGGAATTTACTTTCAAAAATTACTTACAAAATTTATAGTTAGAGTTTTCTTATTAAGCCAATCACTTAGAAAGTTTAATTACACAATTTTGTTCTTGTACATAGGTCATTGAGAGATCTATAATATGTTCATTTATTTGACCATTGTCTACATAGTAGGAGTATTAGCAGTAAAGAATTTATGATAGTAATGACATGCATGAAATAATCATAGATAAATTTTAAAAATGATTTTTAAAGCCCATTCGAATATGATAATATTTTGAATGAATTATGTAATGAAATTTGTAGATGATGACCGAGAATATCATAATGTTAATATTGATTGATATTTATTGATTGAGGTTAAAAATTACTCTCAAGTAGTGTAAGTTGAAGATTCATGCTTTGCAATCTTTCAATTGGAGAATTCATTGTGTTTGTTCTTGAAAGACGTTTATTTTATTTAAATTGTGATTATAATCCTTTTCTGTTTTTTATTGGCATTGCATTTTTAAGATTGAAGACTAATATATACTTTGGTGTTATTTGTTTATGGAATAGGGCCTTGAAAATTTGGGGCAACCATCTACTTTGAACTTACCAATTGTTGGTGGGGAAGAGGTGGTAGTGATTAGCAAGTCCTTGCCTAGAACTCCTACATTAGGAAACATTCAAATCAACATTGGTACTTCTACTCACGTGGACGAGGACATGGTAAGCTTTGGAGATGTATCAATTGCCAATAATAGTCTTTTAGCGTTTGGGCCTATGGCTTTTGTAAGTCATGTAGCTGAGGATAATCGTAAGCGAAAGAGGCAGCTAGTATTTTCTTCAGAGAGTTCTAGTACAGAATATAGCACTTCGTACTATTCACAGGTCTCAGTTACTAGTCCTCAATTCGAGGAATACTGTGATTGTGCATGTAGTGTGGCAATCAACAGACATGAGGTGGTTTTCATTCACCTTAGTTTTGACTTAGAAAGTGATGTGCAAGTGGATTGATTTTAAAATTCATGATACATCATACTTCTTGGGAATGTAATTGACTATTTCTAGTATCACTTGTGTATTCTTCTAAATGTTTGAAAGATTGAGTTCATGAAATATGTATTATTTATAATCTTTGCTTCAAAATGTCTTGAATTGCACATGTGTACACATTTGTTTAATGGTATTCATCTGTTTTGGTTATCAAATTATGATGTAATGTTTTTTTTCTAATATTTAGTGTAGATAGAAGAATCACCTTTGAACTTGACTGAAGAAGTGCAATTGTTTCAGACACCAGGGACAGATGAGTCCGAGCAACCCGAAATAGGCGGTCAAGATGAAGGGGATATTGCAATTCCAGAGATTGAAGAGGAAGAAGACAAGGAGCTCCTAGAAGATGACCTCCGTCGTCTACAGAAAGTTGATTCAGTGGCAACTATTGCAAGTCTCCGAATAAGACCCAAGAAACTATCCCGAATGCGCATTCCCCTTTGTAGGCTAGTGGCTGTGCCTATGGTAAGGCGGACTCTTTCCTCTAATATATTGAAATTGGAACAAGAGTTCATATTTGGGTATCGTGAAGGAGCGGCAGTATTCTACGTGTCTACTACGAATGAGGCAGGAGAGAGTTCTGAATTCTCGACCGAAGAGATGAATAGTTGGGATTCTCTGTGGAAGAAAGCAAACAAAGATTTTGTGGAGTACCTTGAGTCTATGCCTGAGTTGAAATACATGAAGAATATAAAATTCTTCGTTTGTGATGGCAACCACCGCCTTCTTGCTTGGATGAACCACATTGAGAAGAAACACATTTTTGGATCCAAATTGGCACTACAAAGTGGATAGCATAGTGTTGGAAACTAAAGGAAGGATTGAGCTCACCATGCAAGTTATGCATGACATAAACAAGTGAGTATTTGTTTTTTATACATTTTGACTTTTTTCCTTTTCATGTCCAGTAATGTGTACAACAAGAAGTTTACTTATTTTGTTGAATACTGAAATTTTGACATGAATTGCAGGTCTACGGAGGACTCTCACGTAAAGACCAATTTGGTCCATATCTTGTATCGTGTCCAGAAGTATGGTCTTCTACCCATGGAGAGGTTTATTGAGATGTTGCAACCGTCCGAGAGAAAACGGTGTATTACCCAGCCAGGGAAGAAGCATTGGTATTCAATGCCTTCTGAGGTTTTTACTTCTTTTGTTTTTCGGGTGAGAAATTGATAGTGTCACATTTTTATGTTCTTGTAGTTGAATATATAACATTGCTATGATTTCTTTGTTGCTTATTTAAATGTGCGTACTAACAAATTTGTAAAAATTGAATCTATGTATTGTATTATAGCAAGAGATAGCACAAGCTGTTGATAAAGCAGTTCGCACATATAATGAGACTACACTAGATGAGGAGAAGAGTAATGAAGGAGTTGCTAATGCCATGCGATTTGCTGCTAAAGACAAGGCAACTAAGTTGCAGTCCAAAATGGGAAAGCTTTTGGCCGTGGCAAACCCTGCTTTGGGGCCTACATTTCTCCAAGAGGTAAATTGCACTTTTCATGATCATGAGTTGTATGTGCATTTCGCTTATTGTATTTTCTGGGTTTTATTTACGTGTTTCAATGTGTTTTGGCAGATTGAAAAGCATTACACCAGAAATGAGATTCCGGAGATGACACTTGAAAAACTACAATTGATTGCGACGTCAATGTTATTGCCACTTCAGAAGATTAAATGCTTGCAGTGGTGGAATACTTCTGATGCTTCTCGTACTGCAAGGAGATTTCCAATTAAACCAGCTCCAGTTGATAAGCTTAATCCATTCTTGAACAAGTTTGGATGGTAAGGAGGGGTAAGTCAAATACAATCAAGGAATTCTTTTATTATTCTTGACTTGGAATTTTTCAAATCAAAAAATTATATAATGTGTAAAATTATTTTTTACCCAATTATTGAAAACTTTCTTTCATGGCCTATTAATTCAGATTGCAGAAGCAACCGTGGAGTTCTTCGAAGATGTTGTACGAAAGGATGGCCTTCAAATCAACATGAATACAATCCCTGCTATAGAGACCTTTGAGGAGTACATTGAAGGGTGGAGAATTAGACTTTGGGATTAAGCCTTTGGACCTACCCTAAAAGGGGGTATTGGTTTCAAGAAGTCGGACAAGTTTTCTACATATGAGGGCTCAGAGGAGGCCGTGAGAAGAGTTATATTTAGGTATGATTAGAATCTTGTCATTATGACTTGCTTAATTGATTGCATATCATTACATATTCATTGTTTACTTTATGATTATATTGGCTATTCAAAAATGTTCAAGTTTGTTGAAATGTCTTGACTTAACCAAAATTGAGGGTATTCTGAGGTTCTTAAAAAACCACCGTCGGGTCCAACAAGGGTTTTTTAGGTAGCTCATAGTACCTTTAGTAATGGTTATGAGAAGATATTATTTAGGATATAAATTTGTTTTGTACCTTCTCTTTTAATGTTTTAAATCTAGACATGCCTTCATTTTATATTCTTACCATTTTGTATTAGTGAAATTTTGAAAAAGAAGTTATCAATTACATTTATGCTTTCTTAGTTGCAATCTTAATTTTGGTTTTGGTTTTCTGTTAGGTACTTCAAGCATGAGCTTGTTCAAAAGAATGCTATGGTTCGTTCATAACTTCCTCCATTCTTACCCACTTGGTTAGATTGTAGCTCGCCTGATTGCATGTACACCACGTCCCAGCTTCGTCAGTTTACAACTGCACATATCACTAGGGGAGCGTGGTATTTGGATTGTCCCGTTACATATACACATCCATTGGAGCAAGAGATTCGGAGGTCAATGGATGGCGTTGTTGTTGTAGACTTGGAGGTTCCTGAATTTCAAGATTTGACAGACCTTCAACGAAAAAGGGCCATTGCAAAGCGGACAGTTGCTGACAAGAAAAAAGAAGAGAAGGAGCAAGAGATTCGTGCAAACAAAGAGAAGAAAGAAGCGGAGCAGTTGGCCAAGTTGGTAGATGCGGAGAAGGAGGGTAAGCAAAAAGGCAAAGGCAAGAAGAAGGTAGAAGGAAGTGGCCAAATTCCAGCCTCTTCTACGGTGGACCAAGGCTTTCAAATGCAAAGGGAATCTCGTAGCGGACTAAAGAGGAAGGCCGTATTGCCGGAATTTATAGAAGACATGATCACACAGGGTGCAGAAGTATTAATCCTTGATGATGACGACGTTACCACGGAGGAATTAATCCTCAACGTCTCTATTGTAGACGTTTAAGATGACATGGAGAAAGTTGCTCCAAACACCTACACTAATATCATGGACTTCTTGAAGAAGGTAATACTTTCCTATTTCAAATTTAAAACTATAATACTTTTGTATGATGTGAAAGATATAAAATTATTTCAAGGTTCAATGAAATAATTATTGATTGATTGAGAATTTATTGTTTCTTTGTAGATGGGAGAAGGAAAGGCTCATACATATGACAGAATCCTAAACCGTCAACCAGGAGTGGACCTCATTGTATTTGATTGTCAGGAAAATCTTCCAGTTCCTGAGGTCTCAAAACTGATGGATGCAGTGCCAGAATGGAACTCTGACCCGGAGTTTGAGGCACTTAATAATGCATTTCTCTTTGCAGAGATGCATTTACAGGACCATGGATGCATGATTGTTTTTCATTCATGGTGTGCTGCTTCAAAGGGTGTCATTGTAGGATTGTGTGATGCGTATCCAAAAATGATGGTGAAGGCCGAGTAGTTGGGCAGCAATCGTATGCACTTAACGTCTGCCGTCGACAAAACTGCAACGGTATGATATTAAATATTTTTATGATTTATGAAACATTTGTCAATGCATGTTGTGATATTGAATTTATATATATATATATATATATATATATATATATATATATATATATATATATATATAAATATTTATCTTCAAATACTTGTAGACTATGAAGTTTGGCATCACCCTCTTGGTGAAGGATCTTGGTGACAAAGAGAAATCGCGGTTCTCGTACAAGTTCACAGAAGCACACAAGAAAGCCAAAGTTGATCTTCGTCGTGACGATATGTACTTGAATTACACCACGGAGGACACCATGATGGTAAACAAGGCTACATCAATTCCGTGGCGTGGAGCTCGGGAAAATGATGCAAGGTTTCTACAATTCCTTATAGAAGGGACAACGGAAGAAGGAGACTTGGTTATGGATTGCACTGCATCTACGGGTAAGCTTATCTTTGTATTTTACTTTCATTGTTATGCATAATGAAGGCTTGAATTAATGAATAACAAATGTTTGTATGCCAGGTGCATCCATTACAACATGTCGCGGAACGGGGCATCACATTGTGGCGCTAGAAAAGCAGAAAGATATTTTTGAGGCCATTCTTTTACCCATGAAGAAGTCCATTTTGGCCGCAAAGATGGCAGGAGTTAACCCACCAAAACCGCTGGTCGTGGCCTCTCAAGATCCTGACGCTATGGATGTGGTGTCTCGGAAGTTTGTTCAAAAAGATAGATCTAGTAAGTAAGTTTCTGAATGTTTTTTTTTCGTGCATTATATTTTTTTGGTTTTATGAGACTAAAGAATTCCACTTGTATATGCAGGCGTGAGGGTTTGACGCGTATATCTGATTTCCGGAAAAGACAAAGTCTACTTCTCAGTCCGAAGAAGTCTTTTGATCTTCTAGTGTATGCCGAGCAATTAGCGTCAGTATTTGTAGAATTTGGTTGCTCTAAAACTAAACGTAGAAAACCTACATATGCTTTGAATGTTTTGGATTTTATAGATGGTTCTGCATCTGAGGGTAGAGAGACTTCAGATTCTTCTAGCACAGCAGATTCTGCAACTAAGTCCACTGCGACATAGGATCATGAGATTGACATATCTTGTGAACCTAAACTATTTGTATTGATTTTCATATTGATTGGATTTGTGTGTTTTATGGCTATATTCTGTGTGTGATTCATTTCCATTCACACTTTTCCATTGCATGTTTTGTATGGATTTGGTTGGTAATTCTCAAGTCTTCTTTTATATCCTGAAGACTAGTAAAGTAAAATTTCCATAGCTAGGAAATCCCAAATTTTAAGTGTAATTTAGGCAGCCTAAACTATAAACATTTCTAAATGATAAAAAGTGAAACAAAAAATCCCAAACAAGGTTTGTCTTAATGAAACAAATTTGAAAATGACAAAGTGTGTGCATTTGAAGAAACTTAGCACCAAAAAAAAGGAAAAACATGGTTCTCCATTGGCACTTCCAAAATGAATTCATCATGTCTACACTAACTATGTGGCTTTAACTATTTTTAATTAAACAAATGAAAAAATGACAAATATTGTGTGGATTTGAAGTACCTTAGTGGACAAATAATATGGAGTGAGAAGGATAAGTGAGTAGTGAAAAGAAATGGGGTGTTAGAGTGATTTGATCTATCACCCCAAAAAAAACATGGAGTGAGTATTTTGAAGTAGCTTAGTGAAAAAAAAAAATGTAAGCAAATGTTGACCACTTTGTACTTTCAAAATGAATTAGCATAATTTAAAAAGAAATCATATCTGTAATGACTTGAGTCTCCAAACATTTTGAAATGAAAAAAATGAAAAAAAGAGAAGTTGTATTTTTATTTGAAGTAGCTCAGTGGTTAAATTTTTTTATAAAAATGGGTCCTCTTTGTCACTTTCAAAATTAAATAGCATAATCTTCAAATGAATCATGTGGCCATAATGACTTTGAGTCTCTAAACATTGCTCAATGAAATAAAATGAAAATAAAAATTGTATATTTATTTGAAGAATCTTAGTAGGAGAAAAAATAGAAATAGATGGTTGTTCCCGGAACTTCTAAAATGAAATAGCACTATTTAAACCCTAATCCACCTCTCCAAAATTTAGAGGCTCTAAACAACTCTAAATGAAACAAATTGAATATTTTCTTTCCATACTCATCTACTTTTTTATTATTTACCTTTTCAAATAAAACTGACTATATTCTTTATCTTACAAAACTTTCTACTACATTGAAAGTCTCCCCGTCAAGACTGCAAACAAATGATTTTTGTGAACCTTGACTTTGATTTAAATTAAAAAAACCTTTTTTAAAAAGGTATTGTGCTTCTCTTTCTTACATTAAAAAAATATAAGATTTTAATAAGTGACTTCAATTTCTTATTGAAATGAAAATTTGGTAACAAGGCGAATAAGTGACTTATATTTTGAAAAATGAACAGTTTTTTTTGTAAATTCAAATCTTGAGAGTCCCATGGTCATAGGTCCTTCATTCTTTTTTTGACTAAAAAAATTTCCTGCTCACAGGCTCACGCTCACAGGCTCGCATGCTAGCAACCCTGCAAACACTAGAAGAAATCCGCGTTTTAGGTGTTATATTAGACACAAAAAACACAAGTTGTTTTTTTCGACGTCGCCTAAAATCCGTCTGAAAAAATTACAAATCGTCACCTAAAATGCGGGTTTCTTCTAGTGAAAAAAAACTTATTTTCTTCTCTTTGGATGCAACAGATCTTGCACTCAATACTTTCAAATTTGATGAATTTTTTACCACATGTTCTTAGACAAGTTAAGTACTTAAGTATAAGATCCTACCATTAGATTTTTAAAAAAGGTATTATTTTGGTTTTTTTAGATGAATGCAATAAAAGTGGCACTTTCAAGTAGTTTTTGACAAAAAACACCCTCAAAGCTTTCATCTCCATAAGCTAATTTTCAACTATCAATCAAAAGTTATTGATAGTTTTTAACTTTTGATTGGAGTCTCAAAATTTGAAACAAATTTTTGGATATGAAATTTAACTTGATTTTTAAATTTTTCTTGGTTCAAGGTTCTTTGAAATAATTATTCTACTATGCTTAAATGAAGTTTGAAATTTTACTTCAAACACAATTAATTATCATCATACTACTAAAATCATAAGTCCTTCTGTAATATCACAAATGTGACCATTAATACTAGGGGCTCGTACTTGTTATGCCAGGCATTCATTGTATCACAAATTAGTAAAATTTTGATATATTTGAATATGAATTGGATGACATTGAGAATCTAAAGGGGAAGTTTGAGACTCCGGTCTTAAAGGTTAAGGAAAGGGCAAGAGCTTCCATGACAGGAGCTCCAATGTCGAGGACAAGGAAACCCTTCCTTGTGGAACCGGAACACATTCCGGAAGGAGGAGAAAAGAATAAGAATCTTAGTGAAGTATCAACACATAATACTCCAAATAGTGGTGGACCCCTATAGATTGAATAGGTAGTTAGGAATTTAGAAGTAGGAAATTTTGTTAGACTGGACTTTATCTTGGAAAATTAGAAAGAGATTAGATTCGAAAATCTTGGCCAGATTAGTGCTGGATTTTCTAGATTGTTTTTGTAAAAACTTTGTATATAATTCAAGTCTCAAGATTGAGACTGAGAGTCTTTGCCTTGCATATTCTGTGTATCTTTGTATTTTCTATTGTTTTCTTGCTTCCCCAAGAGTGGTCGGGTGAGTGAAAGAGAGATTGAGTACCGATGAGTGGAGTATGAGAGGAATTTTTCCCCTTGGTTCTTTCCTTTGATTGTATGTGCATGTGAATGGGTTGTAAGCATTGGGAGTGAGTCATTGCACCTTAATAGATTTAGAGTTCATTATTCCGGATGAGATAGCCAGTGTTAGGCTAGGCAGTTAGGGAAGGGATTCTTAACTGTGCTGGAGCTACTAGATGGAATATCTGGTTTAGTATCCGATTGCTTGAGAGGTCTCGCCATTTCAAATAGTAAACGGAAGAGCTCTGGATTGCACTAATACGGGCGAATGCACTTGTAGCCACCTTAGTTTCACACGGATTAGAAGAAGTACTAAGGTCGTTGTAGTTGGAGAGGATCGTACGGGAGGATTTTGTGTGATCTGCAGACCGGATTTGTTTCTGGTCTGTTGTGAAAAATCAAATCGGGTCCTGTTAGAATAGGAGATTAGATTAGTCGAGTGAGTCTTCCGTCACTATAAGTTTTGGAAGGAGTGGTGGGCCTACCTCTCTAAAAAGCAAGTGGCGGATCCCTCTGAAGTGCCAACAGAGGTTAAGCAAAACGGGAATTGGAAAAGGAGCGGAAACCAAAGAAGAATAGATCATTGAATGTAGTAGTAAAATCCGAATGAATGTGTTGAGTCCGGATGGTCTTGAGTTGATTGAGTGACCGGATCGTGGTTCGAATCAGGTAGAAATACAGTCCAGATTAGTGATCATTGGTCAAAGGCGTTATCCGGTTTTGGGGGAAGGGAAAGTCGGAGTGAAAGGAAAGGATTTGTACTGACATTTACCTCCAAACTATCTAGCAATACGAAATACTTCACAGAGTCTCTTGGGTTTAATCTTTAGAGTCACTTTGTTATGCTTTAAAGTGGTTTTTGTGAGCATAATAGGAAATTTCACTTACCCTCTACCACAACAGTTTCCAACACGGCGCCACATGCAGACTCGGGCGGCAACTAAGACGACTCTGATGAGGAGCGTTAAGGGGACACCGACCATTCATGTGAGCAGCCGCTCGAAGAAGACTCGGAAGGCAAGACAATAGTGTTTTAGGGACGGATAGTTTTGAATCCGGAATGGGTTTCCAAGCGTGGGCCCGGATTCTGGATTTTTAGGCAAGGAATCTCCGGATTTCTCGTGATAATTGGCACTGATCTTTCTTGATATCTTGGGGTGATCAATGATTGGTTGCTTGGATTTCCAAGGGCCTTTTTAGGCTTGTAAGTGTTGACTTTTGGTTTCTGGTTAGTATTTAATGGCACGCAAGTTAGTTGTCCTACATTCCATCCTAGCGCTTTCATGTATGTCATTTCACTTCCTTTCTTTAATTGAAGTAAGTTGCGGTACTACTAGTTTGGCTTTGTGTTATAGCTGGTGTATGCATGTGTATATACCTGGGTATTGGAGTGAGAGAGGGACAGGTGAGGAGGAATCCGGGTCTTGGATGACAAATCTCTTGTGTGTTGGAATAGTTATGAGGAGATGTAATCTAGGTGAAGGAGTGTGAGCGTAACGTGCTTCTAAATTGCTGGAATAGCAATTCGGGTAGAGAAGTAGAAGTCCATGCGAGTCCGGAACTAGGGAGGTTCCGTGCGGAGATAAGCAACCGCCAGAGGAAAGATCTCTTGCTATTCCGGAAGGTCTACCAACCTCCGCATCAGTACGCTAACCTTCCATTGACATTCTACCCCCTTGAATTTGGAAGTTTGAATCTGTCGTTGTAGTAAGAGGGGTGTTAGAGTTCCTTTGTGTGACCTATCTCCAAATTGGCCAATTCGGAAACTGTGAAAGGCTACTTCTTCCTCCTTGTAATGCAACTCTATCATCTGGGCGTGTTGTTAATTAGATTCAGAGTGTAGAGTACCTAGACAAACAAGTGGTGAGTGTCGCAGCACAGGGTAAGTGAAATTCCCTATTATGCTCACAAAAACCTCTTTAAAGCATAATAAAGTGACTCTAAAGATCGAACCCAAGAGACTCTGTGAAGTGTTTCGTGTTACTAGATGATTTGAGGAAAGTTTCTCAATTCCATTACTCTTCATTATCACTCTTATTTATCCCTCTTCACCCTTTTTTCCAACTACCGGATAATTTCCTCCTCTTTCTATAGATGGATTCGGTCCAGAATAACACTAATCTGAATCACAATCGATCGACAACCCACAAGAACCAAACCGGAACTCACACTTCCAACCGGGTCTCGTACTACTTTAACCGAGGACTTCCTTTCTTCAGTTTCTATTCCGATTTTGCTTAGCCTCTGTTGGCACTTCAGAGGGATCTGCCGCTTATTTTCAGAGAGGTAGGCACTCCTCTCTTTCCGGTCTTTATAGTGATGGAAAATTCACTCAACTAATCTATCCTCCTATTCTAACAGGATCCGGTTTGATCTTTCACAGCAAACTAGAAGTAATCCCAATCTGTAGGTCATACAAAAATCCCCGTATGATCCTCACTCACTACAACGACCTTACTATCTTTTGAAATCCGTGCGAAACTAAGGTAGCTACAAGTGCGTTTGCCCGTACCAGCACAATCTAGCGCTCTTCCATTTACTTCTTCAGATGGTGAGACCTCTCAAGTGTTCAGAGGCTAACCCAGACATTCCATTTGGTAGCTCTAGCACAGTTTGAGAATCCTTCCTCTTGATGTCTAGCCTAGCACTGGCTATCCCACCCGGAATTATGAACTCTAAACCTACTGAGGTGTCTTGACTCACTCCCAACACTTACAACCTATTCACATGCACCTGCAATCACAAGAAGACAACAAGGGGAGAAGATCTTCTCACACTCTGCTCATCTATACTCAATCTCTCCCTCCCTTATCCGACCAATCTTTGGGAAGACAAGGAAAACAATAGAAAATACACAAGAGACAACATATGCAAAAAGGAAAAACTCCCTAGTCTTAGTCTTGAGACTTGAATTATATACAGAATTTTACAAAAAGGTCTCCCCGGAAATCTGGCATTGATCCGGCCGAGATTTTCGGATCTGAACTTTTCCTAACTTTCCGGCATAAGGTCCGGTTTAACAAAATTTCCTACTCTCTAATTTCTAACTACCTATCCCTCCTGAGGGGGTCCACCACTATCTGGAGTAGCTATGGGGGAGAGCTCACTCAAATTTCTACTTTTATCTCCCCCTTCCGAAACTCGTTCCAGTTCTACAAGAGAAGTCACTCCTGTCATCGTCCGTGGGGCTTTTGAAGTGGAAGTCCTTCCGGCCTCCTTTTCCTTTGATATTGGAGTTTCGAACTTCCCCTCCAATATCTCTACCTCATCGAACTCATCTGGGATTGAAATTCCGGATAAAGAGACTAACCCACTCTAGAATTTCTGGATGGTATCCTCCAATCCCTTTGCGTCCTTCCGGAATTCTTTCATGACCTCTTCTAACTCCCCAGCAAAGTCAGCCAAGATGCGAGCGATGTGGGTACCTGAAGGTTTCTGATCCTTATGTACCCCCTCATCAAACAATTTGGCCTTTGCCATTACCTCACCAGATGCCCCTACTACTGCCGTCATCCGATTGATTGCAGTCTTGGTCTCCTCTTGCAGAGACATTGCGGCCTTCACTTGGTCGCGACTAGCATCCAAGTCCTTCCGATAACTTTGGATCTCTCCTCGCAACTGGACCACTTGCTCGTCTGTCTCTCGCTGGTTGATATTCTACTTCAGCAACCTATCCTCCAACTCCTTCACTTTGTCCGGATTGCTGATGTAGTTCGCCACGGCTTCCGGTAGAGAGCTAGTTGAAGTGCTTCCCACCAAATCCGCCACCTCGCGAAGCGTCGTGGTCTTCACCTCCCAATCCGCTCTCACTGCATTGAGAATCCGGATTAGGTCATTGTATAAACCCGTTAGGTCCATCAATTGGGACAATGGAACGGGTCTCGGCTTGACCACTTCCATCGGCTCCTTCTTCTTTGGGATGACCGGCTCCACTAGTTTTGGTCCCTTGTCCTTTCGAAGCCCTGAAGGAGACCCCCTTAGATTGGATGTCCTCTTCTTCCTTTGGTTGAGAGGAATGTCCTCTTCCTCTTCTGTCCAATTCCTCTTCTTAGAGTTCTGACCCTTCTCCTCCGGTTCCGGGCTATCCGGTTCCGTCTCGGATTCTTCATCCGATCCACCGCACGTCCGGAGAGCATTTGAGCCCTCTACTCCTTGTTCTCCTCTGACGTCAGGAGACTCTGATTCTTGTATAGGTGGAAAAGGTAGGGGCATACCGGAGTAGCCCTATTCTTTTCCACATTTGAGACCAAGACATTCACCAATGTCTGAATGAAGGCAGCCCAATCCATCCGCTTCTCTCCGCTCAGGGCTCCAAAGATTGCGTTTTCGAGCGTGGAAGTCACTCGGGTGGGTTTTCCAAATGTAGGATCGGGACCAAGAATTCAAGCAGTCATCTGTGCCGCGCGTTGACACAGTCTTTGATGGCGTACCCGTCCTTGGGGTTAGCCGCTCCCCGGAACTTTCCACGCACGAAGTCTCCCTTCCGACTGGCCTGTTCCGCGCCGCCTTCCTTCAAGTCATAGACTTTCCTCCAGATCTCCCTTGTCCACATAGGCGGAACCGGTCTCAGAGAGTTGTCGAACTGGTTAGGGGCTCCTTCGATGAGCTCCCTCACTATTGCCTCGCTCTGAAACCCTTAGGGTTTCCCCAGAAATCCTGCGCATCCCATGGTGGAGAGGTCCTCCATCAATTCTACTCTCTCCCGCTCACTACTGGACTCTAAAGGAGCCACCTTCCTCACTATGATTTCTATCCTCTGAGCGCTCGCTTGTACTTGATTTCGTACGCGCTTTAACTACGGCATTTGTTTCTCTTTTAGATCGCTACCTTTCTTCTCTCCTAGCCGCACGTCCTGTTTCCTCACACACACTCCTCGGTCTCAACCGAGTCGTTCAATGCACAAGTCTCGCGGTGCTCTCTCTCTCTCTCAATTTCAACCACGCTCGCGCACCCAATTCCTCTCTAATACCTACGTCCATGTAAAGAAAACAAACACACTCACTCACAACTCTCAGACCTTGCACAATTCTCACACAAACATACTCAATTTGCAAACACAAACTCAAAGCACTGAGAGCGTGCCAAGTACACTGGTGCTCTTAGGTGCAAATGACAGTCAAACCCTAAAACAGTCTCTTTTATACCCTGAAAACCTAATCATTACTTTTTTCCGATTTTCCGGACGCGAATCCTAGATCCGTTCCTCCGGTTATGGGACTAGACTGAATTCGTTTCTGATATCCGTTCCGCTCCATAATACGGTTCATTCAGGACTTATGTTTCTAGTCTTCCTAACTTTTGGCTTTTCCTTTCCCTTCCGTGCTAATCTGGGTCTACTTAATCCGGATTCCGTGTTACAAAATATGATAGAGAGAAAAATCAAAAAGTTAGATTGCAACAGTGAGTTCCCATCCCTTTTCAGATCAAGGGCGGACCCTTTGAAGGTAAAACAGAGGCAACAAAATCCATTAGTGGAAGGAGACGAAACCAGGATTTTTGTGTGTTCCGAATCCGGATTGGAATTCGGAAAGTCTTGAAATTCCGGAACATAGTGAGGAAGTAGTGAGAATCACGAGAGAATTGGAGATTTAAGAAAGAAGTAGTGATGGTCCGGACGTGCTGTACGCGCAGTTAGCCGTAAATATCCTTACAACGACAAATTGTTGCAAGATGACACGAATTATCATTTTAGGGAATTCTAGTATGGTATCGTTGATTGAGAAACTTCCGGACCATCACTACTTCTTTCTTGAACCCTCAATTCACTCGTACTTCTCACTACTTCCTCACTACGTTCTGGAAAATCAATACTTTCCGGATTCCAATTTTGATCCGGAACACCCACAAAACCCAATTCCGACTCCTTCCGTTAATGGTTTTTGTTGCCTCTGTTTTATCCTCAGAGGGTCTGCTCTTGATCTTAAAAGGGGTGTGGACTCACCACTCGTTGATCTAAGATCTCTATATTCTAAATCTAATTAAACACCATATCCATATGACAGTGTTGTATTACGAGGAGGGAGAAGTATTCTTCCACAATTTCCGGATTGGCTGATCCGGAGACAGGTTACACAAAGGAACTCTCACACCCCTCTTACTACAACGACAGATTCGAACTTCCAGATTCAAGGGAGTAGAATGTGTCGCAGTACAAGGTAAGTAATTTCCCCATTATACTCCCAAAAACCACTCTAGAGTATAACTAAGTGACTCTAAAGATCGAACCCATGAGATCCTGTGAAGTATCTAGCTTCATTAAGCGTTTTAGGCTAGGTTAGTACACAAACTTACTTTCCGATTCTACGTCTAATACTGGAAACACTATAGTACTCGGAAAGCTGAGAAATGGCTTTCTACCACCAATCTGGTCCTACTAATTATCCGGTCCGTATAACACCACCACCCTAGAATCCTACAAAATCCAATCTTGGTTACCTCTGTAGACCAATCCGTTTTAGTCTATCTACACACGTCTTTAATCCTATCCGATTTAATTTAGCCTCTGTTTTACCATCAAAGGGGTCGCCGCTTGGTTTTCAGAGTGGTAGGCCCACCGCTCCTTTTGTTACTTATAGTGGATGAAGACCCACTATCTTATCTTCTAATCTTCTACTTACTACAGAGCTGGTTTGGTCCTTCACAACAACCTAGATATTAATCCAGATTACAAGTCACACAAAGACCCCCTCCGTACGATCCTCTTATACTACAACGACCTGGGGTATCCGTTCCTATCCGTGCGAAGTTAGGTACTTACAAGTACACCCGTCCTTTCCAACATCGACTAGAGCTATTTCGTTTACCGACTAAGGTAGTGAGACCTCATAGGAGATTGGACACGCAACTAGATTTCCCATCCAGAAGTTCTAGTGGGTGTAAGGAATCCCTCCCTATCCGCCTAGCCTAACAACGGTTTTCTCACACGGAATCTCAGAACTCTAGATGTGCTGAGGAACTGAAGCGCACTCCCAACTCTTTATTGCCTACTCTCATACACTTAAAATGAGAACGGAAACACTAGGGGAGGAAAACTGATTGCAACCCACCTCTTGTCCTCCTTACTTCCTATCATACAATACTCACACACACACATGGAAGTAACATAATAAGGAAGCGAAGCAAGAACACAAGGAAAATTGCAAAAGAAGACTTTTTCTCCCTCTTCCTTCTCTAGGAACTAGTTTATATACAAAACCCTAAAGTACAAAAAGGGAAAAAGTGCCACGGAATCCTACCACATTTTGAGGCTGAACTTCCGGTTCTACCTACTACCTGGCCGAATCGGAACAGAATCCGGATCTGTTCTAACTTCCTCTAGTATGTACAACTTACTAATTTATAATCCTAAACCTAAGGTAGGACTCTTTGGATCGGCTTCCATCCCTTCAAAGATTTTAGTCAGGTTCCGTTTCCGTTCTCCATCTATAGATTTAGGAACCGAATTGCCTCGGAATCGGACATAGATTCCAGATCAATGGCGGACTCTGGGGTGTTGGCCGGTTTAGATGCATGTGCGGACTTCTTGGACTTGAGAGTCTTATTTTTTCCCTCCTCAGCGACTAACACATCCGGAAATGACTCTGGTATGGAGATGTCTGACAGGTGGAACTCCTTAGAACATGTAGCCTCCGTCAGCTTCCGGTTATTCTCCTCAATCCGGTTCGCTGAAATCCGCGCCTCCATCACCACCGTCTCGACCCGCTCAGTGTAATCTATGAGAATCCTCACTATCTTAGAACTGGATAGTTTCTTCTCCTTCTGAACTTCCTCATCGAATAGCTTGGCGGCGGCAGCGGCTATCCAAGATACTCTTAGGATGTCCTTCATCTACTCAGCTACCTTCCGAGTTTCTTCCGCCATCTCCCGAATGGCGGTCGCATCCTCCTTCAAGATGAAGTTTTCCGCCTTTAAGGTATCCACTTCCTTCTGCAGACAGATTAGTTCTTCCTGTAGACGGATTACCTCTTCATCCTGCCTCCGGAACTCAACTGGATCGGTGATGTAGTCTGCTACCTTCTCTGACAATTTGCTATCTGGTGGTGTACCCACCAACTTCCCGATCGCTTCCAGGGTCTGGTACTTGACTTCCCAATCCGCTCGGACACTACAGAGGATCATGGATATTAAATTGCTGAATGGATCCTGCGGATCCTATTTTTCCTCATCGACAGCCTTCTGTTTTCCTTCTGGAATTGACATGCCATGACTTGGTGGCGTTCCTCGTCTGTGGGGAGGCGTCGTTTTATGTCGCTTAATCAGCGGCAACAAATCTTCCTCCTTCTTCGTTTTTGGATCCGATCTAGGAACGGATTCCACCTCTTTCGTCTTCCTCTAACTCTTTGTATTTCAGGAGAGCTCCTTGGGTCTTCCACTCCTTCTCTTCCTCATTCGTCAAGGGCTGGTGGTTATGGTACAGGTGGTAGAAGTAGGGGCATATTGGTGTAGCCCTACTCTTCCCTGTCCTTCCAATGAGCTGGATCACCAGATCAAAGATAATCCGGGCCCAATCCACATTCCAGGTTCTGCATAGGGAACCAAAAATGGTGTTTCCAAGGGTGATCGTCACCCTTGTCGGTTTCTCCGGATGAAGGACCGGAATTAGGAACTTAAGGAGACAACAATGTTGGTCATCTATGCAGTCCTCGACTGTATATCCGTCCTTAGGGTTGGGGACACCGTAGAATTTGCCCCGAATGAATTCATCCTTCTTGTTGGCCATTCCAAGACCTCCTATCCGGAAATCATACACTGTCCTCCAGACTTCTTCAGTCCAGAGGGACGGATTCCCTCTTTAGGTGTTGTCGAACTCATTGGACAACTTGCCTAAAAGTTCCTTCACTACCCGCTCATCTCGGAATCCTCAGGGTTTCTTGGCAAACCCTTGGCAACTCATAGAAGTTAAGTCTTCTATGAGTTGGGCCTTTTCTTGTTCGTCAGAGAGACTCACCGGAAATACCTTCCGGAGCTTCACCTCGACTGGAACGGAGCTAGCCGACCTTGCTCTCCTCTTGCGCAACAGCGGCATGGGAGTAGGTTACTTCTCACACGGATTCCTTACCGATTCTACCTTACCCGCTCCTAGCCGCATGTCCCGTTCCTTACTTCTTTCTTCGATCTCAACTGGAAGTGGCGTCACACACTATCAAACCCTATAAGTATGCTCTCACACTACACGAAGGCACAAAGTGTTGAAAACAACACGAGGAGTGCCTAAATTGCGAAAAAATGAAAAGAGGTAAGACTGGCAAGGCCAGTCCTTAAATAGTCTCAGGACCCTGCCCTGGTCATTATGACTATTTCCGGTTTTGGCGGCTTGACATCTGGTCTAACCCTAATCCGGTTTATAGGTTAATTTTGGATGGGTTTCCGGTTTCCACCAATTTGAACTTTGGACTGGATTGGATATGATCTATCTACTACTTCATTTTCGGTATATATTTCTGGTTTTCCTACAGTTGGCAATCAGATCCAATTCCTCTTCACTAGATTCCGCTCCAAATTCTGGATAAGCTAAATAAAACCAAAAATTCACATTGCGACAGAATGCCAAGGGAAGGTTAGCGTACTGATGCGAAGGTTGGTAGACCTTCTGGAATAGTAGGAGATCTTTCCTCTAGTGGTTGCTTATCTCCGCACGGAACCTCCCTGGTTCCGGACTTGCATGGACTTCTACTTTTCTACCCGGATCGTTGTTCCAACGATTTAAAAGCACGTTACGCTCACACTCCTTCACCTAGATTGCATCTCCTCATAGCTATTGTTGCAATACAAGGTAAGTAAATTCCCCGTTATACTCTCAAAGTCCGCTCTAGAGCATATTAAGTGACTCTAAAGATCGAACCCGCGAGATCTTGTGAAGTATCTAGCCTTATTAAGTTATTAAGTTGAGTTAATGCCCAAAACTTCTTTCTAGTCCTATGTCTAAAACCGGAAATACTACAACACCCAAAAAGCTAAGGAATGGATTTCTCCCACCATTCCTGTCCTATCAACTATCCGGCCCATATACTGCCCCCATCCCAGAATCCTTTAAATTTTGACCTTGGGTACCTCTGCAGACCAATCCGTTTTGGTCTATCCACATGTATCCTTAGTCCTATCTGGTTTAATTTAGCCTCTATTTCACCATCACAGGGGTCGCCACTTGATTTTAAGAGTGGTAGGCCCACCACTCCTTCCGTAATTTATAGTAGCTGAAGATCCCACTATCCTATCTCCAAATCTCCTAACTATTACGGATCCGGTTGGGTCCTTCACAACAACCTAGATATTAATCCGGATTGCAGATCACACAAAGACCTCCCGTACGATCCTCTTATACTACAACGACCTTGGGTACCTGTTCCTATCCGTGTGGAGTTAGGGGAGGTCACAAGTAAACCTGTCCGTTCCAACATCTACTAGAGTTACTATGTTTACCAACTAGGTAGTGAGACCTCACAGGAGATCGGACACTCAATCGGATTTCCCTCTCGGGAGTTCTAGCGCGGCTAAAGAATCCCTCCCTATCTGCCTAGCCTAACAACGGTTTTCTCATCCGGAATCTCAAACTCTAGACGTGCTGAGGAACTAAAGTGCACTTCCAACTCCTCACTATCCACTTACATCTACTTTAAACAAGAATGGAAACACCAGGGGAGGAAAATCACTTGCAACTACACTTCTACCCTCCTTACTTCCTATCATATGATACTAACATACACATGGAAGCGGCATACAACAAAGAAGCAAATAGAAAATACAAGGAAATTTGCAAAAGAAGACTTTCTCTCCCTTTCCTTTCCCAGGGACTAGTTTATATACAAAACCCTAAAGTACAAAAAGGCAAAAAATGCCACGGAATCTTGCCGCATTTTTAGGTTGGACTTCCGATCCTACCTACTATTCTACCGAATCGGAATAGGATCCGGTTCCATTCTAAATCTCCCTAGTATGTACAACTTAGCTACTTTATAGTCCTAAACCTAAGGTAGGGCCCCTCGGATTGGCTTCCATTTGTTCAAAGACTTCAATCAGGTTCCGATTCCGTTCTCCATCTGTAGGTTTAGGAACCGGATCGCCTTGGCTGGAATCGGGCGTAGACTCCAGATCAATGGCGGACTCTGGGATGTTGGCCGGTTTAGATGCTTGCTCGGACTTCTTGGACTTTGGAGTCCTATCCTTTCCTTCCTTGGCAATTAATTCATCCAGAAATGATTCCAATAGGGAAAGGTCCGAGAGTTGGATCCATTTGGAGCATGTAGCCCCGTCAGCTTCCGGCTACTCTCCTCAATCCGGTCTGCTGATATCCATGCCTCCATCATTACTGCCTCAACCCATTCGGCATAATCCGTAAGAATCGTCACTATCCTAGAACCGGATAGTTTCTTCTCCTTCTGCACCTCTTCGTCGAATAGCTTAGCTTTGGTGGCGGCCATCCCGAATACTCCTAGGGTGTCCTTCACCTGCTCAGCTACCTTCTGAGTCTCCTCCGCCATTTTCCTAGTGGCGGTTGCATCCTCCTTCAAGACGAAGTTTTCCGCCTTCAAGGTATCCACCTCCTTCTGTAGATGGATTATCTCCTCCTCTTACTTCTGGAACTTGACCTGGTTGGAGATGTAGTTTGCTACCTTCTCTGGCAACTTGCTATCTGGTGGCACACTCACCAATTTTCCGATCGCTTCCAAGGTCTTGTACTTGACTTCCCAATCCGCTCAAGCACTGCAGAGGATGGCTATTGAATTGTTGAATAGATCCCCCGGATCCATTTCTTCCTCATCGACAGCCTTTCGTTTTCCTTTAGGAGTTGATCTGCCTGACTTGGTGGTGTTCCTCGCTCGTGGGGAGGCGTCGTCTTTTGTCGCTTTATAGGCGGCAACAGACCCTCTTCTTCCTCTTCTTCTATTTCCGGATCTGATCCAGGAACAAATTCTGCTTTTTCGTTTGACTCCAACTCTTTGTATTTCAAAAGGACTTCCTAGGTCTTCCTCTCCCTATCCTCTGAATTAGTCACGAGCTGGTGGTTATGGTACAGGTGGAAGAGGCAAGGACATATTGGGGTAGCCCTACTTTTTCCCACTCTCCCAATGAGCTGGGTAACCAAATCTAAAACACTCCGGGCCTAGTCGACGTTCCGGATCTCGCATAAGGATCCAAAAATCGTATTACCGAGGGTGATTGTTACCCTTGTCGGCTTTTCCGGATGGAGGACTGGAATCAAGAACTGAAGAAGGTAACGGTGCAAGTCGTCTATACAATCTTCGACTGCATATCCATCCTTTGGATTGGAGGCACCCTGGAATTTGCCTCGGATGAATTCATCCTTCCGGCTCGCCATCCCTAGACCTCTGACCCGAAAGTCATACACTGCCCTCCACACTTCTTTAGTCCAGAGGAACGAATTCCCTTGCAAGGTGTTGTCGACCTCATTGGACAACTTGCCCAAGAGCTCTTTCACCATCCGTTCCTCTCGGAATCCCTAGGGTTTCTCCACGAACCCTTGGCAATCCATGAAAGTTAGATCCTCCATGAGTTGGGCTTTTTCCTATTTATCGGAGGGAATAACCGGAACTACCTTTTGGAGCTTCACCTCAACCAGAACGAAGCTAGCCGATCCTGCTCTCTTCTTACGCAACAGCAGCATGGATGTTGGCTGTCTGTCTTGGATTCCTTATCGATTCTACCTTACCCTCTCCTAGCCGCACGTCCCGTTCCTCACTTTCCCTCTCCGATCTCAACCGGAAGCAATGTCACACACTATCAAATTCTACAAGTACGCTCTCACACGTCACCATACAACTACCACACGAAAGCATGAGGTGCTGAAAACCACACAAGGAGCGCCTAAACTGCCAGAGAATGAAAAAGGGGTAAGACTGGCGAGGTTAGTCCTTAAGTAGTCCCAGAACTCCGTACTAGCTATTATGACCCTTTTCCGGTTCTGACAGCTTGACATCTGGTCTAACCTTAATCCAGTTCATAGGTAAATTTCGGATGGGTTTCCGGTTCCAACCAATCTGAACTTGAAACGGGATTAGATCCAGTCCATCTATTACTTCGTTCCCATATCTAATTTTGTTTTTTCCTACAACTATTAATCAGATCCGGTCCCTTTCCACTAGTTTCCATTCCAACTTCTAAGTAAGCTAAACAAAACCAAAAATTCACGTTGCAACATTACCCCCTCCTTATCTGTAAGTGTCCCTACGAACACTATTTGGCTTCATCAAAAGAAGTAACAGCAGTATATTTCTTCACCTTTGATCTATTCACGCGAGTGTCCAACCATTGGCCTTGTAGGTTTTCAAGTTGCAAGGATCCGTTCTGGAAGATTTGAACGACTTTGAAAGGCCCCATTCACCGTGTATGTAGTTTACCCAGGAAATCCTTGTGACGGTTGTTATAGAGAAGGACAAGTCCACCTTCTTGGATTCCATGGTCCACTGGAAGTTTCCTGTCGTAGTCCTCCTTTCATTTGAACTGCACCTCCATAGTCCTTTCTAGGGCAGCATTCCGGATTTCCTCCAATTCTTCAATCGTAAGAAGTCGCGGAAGCGTATCCATTGTTGGTTCTGCATTCCAAGCCGCCATTACTTGGAATGTCTCTACTTCCAATTCCACTCCATGAATTGTATATTGGCCAAAGACAAGAAAATATGGTGTCTGCCCGATCGTATTCTTCTCCGCGGTGTTGTACGCATGAACTGCCGATGGCAGTTTCTGGTCCCAATCTGTCTTATGAGCGGAAACCATCTTATTCAAGATCTTGCCAATAATTCCATTTTCTTGCTTTGTCAATCCGTTTGCCTTTGGATTATACGGAGTCGTCTTCCGGTGCTTGAAAAGATACTTGTTGATTAGGTCAGTAATAACGTCATTGAGGAAATGAGTTCCCTTGTCACTCACCAGCTCCAAGGGGTGACCAAATCGCATGAGAATTTCTTCAAACAAAAAGGTTGCGGAGGTCTCGGCGTTGTTCTTCCGTGTTGCTTTGGCCTCCACCCACTTGGTCGCGTAGTCGGTGGCCAGGATGATGTACCTCTTCTTCCTTGTACTGACCGGAAAAATAGGTCCAATAAAATCTATTTCCCATTTTTCAAATGGCGCTAAAGGAATGATAGGGGTGAGCAGCTAGTGGTTTCGGAAGGATGGTGCTCCTGTCCGTTGACACTGATCGCAACTCCGAACAAAAATTTTCACATTCTGATGTAAATACGACCACCAATATCCAACTAAACGGATCCGATTTATTGTACTTACAAAGGCAAAGTGCCTACCCGAACTTTTGGCATGGAGTGCCCGGATAACCTTTTTCCGGTCTGGAGGTTCTAAGCATCGCCTAAGGATGTCATCCGCCCCTAATTTAAAAAGGACTCCCCTAATTAAGGTGTAAGGAGCTATCTTTCTTTGAAAGATTTCTTTTTCCTCTTGATTCATGTGTTCCGGATATCTAGACTCCACTAAGTAATCTATAATATCTTAAAACTCGAAAACAGACTTGTTACTAAGGTGAAAGACCTCTACCAAAGGAGAATCCGGAAATTCATCTGGAAACTCAACAGAAATATCCACTATGGATTCCTGTCCTCTCTGTCTTGAGAGGTAATCCGCATTTGAATTTGCTTTTCTGGGTTTCACTACAACTTCGTAGTTAAATTCTTGTAAAAACAGAATCCATCTAGCAATCCGACCCGACAAATCCAGTTTGTTTACAAGGTATTTCAGAGAGTCATGATTTGTGTGAAAGATTACCTTGTATCCTAGCAAATAATGCTGGAACTTCTTACAAGAATACACCACTGCCAACGCTTCTTGTTCCATGGTTGTGTAATTCCATTCCGCCAAGCTCATTTGCCTACTTGCGTAGTAAATCAAGTTCTCGCGCTTCTCAGTATTGTACTGCCACAAAATAGACCCTAAACACCAACCGAATGCATCGATGGTAACATGGAACTCCTTAGTCCAATCCGGTATTGAAAGGATTAGGGCCTTAGTGAGATGGGTCTTGAGGTCTTCAAAGGCTTGCTGTTGCTTTCCGGTCCACATGAATTCCGCATCATTTTTGAGAAGTTCCGTAAGGGGAATAGCCCTTTTTGCATATCTGTCAATGAATTGGCGGTAGTAGCCCACACATCCGAGAAATCCCCGAATCTCTTTTATGTTTGTTGGAGGTAATAGGGCTAGAACTACCCTAACCTTCTCCAAGTCTACTTGCAATCCGGATTGGCTTACTATGTATCCAAGTAAAATTCCGGAATCCATCCCGAGGAAACATTTCCCAAGATGTAATTTCAAGTTAGTTTCCCGACACTTTTGAAATGTTTTCCGTAAACATTTGAGATGACTTTTCCGATCACTAAAAACTGCAAAGTCATCTATGAATACCTTAAGGAAATGTCGGAAAAAGTCCTTGAAAATGTCCATCATTAGTCTCTGAAAAGTTCCGGGTGCATTGCACAAACCAAACGGTATCCGGATGAAGACGAAGGTTCCCCATTCTGTCGTGAACGTGGTTTTCAGTTGATCACACCACCGAACGAACACTTGGTTGTAACCAGAAAATCCATCTAAGAAACTGTAACACTCATGTCCGGCCACATGGTCTAAAATAATGTCAGTGAACGGAAGAGGAAAATAATCCTTCTTCGTGGCTGCGTTCAATTTCCGGAAATCTTGGCAAACTTGGATCTTGACTTTCCCGTCCGTCCCTACCTTCTTCGGAACCACCACAATGGGCGAAATCCATTCAGAGTTGTTGACCGGATCGATAAATCCGGCTTCCAATAACCGATTGATTTCCTCCTTGACCATTAAAGGCCTTATTCGTTAAATTGAGACAAAATGGTCATTTTGAGACATTGAAAATTGGAGTGCAAAGCTCAATTGATTGAATAGTTGTAAATGAACCCTCAACTCACAACAACAATAAAGATCTCAAAGGCTACATTCTAGAAAATAATTAGCAAAGAATAAATAGATGCATAGAAAAGTGGATTGAATTGCATTCAGTAAGCTCAAATTACTTGAGAGTTTAATTACACAAAGATATTTCAAGCCTCTATCACGATGTCATTGGACATAAATGGCTATTGAACACTAGGTACTCTGAATTTGTGTAGAAACGGAGAGGCTAACTGTACACGTAAACCTCAACTTTTCTAAGTAATTTTTTTCTGTATTCTATTTAGCATGCTATTTATAGGGTTTAGACAATTTGACGCCCATGGCGTCCAAAATTGAATCGGCTTGACCAAACGTCATTTGCAGCCTGTACAATTGTTCTTGGCCGCCTCCAACGCCTTCAACCTTGCCATGCTTCTATAGATATCCTCATGTTGTGAGGAATAGTACGATGCACTTGGATATTGCGCGCCACTGCTGAGGTCCATACTTGGAGAGGTGCTATCCTTGCGCTTTGCTTGACGCTTGCATGGAGGTAATTCGGAGGAAGACAGGGACCTCAATCCTCGAGGTGTCGGCTGTGGCATATCGACTGTACCGATTAGTCGGAGCAGTATTCCTCCAGTTAGCCCTTAATTCACACCAAAGGCCTTCTTAGAGTAAACCGCTCCGGAATTGTTCCCACGAGGACTTGTGGATTACAGTTTTATAGGCTATCCCGGTCTAAGCATTCACTTTTCTCCCCGTCAAACTGCTCCGGACTATAGGTCCGATCCGGACACTAGTGCCGAGTGGGTTCCGGAAGGATCCGGAAACCATTTCAGTGTCCCTTCCGGGATCCCTGGGTTTGGATGACAAGTGGCCAGATCCACCGTCCGGATGCTTACCGTGTCCGGAAACACGCTCTCTTTCACTCTCTCTCTCTCTCTCTAATACTAACAGTAACCTAATTCTTCAGGGACCAGAAATGTCCTCCTGTTCCGTCGCCTTACAAATCCGGAAGTTCTTCCGAATTAGATCACATAGGGACGGTCAAGAACTACAACGACATTCTAACCTTTAACCGAACACTGAGCCTCTTGTCGACCGGGTGGTTTCTCCTGTACTTTCTTGGGCTTGCGCCGGGGCTTGACTCTGTTCTACGGGGAATTCCGGCAATCTGGAATTCGGGCACGTCCGGCAATACCTCCGTACACGGAAGTTTGTTAGCAGCCTCTCAGATACCCCTTTCACCTAAGGCTGTATCCTACACGTAGGCTCTACCGGCATCTGAGCAGTACTACACTAACTCTACTGCCGGAACCATCCGGTTGATCTCCCCCTCAAGTTAATACATCCGGATACTCTCACAACATCGACTCTTTCCACATAAGGTAAGTTCTCAGTCCCGGAAACGTAAGAACGGACTCACACCTCTCACAAACATATACCGTACACAAGAAAGATAAGATGTTGGATACTCCAACACACTTTAGATTTAAGCTCAGAAAAAGGTACAATGCTAAAACTATGAGATGGCTGTGAATGACCAGAAAGGCCATTAAAAGTCCTACTTATACTAAGACTAACGTCATCCTAAAAATCCTACAAAACATTCCTATTGGTCCGCTAGATTTCCGTAAAATTCCAGATCCTATTTTTCCGGCTTTGCCTGCTGGACTCCGGTATTGCCGCTATACTACACTACTGCATACTATTCTTTGGAATCCGGATCTTTGGGAGGAACATAGTCCTTCAGAAGATCCAGCTTTACCTCTTTCCGACTACTCTCCGGAGAAAACAGATTCGGACCCCTTTGGCCCCATCTTGGGACTTCCACAATACTGGTGTCCCTGTCTACACTCTTGGTCCCGACTACCTGAGTGTCCGGACTCCCCCGAGCATCCTTCTGGGTCTTCTTATGACGCGGAGAAGACTACACTGTCCGTCCGGCGTGAATTTCCGGAGAAGTACTTGTCAAGTCAATGGTCGGAGTCACCGGCAGCAGGTCTTCACTTCCCGGAGGTACCACTACTCCCCAGTCCACTCTTTCTGGCCTTCCGGCTGGTGGTGAAAGTTCCGGATTCACCGGTACCACCGGTGAGACCTCCGTAACCATAGGTTCCGGATTGCTACTTTCCGGAACCACCAAAGTCTGCGCTGACGGGGGAGATTGAGGTGCCAGATCCGACTCCGTGGAAATAAAGTACTCCATCATCTCCCTCATCGCGGCGCGGGATGTATCCATTCGTCTTGCCTGCTTTAGTAAGTATTTGACGATAGGAACCCGGCTTGAGCTGGCGGCTACATCGAGGTTAGTTTCAAACGGCCGGGCCTTGTTGATATAATCCGCCGGCACATCCAGAGAGCTCCGGAGCTGAACTACACTTTGGCACAATGCCGCTATCTGTCGGCGATGGTCTTCTTTTATGAGCCGGGCCGTCTCCTGAGCTATGCGGAGGGTGCTCTCTAAATCCACACAGCGGGATTCTGAGTTCCGGACTTGGTCTCGCAACGTCCAATTTTCTACGTGCAACGTCCCTAGCTCCGTCACCAAATTCTTCCGTTCTTCTATGAGGAGGTCGTTCTGCTGCTCCGCTGCCACCAATGCATCCGTCCTCCGGAAAATGGCGTTTCGGTCGGTTAGCGCCATCTTCCAGCACACTCGTTTGAGGGCTCCATCATAGTTCTTGCAAATTTGGGTGAGATCGTCTACCCGCCACACCAGATGCTGAGCCATCTCCTAGATGTCTTCTAGAGGCGACCCTCCCAATCGCATGGTGGTCCGGTCCCTCTCCTCCATCTCTATCATCCGGGTCCGGGAAGGTCCGGCCTCGGCCTGAGTGGCAATGGTGTGCGGTCGTACTGGCCCAACCAGTTGCAAGGATGGTTGGACTCCCTTCGGAACAGGTCCGGTCTCTATCTTTACCTCCTGAACCTCTTCCTGTGGTTCCGGTGTGGGAGGCTCCTCTAATGGACTTACCGGCGGCGTCCTATTCCACCTTTTTCTCTTCTTTAGCAGAGAGACCGGCTCCTCTTCTTCTGTGTCCTCATCGTCCGGTCCGTCTCGAGGCGAAGGCTCCTCCCCTCTGTACTACTGGAGTTGGACTAGGTCCTGATATGCACTCTCCTCATTCGCCTTGAGCAAAGAGTGGTGTGCGTACAAATGAGACAAATATGCCGGAAGAGGACTCTAGCTCTTCTTTCCGGACCGGAGGGCATGCACTAGGTTTCCGACTAACTCATGTATGATGGCTGCCCAGTCCATCATCATATTTCCCTGGAGGCTCCCCAAAATGGTGGAGGCCACCTTCGCTACTACTCGCCGCGGCTTGGTGGGATGGAGGATAGGGTTGAGAAACGCTATCACATCCCGGTACTCCGGATTCACCAGGTCGGAAACCTGGTGACCTTCCTTCGGGTTGGCGGGCGTCCGAAATTCACCCTCCATCACCTTCTGGTTCTTCTCCATGACCTTGTCCGGCGCCTCCCGGAACTTGTAGACGGCCCTCCAAGTGTTCACCGTCCATAGGTCTGGCTTCGCCCGAATGGTGGTATCCAAGATACCAATTTCCGGACGAAGTATGTCCGAAACCAGACTCTCCTCTCGGATCCCCCACGGCACTTCTAAGAGTCTGTCACACCCCATGTTGTGGAGATGCTCCCGTAGGCACGCCAGTCGGTCCTCCTCCGTTGGAACCTTTGGAACCACCTTCATCACTGGGATAGTCCTTGGTCGAGGTGCAAGCACCGGCGCCTCATCCTCCGAATCCTCATGCAAGTCCTTCAACTTCCGCCGGCTTGCCCTAGAAGCCATTGTGTTCACCAACAATCCTCACACAATCTCTCCCTAAATCTCTGCTCACAACTTTCACTCCGGTAACCCCTGCACGATCGCAACTCACACAGTCCCTCAGTCTACCGGAATTCTAACAAAGCGAGGAAAACGGAATACGCCGGCGGAAGAACAAAAGAAAGAAGATAAGTGTGCCCGCGGCCGGCTACAGTCCTCCTCTTATACTAGCCCGATGTACGGGACAGGTTTTGGTGGCAAAACCCTATCCCTAGTACAGATCCGGTTTCCGGCTTTTAGGGCCGGCGCTGTCATCCGATTTCCACTATAAGAAAACCTTGTTTTAGGTGACATTCAAAAAAACAGCCGACGTTAAAGGGAACGAATTTTAGGTGACGTTGAAAAAAACAACCTGTATTATTCATGTCAATAATGATGTCCAATGAAACATTAATGGAGATAATTGTTGACGGAAAAACATAGGTTGTTTTCTTCAACGTCACCTAAAATCCATTCCCTTAGACATCGAAAATTTTGGTTTCTTCTAGTGTTCCGGAACTTTTTAGGGTTCCGGATTTTAGGTTTTTAGCCCTAATGAAATTTTTCCGGATCTGGAAATCCGGTTTTCCTAATTTGCCCTAACTTCCTAGGAAAACTCAAAAACTTTCCCTCTGAAGGAGACAATTTTTGAATTTTTCCGTCCTATGCTAGTATTATGGGTCTAGCATGTGAAACACAATATTCAATATTTTGAGAGGTTTAGGGCCTCTCATAATAATATTTTCCATTTAGGCTCTAAAAAGTGAATTGTAATGTTAACTAGTTTAGGTGGGCAAACACTAACTTTGCTAGTTGTAATACACAATTTCCATTAAAATGAGAGTCTTTTTAGTGATGGACTGTTGAAATACATGAAGTTTGCTTTAGGGTATATATTCTGATTTATATAAGTGAAGAGAATGACATCTTTTGAACACCAAGTCATAAGCTCCGCGGTTGGTTGTAAGGGGTTGTTCATCTCATTGAAGCGGTCCGGGTTCGATTCCCATTGGGTTTGTATGAGCGCATGAGAGAAAAAACATGACTTGGTGCTACTAAGTGAGCTTTGCCGGCAGGAAAGTTGTAACAACCAACCGACCCCCTACCCAGAATGTGACAAGTGCTTTACATGTTAACCAAATAAATAGTGGATATATCCACTACATTTTTTTCTCCAATAGCAATGTAATTTCAAATAAAATATATTTAGTGATACACAAATAAGAAAATGAATTAAAAAATAGAGAAAATATAGCTCAAGAATAAAAAATATATATATATTAAAGACTATATTTAAATTCCATTGTTTTGTAAACACAAAACATACACTTGAAAACAATCATGCAGTATCAAACACTAAAATAGAATCAATCAACGGAAACCTATATCCTCTAAAAAAAACTAAAACGACTATCATCTATTATAATATTAAGGGTCCAACACTTATGCAATGAAAAACAACTTCATATAAGATGTAGAAATAAAACAATACCCTCCATATGAATGTCATAGTTAAAATGCATCCAATGTATGTACATGATTTCTCCATATCATGTATATGAAGCCAAACTCTGGTTGATGATTTCGATTTGAACTGTAGGGATCTTGATTCTGCATTGGCGAGTACCTCTTCTGTTTTGAGACTTCCATGTTGTAATTAAAGCGTTTGTTGTCTCCCACGCAGGTTCTTCGGTTTCATCAACCCTCCAAAGCAAACCTCTATCACTATCCCATCCTTCATAGAAGTCTTGAACTTCTTGATTGCGTGATGTTGGCCGAAAGTATTGAATGTGCACACAGTTTGGTTTCTTGGGGTTAGAGTTCGGATCAGACAATGCTCTGGCAATCCAAACTGGTCTGCTGTCACTGTTTGCAGGGCGAACTGCAACAAAATACCCTTCGTATACATCTCAAGCCACCCTAAAGGATGGTTGTGGACGATCCCTCAAGGGCCCAACATAAGGCTCATCCTCTCCATGCTCTTCGAGATCTTCACCATCTTCGTCTAAATGATTAGCTTCTATCACTTGAATACGAGTAGTTGGCCAGAAACCATCTTTTAGAGCACTAGAAGTAGGAAGTGGCTCTTGAAGAGCTGCCTTTACACCACGCCAATAGTGCACCACATTCTCATAGCGCCTACGATGTTCTCCACTCACGTCTGCTCTGCACAAGTCGTCCCAATAGTTTATGAATCCTGATAAACCTTTGACAATGTCATTGACACCTTTCATTGGGTTGAGTGGTACTGGCAAAGGCACACCACGTGGCCACAAACTCCGTCCTTCATCGTCTTCTTTCCACAACTTAATGGCTTGACCGTGCCTGCCTAACCAGTTTTCATCCGTACACTTCAACTTGTACTTCATGACTGGGCATCCAACAGAGTCTAGGTAGAACTTCACTTGTTGCGGTCTTGTGTGTCCCACAAGGATTTCATCACCATCCATCCATTTTCCTGCAATGAAACGCTTGAAATCAGGCACCTCCTCTATGAGGTGAGGGATAGTAGGAATAGACTCAACATCCATAAATGACTTCATGAGCGCCGGGATTGTTGGGAAGTTCTCCTTCTTTAATAGCATGCTCCATCTTCCAAACAATGCGTCAATGTCGTCGTGTGTGTGACCAACAATCATGAAGTTGACATACACTTCTTTGAAGATCTTGTTAGCAACAAGTAGAGACCAGAAACAGAAAACATATCTATTCTTGTTGTCGCCGGTGGCATTGTCCATTTGCACATTCAAAATAGGAGGCAAAGGCACTACTGGAACTGCATTCATTGGAGGTGGTGGCAGTGACGCGTCGCACATTTCTTTTTCCTACAGCACTGCCCTGAACAAATTTGAAGACCCTAACCCAGAAAATAATTGCCGAGAAGAAGACTTCGATGGCAATTCCAGATCCCGCAACAACTTTGCCATAGAACCAATTGTATAGTTTGAATCGTGTTTAAAGAGATCCAAACCATAATGTGCGTAACGCACATCTCCATGACCATGAGCAATCATGCCAGTGACAGACACAGGCAATTTCACAAGGCCATCAAGCTCCTTACTCCTGTGGGAAAAGACTGGAGAAGTAGTCTTTGCATGATCCATCTTGTCGTGCATAACTGTGAGGCATTCGTGTGGAAAAGCTACTGAACGGTGACGGTTTGCATAATACAACTCCCGATGAGCTCGAGCAATCTCATTGTGCCTATCCAACTTCCAAGAATACTTCAATTCATTGTGAGACCCACTTATAGCACCCTTTTTGAGGTCTTGCAATTTGTCACATGTGCCACATCGCGCAAAATTGTCTCCAGGCTTCTTCACCTCATACTCAGGGAACTTACAGCACCTAATCTTACTCAAGTTCGAAGTTGACACCTCACTCAGTCCAAAAATAGCATTGACATCATTGAGTTCTTTCATCTTACCCTTCCACTGGAAGGTGGAAGGTAGGATCTTGGCCACAACTTTCTCTTCTGACTTCAGGGTCTTCGTACGATGAGGCATGTGATCTGCCTCTTTCTCCAGAATGCACTTCAATGTTGCTATAGCTTGTTGAGTGTGTTTCCTCAGTTTCACCGTTCCCTTATTGCCATGGTCCTTTGCCTCTCGACCACGCCTCATGTACGATTGGTAGCGATAGAATGTGGCCTCAGGGACCCCAGCTATATGCATCCACGCTCGCATACATACTAGTGTATTGTCAATTGACACCATTCGTCTACCACGCTCGTCAACATGCACCTGCCTATGCACATCCATTTTCATGTAGGTCCTGTATTTGAACGTGGAGTTGCGATACATGCGTTCACGAAAGGCTCGAATCTTATCCCTAGGAAATGGCTGAATATAGTTGCGACTACAACATATTTTAGTAGACACTGCATGGATGGAATCTTGAGTAAGCAACTCCTTCGATTTCAAATTTGTTTCACGGGGCGCATTTCGGACCATACTTGTGTATGGTCTCGAAGACGTCGAAGAGGGCGGATTTAAGAGAGCCTGTTGGAGACAATTGAATTTGTCCCTAGCCTCATGGTCTCTAAGGCTAGCTCCACGATAGTGAACAAGATGAATAGGCCAAGCCAACAATGAGCACACTTGTTCCTCTGGTAGGTCCTCTTCGCTATGTGTTTTGGAGATGTGGATCGCCACGTGGGTGTCACCAAGAGGGCCATTGGCACCCAAAACGAGGTCAGAGTTCACACTATGACAGACACCTTCACCCACAAGCACTCCAGCCTCATTGTACAAGATGACAACTCGAGTATTCCAAAGCTGACGCGGTAGACCTTCGCATTCCGGGACCCCAACATTCATTGCTTCGACATTCTGAAATTCGTCTTCTGAAGATGCCATGAAATCCTCTTCATCATGTCTGAATTCACTGGATTCAGAACCCGATGACATGTCCATGTCATCAGGGTCATCTATAGTATCCATGGATACCTGTAAAAATGCAATGTGAAATAGGGTAAGTGAATTGAAGCATAGATCATGCAATTTCATTCATGTTCAGGTCGACCCGACCTGAATGACCAAATGTTATAGGTACATCTATGACAGGAACGAACTTATTCTGTGAAGCCTAGGTTTCAACTGCAATTGACATCATTCATTAAAATTTCTTATAAATTCAGATATATGTAAACATTGTTTTCAGGTCGAATCGACCTGAAGTGTCTGATCCCTTGTCTTGTATAATTTTTGTTAGCCAAAAATATAAATGTAAGAAGACTGAGTACAATCCTGAACTTCAGCTCGGATCGACCTGAAGTGTCCCTTGTACTCTGAGATAATGATCCCATCTTCATCTGTTCAATTCCACAAGGAATTCCCAATTTTATTCCTTTAAAAATCTCGAACTTCTCGAACTGAAGTCTATGATGGGAGTACCCACACTTCAGGTCGAACTGACCTGAAATGAGGACTTGCAGTGAGCCGAATCCCATCTGTAGACTATTATCATTACGTACAGAATTCTTGGTGACTGAATCTGTGAATATCGGGAATTTCAGCAAGACATCTACGAGATTTTCACTTGAACGAAATTACAATTATAGATACGGTTTAGGTCGACTCGATCTGAATTGCCATGTATACCATTTCATAAATGATATTCGATGACAGAACTATTCAATCTACTTAGGATACGTTTTACAGTACTTCAATTACTATCATATGGGTTAGTTCAGGTCGACTCGACCTGAATTGCATGAACGAATGACTAATGTAGACAATCTCACATTCAGGTCGACTCGACCTGAGTTGCATGAATGAATGACTAATGTAGAGAACCTCACATTCAGGTCGACTCGACCTGAATTGCATGAACGAATGACTAATGTAGACAATCTCACATTCAGGTCGACTCGACCTGAAGTGCATTAAAATTTACTCATGTACCATTGTTCGTATTCAGGTCGACTCGACCTAAAGAGTTCCGGATTTCTCAGACATTGTGTTGCCAATCTTGTAGTAACCGTGATCTCCTGTTCCGGGTTTCTCGGCGAGATAATCGAGCACTGCACTTTCAGAATTCTGCAACTCAGATGTCAAGAACTAAACATTGAATAAAGACCTTGTCACTAAAAATTGAGGAAGTCCAGAACTCATAATCGTGCAACTCGATTTTCAGTAATAAACGTTGGAAACACACCCACTCTGCCAACTTCAGCAACTACGAACTCGATAGTAGATGGCAGCGCTGAAAGAAACATTATACACACTCAGAAAACTACTATGTGCTTACAAAGTAACTATGTCCAATCCATTGAATGAAAATGTTTGAAAATGCTAAAGGCTTCTAACCTGAGGACATACGGAAGGCAACAAGCGCGCTCACCGAGATCCTCGAAGCACAATACTCCGACACTCTAGATAGTACAAGTACAAAAGTTGATAGAGTTCAGTAATGACATGAGAGAAGTGAAATCTCGCATGAACGTCCATGCATTCGCGACGGAGAAGGAGAGTACCCTAATGCGCGCGGACGCAACGACATTCAAAACAATTTTGGCGGCAATGTGTAGGCGCAAATGCGAAGGCGGGAGCTGTAGGACGGAATTTGAAAATCCCGAACTCCTTCCGCAAATTCCTTTGATTTTTGATTCCCGCCTACACTGTTCATGACAGAAATAGCCACTGACAGTTATTAAGTACTTATGAGCTTGCTTTCTTGCACCGTTAAGCCCTAATTTCTAGATTCTATTTGTAACAAAATCTAGGCAAGAGATCTTCATTGTCTTTTTTTCTTTTGCAATTTTTGGTAGTCAATTTGATTTTACTGAAGTTAGGGTCTGTTTGTAAATTTAGACAAACACAACCTTTTGCACCACCCAAGTGTTTGCATGTGATTTTATCAATAAGGGTTTTACAGTTTAGGGTTTAGGGTCTTTAGGGTTTAGGGTCTCTAGGGTTTAGAGTCTCTAGGGTTTAGGGTCTCGGGTTCAGGTATTTTTGTAGATTAATAAATCATTTCATATCATGTTTTTGAAATATTGAACAAATATTTAATTTAGAAGTGAATTCAAGGTTTTAGTACACACTAAGGAATTATACTGCATGCACTTTCAAATTCTTTTTATAATGTTCGCAATATTAATTTTTCTATGAATCCGAATTATTTCGCAGAGATTTGCAACTTGTGTGTTATTTTTTCGGACATGCTTCCACGTCAAACCGATACAAATTAATGGTTTGGTTTGTATTAATTACAACATCAATCCTAAAGTATTTTTTTGGAAACTCATTTGAAAAAGTGTGGGTAAGCAATAGGGTTGTTTTAAAATTAAGTTTTTCCATGAATCCTAATTATTTTGAACATTTGCAATTCGTGTGTTACGTTTTTGGACATGCTTCTACGTCAAACCAATATAATTTATCGGTTTGGGTTCTATTAAATATAGCATGATTTTTAGAGTATTTGTTTTGAAATCCATTTCAAATGAAAAAGACAGCGTAGGAAAGCAATAGGGTTGTCTTAAAATTAAGTTTTTCCATGAATCCTAATTATTTTGAACATTTGCAACTTGTGTGTTACGTTTTTGGACATGCTTGCACGTCAAACCGATATAATTTATTGGTTTGGGTTCTATTAAATACAGCATGATTTTTAGAGTGCTTTTTTTAAACCCATTCCAATTGAAAAAGTGTGGGGAAGCAATAGGGTTGTCTTAAAATTAAGTTTTTCTATGAATCCTAATTATTTTGAACATTTGCAACTTGTGTGTTACATTTTTGGACATGCTTGCATGTCAAACCGATATAATTTATTGGTTCGGGTTTTATTAAATACAGCATGATTTTTAGAGTATTTGTTTTGAAATCCATTTCAATTGAAGAAGTGTAGGAAAGCAATACGGTTCTTTTAAAATAATTTTTCCAATGAATCCTACCCGATGAATTCATCCTCAAAATTTCAGTAGAATTTTTATGTATTAGATAAAATGCAGAGCAAGAAATGGGTTGGCGCTTGCTATGCTATCCATTCATCATTAGAATTTTATAAGAATTGTTGTGTAAAACTTTCAAATAAATCTTCAAATAAAAATCTCAAAAACTTTCTGAAGAACTTAATTCTTTTGGAATCCAAAATCACTTCAATTGAATGAATTTCTCAAAATTATTTAGTAGTAGCAATAGAAGATTGAAATCATGAAAACTCACAGCTCACAAAAGAACAAAATCATAGAAGTGCAGAGGAGTGTAAAGCCAAGAGAAGCAATGGATTTGCTACCTCTATAATATCATTCTATGGATCCTCTTTAATATCACCTTCATTTCAACAACTATATTATGTCTATAATATCACCCGGTGGAAAAAGTGATATTATAAAAGTGATTGTTGGAGATCAACTCATGGTGTACAAGTAAAAGGTCAATATGAACGTTTACCTTGTGGTTATGATATTTGATTCCTACTTGTGTTCATCTGATTTTAATTCTTGTATGATTTGAATATTGTTTGAGGAATTCTCTTCTCCGTTTTCAAATGAAATTAGACTTTTGTAACTCTCATTTCGGTGGAATACTCTCATTTTAATGAATATTACGTTATGACTAATAGTGAGCAAAATTTGTGGTGATTGTTTTTGTGTTATTTCAAAGTAATCAATAAGAATTTGTATATAGAAGTGTTTTGATGGCTAATCACTCCAAGGTTCATCGTGAAGAGTGCTAGGATGGTGAATAATTATAAATAAGCTAAGAATTCTACCGCCACAAAGAAATTCATATGTATAATTCAAATTATAAATGAAGTTTCCCTAAAAATTTATATTGAAATCTTTAGGAACAAGACAGTGGTCTGAAGGTCTTTGACCAAGGGTGTCAGTTAAGTTTTTATATGGAATTCATAAGTGCTCTTTCAGTTTTTTTAGAATTACATCAATTATGTTACACAATAAAAAGGGGTAATTACTACAGTCAATACCAATTCATCTAAGGAAACTATTAGTCAATCGTTCTTATAGTATGCACTTAATGCCTAGAACAAAATTGCAACTAATAATGATCGAATCTTTTTTGTTAAAATGGGAGGTCTCTGGCAGTAGTCAGTATACAAATGAAAGTTCGTACACCTTACTAAAGCCAATGATTTAGATAGTGAAAAAAAGAATGATTTCCAAATGAAGAAATCAATATTTAAAGATTAAAAGGTAAAGGATTCACTTCCAATTCCCGTTAAAAAATTCAGGAATGAAAATATGTATTCTACATAGGTTTTCATGTGAGGAAGCTTTTAGGTATCATTGGGATTGAATTTGAAGGATTGACTATCATGGTTAAGTACAAAAAATGTTACGTTATTCAAATGAAGTTTTGTGATATTCATGTTTGTAAACAAACTTTTTAGTATTTTTGTTTCAACTAGAGGTTGGCGCTTGCTATGCTACGCATTCATCATTAGAATTTTATAATTTTTTTATATATTAGATAGAATGCAGAACAAAAATTTCAATAAATCTTCAAATAAAAATGACTAAAATCTTTGTATAATTTTTTTAAAAAGTAAGCATATATTGAAATGTACAATAGAAATTTATTGAATGATGAATGAAACATATGCAATGGTAAATACTATAAAAGATACACATACATTAGAATGCATTAAAAATTTGACTCCATTGTTACAAAAAATGGCAATCCAAATTGAAGAATTGAAAAGAAAAATTTATAAATCTTAAAAGCTTTTTAAACAACTCAATTGTTGTGGAATCCAAAATCATTTCAATTGAATAAATTTTTCAAAATCATTTGGTAGTAGCAATAGAAAATTGAAATCATGAAAGTTCAAAGCTCACAAAAGCACAAAATCATAGAAATGCAAAGAAGTGTAAAGCCAAGAGAAGCAATGGATTTGCCTTCTCTATAATATCATCATATGGATCCTCTCTAATATCACCTTAATTACAACAACTATATTATTTCTATAATATCACCCTTTGTAAAAAGTGATATTATAGAAGTGATTGCAAACTGCTACTCTATTTCTATGATATCACATTGTGTAAAAATACAATTTCTATGTATGTATGATTGACAATATTTTTACATAATATTTAAAATAATTATTTTACAGACTTATTGAAATCATTATCATGCAATCTATTCAAATATATCAAATTTTTACTAATATGTAATACAATGAATGCGTAGCATAGCAAGCACGAGCCCCTAGTATTAATGATAGCATTTGTGATATTACAGAGAGACTTATGATTTTAGTAGTATGATAAACAAACCAAATTTTGGGAAAAGGGTATCTATTATTATGTTTAGGCTACAAAAAGGGATATATCACGGTCCAAGTACTTGAGACGGGTATTGAAGATGGTTGGGTACCAAAGGCGGGTATTGAAGAAGGCCGGGTACCTAAAATCACCAGGAAGAGTCGGGTACCTAGACCACCGGGTATATGCCTGTAGAGTTCTGGAAACCTAGGGTTTGGTATCCGCACATTTTCGTGCATGTCCGTTGTTTTGTCGTGCACCTCTACTGTTCCCTCATAAATCTCCGTTGTTCTCTTGTGCATTCTACTCTATTTTCGTGCATTCCGCTGTTCTTTGGGTGCATTTTCGTTGCATCTTCGTTGTTTGTGCATTTTGCACTTGCCGGCAGTTGACACGCATTTTTTTAGCACGGGCGTCATGAAGAAGAGGACCTTGTTTTCCGCATTGATTTGTGTGTGACTTTGGAGTTCGATTCAATTGGGGGGACTTGAAGCTGTGAAGAAGCGGACCTCAAGGCGGGCGTCGTGAAGAAGCGGACCTTGAGCATTGTTTTCTGTGTGATTTTGGAGTTCCATTTGATCGGGGGGACTTGAAGCTGCTGGGTGGTGCTGTGTGTTTGCATCTAAAGGAGGTGCAGCTTGATCTCAAGGACATGTAACTTGAAGCAGGGTTTGGGGTTTGAGGTAAAAACCTGACTCCATTCATCACTGTTATAGGAGTGCAATGGTTCTCTTGAGGCGTGTGATCTTGCTGTTTCTTTTCTCAGCTCCTCCAAGATCTGTCAGTTTTGTACTCAACGACGCTAGGATTTCGCGCAATAGGAGTCTTGTTTTTGCGTTCTGAATTTTTGTTACTGTGAATTTTCACAATTGTCCAAAGGAGGCTTGATCCACTTGGGAGAGTCTTTCTTCGAGAGTTTGTGTCCAGTAAAGCGGACCATCTTCGAGAATTTGTGTTTGTGAGCCATGGCTATGGCGTCTACTGATGCGAGGAGGTTTCCAGTGAAGTCCAGGTCGGTCTTGGGAGTGTTCCTGTTCTTAAGATTGGAGTCTCTGTTCCTCTTAGTGTATTGATGTGAAAGTGACACTTCTGCTTCTTTGGACACTTAGGGCTTGGGATTGGTTTTTTTGCTTTGTGTTGGGAATACTGTTGCATTTCCTCTGAAGTGTTGAATTCAAAATAATGGAGGAGGTACTTTCACGACATTTCATGATTTGTATGCATGAGATGTTATTGTCTGCGTTTCTACATTGTTGGATTTCGGATCTTGGATTGTGCCGGATTGTACACATCTTCCTTAAGGCCTTATTTGTTAAAATGAGACAAAATGGTCATTTTGAGACTTCAAAAATTGAAAACCAAAGCCCCATTTCACAAAGAGTTGTTGAACTCAATGATAAATAGAACTGTTTTGTCAACATCAACAAGAAGTTGCATCTAAAGAGATAGAAGAGGTGATTTTATATGATGACAATCAATTTAATAATGCGATGGTTCAAAAGGTGCTTTCAAGGAAATTAATCAAGCGAATGAGTTCACGATCAATTAAGAAGCTTGGAGGAACCGTGTCATTTGCAATAGAATAGATCATTTACAGTGAAAACAAACGAATCATTGAGTTTATTTTTTATTTTCCCAAATCCATGTGAAAACAATAAAGTGCTTCATAGTTACATGTCATAGCACCTCCTCTGTGTTCTAGTTTTTGTATATTTGCTATGCTATTTATAGTAACTACAATATGCCCGTACATACTCAATTTCTCTGAGTACTTACAATTTGACAATCATTCTACTCATGGTAAAAGAGACTACAAAATTGATGGATTTTAAAACTTGTCTTTGTTATTTGCACATTTTCTCCCACTTTTTTTCTTTGGTCTCCGAACTTTCAATCTTTGCTGCTTCCATTGCTTGCACTTTTGCAAGCCCTCGTAGGATATCGTCACGCCTCGAAGGATAATGCGGCCGACCTCGACTATCAGAAGTATCCCAATCATTCAAATTCTGCGTAGCCCTAGCTTTCCGCTTTGGCCTCCTCATGTTTTCGGGAACCTCCAAAGCAGAATGAGATTTTGGACCTTTGAGGGGCGGCCTTGGTAGAATCGGTTTAGGGTTTAGGTCTACAACTACAGCCTTGGTAGATTTTGAGCCCATACTTAGCCTTTGCTCTTTAACAATTCTTTGTCGAAAAAGACTATCCGATGACGGCGTTCGACTCGCTCCGCGAGACTTCAAACGAGGTGATGAATTACCATCAAACGATGTTTTACAGAATGAAACAGCCTTCCCGTGAAGTAAAATCTCGTCTTCTCCCTTTAGAAGTAGTTTTGATTCCACTCCAACAATGGGGATAGAAGCCAACCGAGTCGAAGTTTGAACGTCATCCTCGAGCCGAGGATATCTCACAACGTTGTCGATCGGGAGCTTTAGTTTCCGACTTGTGGGAGTGCCCATGCACGAAGTTGGTGATGCGGATCGTCCGTGGCTCGAGGACGTGCGCTTCAACGGTGACGGAGAACAGATAGGAGTCCTTCCGGGTCCACGACTCGGGGGGCTGTCCACAACGCCGTCCTCAATATTCCCCTTTGAATAGTTGATGGCAGCCGACGCGGCGTCCGCGGCAGAGCGCAACATGTAGGGCTTAGAGAAGGGAGCAGTTTCACAGCTTCCACCATCGGATTTGGAGTCACTCGATCGTGCCTTTTCCGACCCAGAGAGGAGGCTCCTTGTGATTTTTTGCTTCACAAGTGATCCCAAAAAGCGAACACCTTCGACCTGCACTAAATAATTATTAATAAGCTCAATTCCTGCCATTTGCATCGATCAAGTAGTACTTCGAGGGCAAACAAATTCTTAAACATTGAACCAAAAGATGATTGATAAAAAAAGAGCTTCATATATTAATTACAACGAATGGTCATTCACTTCAAATACATAGTACAAAATGCCTGGACCCCTGCATGCTCAATCACACGGAAGTGTAAACTCTAAGTCGAAGTGTAAACTCTACGGCGACGCGTCTCTACACGTAGACCTACTCCGGAAAGCTCGTATGAGCAATTCATGACCTTTGCGGACTCTTTCATGGCCTCAATGATATCTTGGAGGGCATGGTCATCGGGACCGGGGGGGTCTAACCCGATCCGATTCTCATTGACGTATTGTTGCATCCCGTCGTCCGGACAGTTGGAATGCAACCTTCGAAGCCAAGGGAGCAGCTCGCCCATGAGCACGTCGTCCCTCCGCTTGGAATGACTCCAAGTCTCGAGGAACAAGACATTCCCATTATCATTGCAAATACTCTTTTCAGGAGAATCATCAATGAGAAGGGTGTTCCGATCGTTAAAGAACGGGTCCTGACTATGAACGGAAAACAGGCCATCCTCAATAATCTTCAAGGAGAACACTTTGTTTCTGCGATGGAAGAACTTTCCAGGAGCGACTTCTACCTTCGAACACTGCTCCTGGCCTAGTATATCGAAGGGGACCCTGCAATTGCTGAACAGGTGCCCAGCAATCGGTTCTGCATTATGCTTCATCATGGTGGACCATACAATGACCCTGTGCGCAATTTCCGACACCTACTGCAAGAATTCCCTGACATTCTGTCTAGCGAATACTGCTTTCGATCCGATGACAGTCGGGTACCGATGGCTAAGAACGTTGTCTTCAAGCCTATAAGACTTCAATTTATCAGCAAACGCCGTCGGCATGCTCTGGCAAAGCACGCCGTTCAGGTCTAAGACAATATTCAACCATTTTCTCCGTGGCGGAGGCATCAAAGGACGCAAGCTCGTTCGCAAGACCTCTCTTCGCCCCTCCGATGCTACCTGATCAAAGCAAAACAAATGAGAATTGGAGTTACCTGAATAAATGCAGAAGTGGGAGAGCCAACAAGCGGACAGATGCATTTCATTCCACTAATTGACTGGGGACTTCCGCGAGGGAGTGCTTTCATTGGTACCGGACGTTGCACATTTCTATGTGTATTGAGCTGAGCATGAACACATGCACAAATCGGATCAATTAGACATCATTGTACAGAATCTATTGCAACGCTTATACTTTATTTAAGGTAGATTATAAAATACATGTCAAAATTTCTTTTAAGTATGGATCGTCAAGACTGCGCATTGAGGCCTACGCTATACTATTCTACACGCATGTCGACCACAGACACAGGATCCGTCCGCGCAATTCATTCAAGGATAGGCACGCCATCCTGTCAAGCATCATGAATTCGAATAAGAGTCGGCAGTTCATGCGTACCGCATTCCAAACATCCACACAATATCAAACGACTATCACACTCTCCACCTAAAATTAATACTCTGGATTTGAGGAGTTTACCTGCGAAGATCCACCCGCTTGGGTGGAATCGTCTTCCCCCTCAGCGGGCTTAGATGAAGGACCTTTCTCTTTGTCCGGAGGAGTATCGTGAAGATCTTCTTCGCCCTCGCCGTAGTCCACCTTCTCCTCCTCTTCATCAAAGAAGGGAGAATGGCATTCCACAACAGCCTTCGCCGACTCAGGGACGGAGGTCATTTCAATCGGAGACGCCGGGACCTCTGCAACACGATCAGCATCGTCGACACGAGGATGATGTTCTACATCTTGTAGGGCAATCTGTGGCTCCGGAACAACAACTTCAAATGCTGAAGGTATTGGCGAAGATATCCTTGGCACTTGCGAAGTTGGTGTGCAAACAACGACATCTTCCGGTGTCACTGCACGACCACCCTCATTATCATCGATACGAGGATGAGGGAGCCCAGCAACCAGTTCCTGCACGATTGGTGATGTAGAGATAGGTAGTGGAGGATGTGAAGGCCCAGCCTGGGATACAACCAAGGGATTTCCAAGTTGTTGACTAGACTGGGATGACAGGAGCTGCTTGAGTTGCTCAAACTGGGACGATAGATCCGAGATTTGGGCTTGAGACTTTATCTGCAACTCCATTATTTTTGCATTCGCATCGGCCAACTCTTTGTCTTTTGCTGCCTTTGCTGCTATTCGTTCAATTCTTCTGGTCCTCTTCTCCTCTTCTAGCCTCCAATAGTCCTTCTCCACCTTGATGATGGAACCCGTGGGCAAGAGCAGTGGCTTCATTTCCTTCTATTTGGGAGCGCCATCATCATTTTCTTCATCGTCATCAGATTCTCGAGGATGATCTGCAACATCATGATCACTGCCCAGGTCAATGAAGTTGGACAAGTTGGAAACATGGGCATCAACTATGAGTTCATCATCCACCCCAACATTCTCTTCCGCCCTTGCTTGGCCGACATCCCCAACATTTTCAGTCTTCTTTGCCTCGTCCTCCATCATCTTGTCAAATTCCGTGTCTGATTCAATATCCTCCACGATAGGACGGGCAACAGGATCCACACCCGCGAGTACCTGTGATTCATTACAAGGAGGTTGGGCAGATTTATTCTTTCAGACACACCAAACACGTCTACCAATCCAAGAGAGGAAGGTTGGATGTTCAAATTCTCAGAGGTGACGAGATCAGTAGTCGGATCCAGAGTTGGCATTGACACCGAGGACAACCACGCACGCATTTGGAACGTATTTGTTCTGAACTCGTTTATTCCATCCAATCCCAGATCGAAGCTAATGAGCTCTTCAATCTGCACTCGATTTTCCGTTACGGAGGTCCCAATAGGTGATTCCAGTGTCATGGGAGGCGACGGAGGCGAGTCAAACAACACCATGACGGGTCCACGACGAGGGGGTTGGACATACGTGAGCGAGTACGGCGAGTTTGAATGCATGAAGTCATTCTTGTCGAGTTTATCTGCAAAGTATGATATACTTCTATATCCCTTTGCATCGTGCTTGTCGACGTAACCATAGAAGAATGCCCCAAACATCTGAATCAAGAGAAGAGGACATCAGTGAGTCGTAGGGGAACAAGGAGAGGTTATTGTCGTGTCGGGGATAACAAGAGCATCCTACAGGCTTTGTTTTGTATGAAGAGCAAAGACAAGAGCATGACAGGAAAACGGATTATACAAACTAGGTGATTATCGTTGAGTCGAGGATAAACGAGACAATTCCTCGATAGATTCACGAACTACAGCAGCCTAACAAATCCACTCCACAAAGTGACCATTATCCTCGAGTGAATGGTAGTAAATGACATTGATAACGTGACCTACCTTTGCAGCAAGCATGAGCTTGACTTCGGTATAAATTCCAAGCACGTTCTCGCTAGGGACTGCAAATGCTTGGAGGATCTCTAAATAGAACTCCATTCGGAGTTCAGTGGGGTGAATTCTCCACTTGCATTCTGTATTCCTGTGCGCATCCTTGTAATACGAACATGTTTCCGAAGGCGCTCGATACTCTGGCTTCATGAAATCCCGTACAGATGAAGTGAATTCGTTCTCTTTCTTGAAGAGGAAGAGAAGAAGAACATCTGGGGCGGCGCCTCGGTTCATCACGTTGTTGAGCATTTCCGCTTTGCATGGGATGTACTTGGACTTTAGTATGTCGTACTCCGCCATGTTCAAGTCAGCGAAGCTAACAGCCGCGCTCACATCCTCACTATCACGTAATATGAAAAGCCACACGTTGGCTACACTCATACTTGGCTCCAACTTGTCGTCCAAGAAGTCCAGAAATGGGTCTATGGCTGCCTCGACTGCTGTGGGTTTTGATCGAGGGACTTCTCTCGTGTCAACCACTGCAAGATTCACCTCCCGACGGCAGTAAGTGAATCAGTTAGTGGTGACAAGCGCCTTCGCCGTGACATCCATGCCGCGTATCTCCACTCCACCGCTCAATTCAGGAAGACTGTATTTCAGCTTCATGAAGCGATTGTACATGTGTAGAACGTCTGGGAATTCTTTTTCGAGGTCCGCTACGCGCTTCAACCATGCATCATTCCGTAGGCGCTTTTTAAAATAGTCGGCCTTGATGTACGAAAGGAGGAAATCCCATGTAGCAGAAGAGAATCGGTGGCGAGACTTCCAAGACCTCCACCGCTCATCGATTATGTCCTTCCGGCTATCTAGAAGCTTTAAGTCAGGCTTGATGCTCATCAAGTCTTGAATCACGATTTTCTTCCTCTTCCTTCGCTTAGTCCAGTCCGTACTTGTCATGTTGTCCACTACTAACACCTTCATTCTTGAAACTGAAAGCTTGGGATATGGTGCAACCCGACCAGGAGTAATCCCAAGCAGATGTTGTGCCTGTTTTCCGAAATCCTTGTCAGTGAAATGGCCAGCATGTTTAAAGAACTCCCTTCGTAATCCGGCAGGCTTCAATTTGTACCCTTTATTTTCCTTATACATTTTAAGGGTAGCTGGGTCAATGAGCTCGCCTTCACCGTGCTTTGTCAAGAAGAGTTTCCAGTGATCCCACAACTCGTCCGAGAGGGTTATTATCTGGATTTCGTTCTTCAGGTCCGACGGACCCCTATTGTTGCACCGTCTCCTTTTGGATTAATATTCTGGAAACGATCTACAACTGCATCGGTAAAGCTCTGCAAAGAAGAGGTTATGGAGAAATGAGGACAGAGAGAGAGGATGATAAGAAAAACATAGAGTTCTATTTAAAATTCAAACTATTGATCAATGAATACAAGACGAAAGGAATTCAATGCTGTAGTGCAGCAGGTATCGTCGAGTCGACGATGGTGGTATGCTCTCACTCACCTTGTAGTTGACCGGACTGTATACAGCCTTGTTTTGTCGCACCACATGATCAGTCACTTCAAGAGTGGGACGCTTGCAGGCGATCCAGATGTTCCTACAGCTGATTATTTGATTCCCCCACGTCAGCTGCGCATGATCTAGGTGGTTCGTTGCATTGTAGAAGCGCAAAATGTGTCGAAGTTTGTTTGGGTCCAACGTCCAAACAATGTATGCGTCCCACCTCTGCAGTTCCACACACCTACTTTCACCGCACCCTTGCTTCTGAAGCTCCTTGGATGCTATTATATTGTGTTGGCCATTGATAATCATGAACTGGCCATTTTCAATGTCTTCCCACTTCTGGGGTTTTATTTTCAAGAGTTGATTATTTCTGTCCACTGGAGTCAAGCATATTTTCTGCCGCTGCTTGATGTCGATGAGTTGGATGAGCTGCTCTTTCACGGACTTGACCATGTCCTCTTGCAGTGCACGGATTATATACTGTTCTTTCGCAATCACGCATTGCTTGATGTCCACACTAACAGTGTTCTGATCGAAGAGAAAACACTGCTTGTGTTCTGCCCAGAATTCCCTCTGAATGAGTGCGTGCCTCTGAAACTCTTCCATCGGCTCTTCTGATTGAGTTCCAACTGATGTCAATGCAGACCCCGAGCTACCTGAACCCGTGGCACCTCCCACTAAACTTTTCCTTCTTCTCTTACTTGGTGGTGTTGGGCTCGGATCAATGGAACCCTGAGTTTGAGTCTCCAGCATGGGTTGACTAGGTTGAGTCCCCCTACTTCTGCCTCCTCTACTTCCAGATGGCAGGTTCCGCTTTCCAGTCGATTCTCATTGTTGAATATTACGTATTTGCCCTCCCACACTTGGAGGAGCTTGAACGTTTGACAAAGCGTACCTATCTAATGTCTGGAAGATAAGGCTGAGCTTGGTCGCAGTAGCTTTGCCGGTCCCGGTTTTCCATGGAAGATATCCGCTATCTATGAATTGCTGATTGAAGGACTCCATTTCAGAGCCCTCCAATAATGTCATGAGGTTCTCAAGGTCAAACTTTGCTTGATTTGAGTTGACATTGAGCACTATTGAGTGACAATGTTTTCCGGCTTTCCCAACGTCATCTACCTCACGTAGGACGACCGCAACGTAGTTGTTGTGGTGAGCATCTATGAACATCACCTTCTCATTCAAATTCCACACTAGGTAACCCGGCTGCCCAGTGACTTTGTACCAGAGAAAGACGTAGTCTTTCCATCGGTTCACACCAAAACTCCAACTCGCAACATGCGATTTGAACTGGAATAGTTTCCCGTAGCTATCCTCCATTTCTGAAATGAAGGGTCCATCTTCGACAGGATTGACGAAGGGTTCAAGGTGGTGCTTTATCACTGAATAGTCGTACGCATCCTCCGAATCCATTCTCAGGTCCTGTCAAAAGGTGTGCATGATTGGAATTTAGTTTAAGCCTCTACGCTCCGTTTCCAAAAGATGTCCTATGAATTTGCTTTAGTAAAATTCACATAATTGGACACAGCATCGTCGACTCAACGATAACTAGTGTTTGGGAATGATTCCACTAGCTGCAAATTTGAGTGGTTATTTCATGTGAATGATATGTGGAGAACGTTTGGGACTACTCGAGATTACTATTGTTTTTTTTGATGTTGTATCAATGATTTAAGGATACAATGTTTTTAATACAAAATTATGGGGTTTTCTGGAAAATATTGTTCTTTACCTCCATTTCAGTTCAGTTTTGTTTATCTGGCTCTTATCGGATGATTGACTTCTATGAATGATGGTATGCATTCTAGTGGTTAACATCATTTACTTCCATGTTATCCTCGACTCGAGGATAACCAGGGATACTCCACAGGTTCCTAGGATGTCTGCATAGGATTGAATTTTCTCAGTTTATCTCTATTTTAGTTCAATGTTGTTATTTCCGCTCTTTTCTGATGATTGTCTTCTATGATTGATTGTATGCTTTCTAGTGGTTAACTTCAATTAACTTCAAGTTATCCTCGACTCGATGATATCCAGGGATACTTTACAGATATCTAAATTGTCTGGCTTTCGTTGATTTATCTCAGGTTACCTTCCATTTTAGTTGAATTTTGTTTTTTGTGGCTACGATTTGATTATTGTCTCCTAGAAATTATTGATAGCTTCCTAGTGGATAACATCAGTTACCTCCAAGGTATCCTCGAGTCGAGGATAACCAAGGATTCTTAACAACTATCTAGAAAGTCTGGATACCGCTAAAGTGTCCCAGGTTATCCTCGACTCGAGGATAACCTTGACTTCTGCTGGGGACCTGTCTGGGGCATTTCGTGGAAACCCTAATTTTCGCATCTAAACCCTAAATGCTAGCATGATGGAACGAATTAGTTTTTCTTTCTCGACTTCAGTGGACAAACCTGGGACTTGGAAGACGCTTCCTCTGTGAACTTTGAACTTCAGATGCTCAACATATCCTTCGAATTCTGAAAATGCCATGTACAATGCAATTTCATTAAAGAAATGTAAGGTGCACGATCTGGAAAGATGTGATTATGCAAAATTCAAGTGGGAAACAGTGCAAGACACTACAAACTACAACCTGGAATCCAAACCGGGTACTTCAGCTCTTTCACTACTTACAAGCGTTCACAAACACCCTAAACAAGACATGCGACCCCAAAAAAGAGCCATCAAAGCGCTGAAAAACAAGTGCTCCCAACAAATTCGTAAACCACTCCGCCAGGACCACTGTGGCACACAAAATCGGAAGAAATGAACAGCATGAGCACTCACAATCCCAAACAAAAGCGCTGAAAAAGACGCTGACAAACACAAACAGAAGACCGCAACAATCAGCGCGCACAAAAATATAAGCGCTCACTAATACACTCAGAAGCACAAGCCTTCCAAAGCCAGCGTCCACAGATTGAAAACATTAATCCTTCAACTTGTGGAAGCACTCGGTCACTCAGTGTACACCCAAAATGAACTTGTACGATGGAGCTCAGAAGTCAGAACATGAACCTCGTACCTTGCAAAGCGCCGAAAAACCCGATTGAACTCACAAAATTGATTGTTGCCGCTCCCAATTGAACTCACGGATCGTAGCAACTCCTGATTGAACTTGCGGAATAAAGCTCACCTTAAACCCTGAAATTCGCAGATCCAACAGCTCACGATTGAACTCGTGGAAAAAATCTCAGCCTAAAGCCTGAAACTCGCGGAATGGAGCTCAGCTTACTCACCCTAAATCTTGAATACACTTACGAAATGGAACTCACCCTAAGCCACAACCCTTGCAAAACGCAATTGCTCGCACTTCACACAACCCTAAAACACAATTGTGCAAACAACTCACGCACTGAAGTTGATAGACAGACCGTAGAAGTCGCAACACCCGGAAACCTGCATCGCTTGAGGAGGTCGACGACGACTATCCAAACCTCACGCTCGGCATACCCGAACCTCTTGCGGTAGTACCCAAACCTCCCCTTACAACACCCGAACCTGCCTATGACTTACCTAAGGTAGAAGGTCCTAAAAGCACTCACCTAAAGTGGGTACACCCAAAACCGTCAGTTTTTAGAGTTTAGCCTAGTTACTATTATAAAAATGGTAAAATTTTTGTATGTTCTTTGTTGGCAAGGGAATGGAGGTTCGAACGCACCAGAGAACACTAGATTTGGATACAATATGCAAAAGTTTTGGAAAGTCAAATCTATGACTAAAAGCGCTCCAATCAAATAGGTATATAACTGATTTTCAAAATGTTCACATCATATACATGGCGCTTTTAGGTCAAGCGCCATTTTGGAGGTGAGTACCTTCAAGGAAATTAGGCCTTCTAGAGATCGTGGAGGACTTAAATTTATTTTGCCTTTTTTTTAGTGGAAGAGAATTTGAAGATTTATTTATTTCACGTATATGCTTGCCCAAAAAATAGTGGATGCAACCAATGAATGAATGAAACGACAAGCCACTCAATTCCAACTATTATGACAATTATTTTTCCTAAAACTGAAATCCCTGCTCACAAATCCTTGCTCCCTACTCTTTGCTCCCTACTTCATGCTCACATATTAGCATTCCCCTAGGGCTCTTTTTTTGTTCCTTTATACAGCAATAATGCAAGAGACAACGTGCCGGAAAAGATGAAGTGGTTGTAAAAATCCATTAATAGGATGGGTAAAACCGTTCATGCAAATCTTTTAAAGCATCCAACAGAAGTTTGTGGGTTTAGAAATTCTCTAGTGATTTGATAATCATGCAAACCACATCCTTCAATTTGAAGTGCTGTAACTTGTGCATCCAATGTTCAAATTCAATAAAATTTATTGGAGAATTTACGCTCTTTTTTGTAGTTTGTGTGGTAAAATTTTCAGATGAATCCAAGATTTACCAATTCTCAGGAAGCCAAACTACGTTTGCAAGTTCCATTTGAGTCCTTCCACATGGTTGGGGAGTTTCCCATCACAGAAAGTTAAATCCATTTCAACACCCATGTCCAATATTTTAGAGCCTTTTGTAGGGGTGGTTCTTAATGCCTAAACCATTTTAGAGCCTCCCCCTATAAGCTTGGCCCAGAAGTTAAGTAGCCACTACAATGGATTATTTCATCCAAGATGGCCATCATTAAACCTTAAACAGACATGTTAGTAGATGTGGAGATCATGAATTCTACAACTGTCAAAAGAATTGTTTTTAAATAATTCAAAAGCTTATGTTGTAGAAGATTTTTCATTTCCACCCCTAATGCCAAGGCCAAATAGTTGTACTTCTGTCGTACAAAAGAACATGCTCTCTCATTCATCAACCAAAAAGCACTTTGAGCGTCTTTCAAAAGTTAATGTTTGATGAAGTACAATATTTCTCTATGCATCCATCTTTTTTAACAAAAAAACACTTTTTAGATGTATTCATAATTTGAACTTTGAGTTATGAATTCCAAAGTTCCATCTATATTTTGTAATGAGATTAAAAAGATTTAGCCAAAAACAATTACTTCTATATGGCAAGAAGTAGACATTTAATTTGGATTGGGGTATTTGTAATAGGTGAGCCTAGGAAGACCTAGAAGTCAAGGTTTGGCAAAAAAATTCAAGAACTAAACCACTTATAAAATTACTATTAAACAACTTAGGAAATTTTAAATGAATTAAACCACTTAGAAGAGACCATTCTATTTTGCGTAGTACATTATTTTGACTACCATTCTATCTTTGTGAATGGCTACACCACTTTTGAATTGAAATGATTCATTCTAATTATCTTATTTACACCATTTTTTTTGTAGTTTAAATGCCCACAATATAGAACATATCCCTAATTATATTTTATTATGCAAAGCATGAACCCTTCTCCTTAACCCAAGACTCCTGCTCTTCCATAAATGAATGGCAAATGAATTGAGCAACACTATCTCCCCATTTCTTTTCATTGCTACAGTATTCCAACACACTTGCGTGAAGAAAATAATGGGAGAGTAATTGAGCAACACTATCTCTCCATTTTTCTTCATTCCTCTCGTATTCCATCACACGTGTATCACAAAATGGCAGATACATTGAAGAATACTATTTCCCCATTTTTTTCATTGCTACATTAATGTATTTTAATGTATGTCTATCTTTTACAACATTCACCATTGCATATATTTCATTCATCATTCAATAAAATTCTATTTTACATTTCAATATATGCTTACTTAGAAAAAAAATTATACAAAGGTTTCAATAATTTTTATTTGAAAATGTATTGAAATTTTAGTTTTGCATTCTATCAAATACATAAAATCTCTAATAAAATTCTAATGATGAGTGCGTACCATAGCATGTGTCAAAAATATTCTCAATGAGTGGGAGCTCATTTTTATGCTATGCTTACATGATTCATAATGACCCATTTTGTTTTGGTGTTTCCGGTTATTATATATTTAAGAAAAGAAAAAATTTAGAAGTGAAATATCTTATTTACACCACATTTTTTTAGTTTAAATGCCCACAAATCCACAACCTACAACATACCCCTAATTATATGATATTATCTAAAGCATAAACCCTTATCCTTAAGCCAAGACTCTGGCTCTTCTATAAATAAATGAAGAATTAATTGAGCAACACTATCTCTCCATTTCTTTTCATTTCTATGGTATTCCAAAACACTTGCATGAAAAAAACAATGGGAGAGTAATTGAGCACATTATCTCCCCATTTTTTTTCATTCCTCTGGTATTCCATCAAACGTATATCAGTAAATGGCAAATACATTAAGCTGCATTGTTTCCCAATATTTTTCATTGCTACATTATTCCATCACACTTGCATGAAAAAATGGGAGAATAATTGAACAACAAAATATCCCAATTTTTTTTCATTTCTCAAGTATTCCACCAAACGTGCATGTATAAATGGAATATAAATTCAACAATACTATTTTCCATCTTATTCATTGGTACATTATTCCATTGCACCTTCATGAAGAAATAGAAGAGTATCTCCATTTTTTATCATCAATGCGACCCTAAACCCTATTTGCATGATGAAATGACAGAACATAAACCTTAAAACCTACAGCCCTAAATATATTCAAAACCCATTTGTCATGCTCCAAACCCTAACCCAAAAGCATTAACCCTAAACCCCAAATCCTAAACTTCTAAAAATTCACAGCCTACAAATCCTAAACCATAAAGCGTTAATCCAAAACCGTAAACCTCTAAAAATTCATAGCCTAAAAACCCTAAACCCTAAATCCTAAACCCCTACAAATTCATAGCCTGAAAACCCTAAACCCTAAACCCTAGAAGCCGTAAACCTCTAAAAATTCATAGCTTGAATAGCCGAAATCCTAAAACCCAAAAATGGATTTGATAGAAAATAAGCCACCAAGAAAAGGCCTAAAAATATTGAGCAATCGATGGGCACATGACCTGAGAAGTCAACCTACTAGAACTATAGCAGACAATTCTGTATATGGACAATTTTTTTTTTGAAAAAGCATTAGTGGAGCCACATCTTTTTTGTAGAAAGCTGGCAAAAGCGCCTTCAAGCAAATGACTGAACAGCCAGGAATCAAGGAGTTTGCAGGAATTTTGAAATTTGGAATTGCCCGCTAAAATGTTCCCGCTTTCTCCAACTTTTTGCCCATCTCTTGCCACGGACAACTTCACTTGCCAGACACGCCTTCTTCCACAAACACGCCGAGGAGACTCTTTTGCTCTTGCTATTCTCTTGCGCTTCAAGTGTGTCTGCATAGCACATTGACAAGTTCAGGTCCTCAAATTTTTTTCTTCTTGTTTGTGAGTTCTTAGATAGAAGGTGTAGTTTGTATTTAAATTAGTTGCCATTGACCTCGTCTGGTGGTGAGTTAGTTTTGTACATATGGATGTCAGGAAGTACGTGAAACTAGTCATTGAAGGTCCATGTTTGTGACATCTCAATGCATGAAGACGTTATATTTGTTGAGCGAGCCTGTAGACTATAAGGAATTGGTTACTCTTGCTTTTGGTGAAGACAGTTGTAACAAAGTTGTTTGCAATGCCCATTTTTTGCAGCGTGAATGTCGGAGCATTTCATGGATAATTCCATTACCTCAATACTGTCATTGAGGTACTTATCGTTGAGTTGACGATAACTGTGACCTTTTTGACTTCTGGTTATCGTCGAATCGATGATAACGTAGTCAGATTTTTTCAATCGGCATTCTTAGCAAATGTGTAGCTACTTCAGTTTCTTCTGATTCCAAAGCAGAATGTGCATCGGGTTGAATTATTTCTTTGCCAAATTGAACAAATCATGAAAGGAATTTCGTTGAGGATAGTTATTGTTGAGTCAATGATACCTCTGATTTCTTTTGTTCCTAGTTATCGTCGAGTCGATGATAACGTAGTTAGATTTTATCAATCGGTATTCTTAGCAAATTTGAAGGTACTTCAATTTCCTATGATTTGAAAGAGGAATGTGCATTGGGTTGAATTTTTCCTTCGTTACAACTAACGAAACATAAAAGGAGTTTCATTGAAGATCATTTTCGTTGTGTCAACGATAACTCTGAGTTCTTTGACTTCTAGTTATCGTCGAGTCGATGATAACGTAGTCAGTAATTTTCAGTTAGCATTCTTAGCAAATGTGTAGCTACTTCAGTTTCTTCTGATTTCAAAGCAGAATGTGCATCGGGTTGAATTATTTCTTCGTCAAATCGAACAAATCATGAAAGGAGTTTTGTTGAGGATAGTTATCGTTGAGTCAATGATACCTCTGAATTCTTTTGCTCCTAGTTATCGTCGAGTCGATGATAACGTAGTCAGATTTTATCAATCGGTATTCTTAGCAAATTTGAAGGTACTTCAATTTCCTATGATTTGAAAGAAGAATGTGCATTGGGTTGAATTTTTCCTTAGTCACAACTAACGAATCATGAAAGGAGTTTCATTGAAGATCATTATCGTTGTGTCAATGATAACTCTGAGTTCTTTGACTTCTAGTTATCGTCGAGTCGATGATAACGTAGTCAGTAATTTTCAGTTAGCATTCTTAGCAAATGTGTAGGTACGTCAATTGCTTATGATTTCAAAGGAGATTGTGCATCGGGTTGAATTATTTCTTCGTCAAATCGAACAAATCATGAAAGGAGTTTCGTTGAGGATAGTTATCGTTGAGTCAATGATACCTCTGAATTCTTTTGCTACTAGTTATCGTCGAGTCGATGATAACGTAGTCAGATTTTTTCAATCGGCATTCTTAGCAAATGTGTATCTATTTCAATTTCTTAAGATTTGAAAGAAGAATGTGCATTGGGTTGAATTTTTCCTTCGTCACAACCAACGAATCATGAGAGGAGTTTCATTGAAGATCGTTATCGTTGTGGCAACGATAACTTTGAGTTCTTCGAGTTCCAGTTATCGTCGGGTCGATGATAATCTTGTCAGAAATTTTCAAAGGTGTAGATACTTCAATTTCTTATGATTTCAAACGAGATTGTGCATTGGGTTGAATTATTTCTTCATCACATCCAACGAATGAAGAAATGAGTTTTGTTGAGGAGAGTTATCATTGAGTCAACGATCACTCTGAGTAACAACAACTTCCGGTTATCGTCGGGGCGATGATAATGTCAACTATAAATAAAGTGTTTGCAACTTTGCATTGAAAAGTATTTACTTAGATGAAGATGAATGACTGAATCATAGCACAAATCATTGGATCATCCATTCATCGATGTTGTATTCGTAAGAAATTATAGAGACATGATGTTAATATTAGTGAATATAGAGTATGTTTAGTTTCTAGTATACTAGAAGTTGCTGCAATAGAACATCTTTATCTTTGACTCAACAATGAATCTAAGGATTGGTCTTCGTGCTTGCAGAATGGATTTCCATGGGTTTGATGAGTTCGCGAATCCAGTTCCCCCATTTCCACTTGATGTTCAGGTATGCGAGGGGATTGCTCGTGCAAAATGGGTCTTACGATTTGTCACTCTTCGAAACGAAGATGGGGTGGACCTTGCAAGGGAGGTTTGCCAAAACGTTGACCCAGAGTTAATCATTGACCAAGATGGAAAGCCTCTTGGCGATGACCGGGTTGCCATTCAAATTGCTGAGTCTCTGAATGAGGAACTCTTCTCATCTGGCAATGTATGGTCACTTCGTTCCTGGGACATCAAGAGAATTTTTTTAGATGACGATGTCAGCTTATATGACCATGACCAAACCCATGTATATAACGCAGCCATGAACCCATCAAGCAGAAGAATTTGTAAGGGGGTTCGATCGTACGAAACAACTCGTGAAAGGATTGATCCAGAGATTCCACCCAAGAAAGAACTTCTCCTCTCTATGGAATCGATCACATCAATATCCACAAAATCATGTTGTCAGAAAAATTGTGTTCAACCTTTTCCGCGTGGGCAAATCCAAGCGATAAGGACTGAACTATATTCAGGTGAGGACTTCAAGGCGCGTAGCAAGACACTTTTGGAGGTGCATAGGCAAATCCATAAAGACAGTGCTGGCAAAGAGTGGATTACCTTGAAAGGTAGAGAAGTGTGCCCCATTGCATGGTGGATCATTCATGGGATTGCAAGAGCTACGTTCTATAGGTACAAAGAGAAGGCTAGAATTGGGAAGCAAGCTCAGGTGCATGGAAATGTGGGATCTAAAAAACCCCGCATGCATACTCTTCAAGCTACTGCCACGCTTCGAACTCTTATTGAGTCTGATGCCGATCAAATGCTATACAAAACAAGGACAATAGAGTCTGGGGAGAAAGTTGCAGCGATGGTTCTACCTTCTGCTTTTCGTTGGAGTGACAAATTACCTAAAATCAATGAGTCCAATGCAGAGTTCAATTTGGAGCCGATTTCTTCCAGTGGCTTGAGCAACATTCGCCGTCAGAATTTCCCTGAATTTGCTGCCAAGGCTCGTGGGGATAGTTTTGCTAGGTGTGGCTTGTGCGATGAGTATAAGCAATTGAGGAGCGCTTGTTGGAAATCAGAGTCGTTTGATAAGTATACCAATATTTTGAATACCCATGTTGCAGGTCAGAGGGCTCATAGAGAGTACTACTATGGAAATCGAGAATTTTCCGTGAGATGCCCGGACAAAATGTTGTGCATCATTCATGATAAAATGGATCACTCAAAAATGGCTTCTCCACACTTTTCTCACAAGAACAAGTCGACGGAATCCTTCATGAAAATGCCTGTTGCTGTCACAGGTATGATTGCTCATGGTCATGGCGATGTACGATATGCACACTATGGTGTGGGCATTTTCCCAACAGATTCGAATCATACCATTGGATCCATTGCAAGGTTGTTGCGGGATTTGGAAGGCCCGCCTAAAAATTCATCGAGGGCGTTATTTTCTATTGAGGAGGGGCAATCCACATTGACAAAGGCGCTTTTAAAAGGAGCAGAAAATTGCTTGGACTCCCTCCTTCCACCTCTAGAACAGCCACTTCCAGCTCAACCTCTCCCACCAATATTAATATTGCAATTGGACAATGCGTCAGGGGACAACAAGAATCGATATCTTTTTGCTTTTTGCTCTTTGCTTGTATACAAAGGCATTTTTCGTGAGGTATACATCAACTTTCTTATTGTAGGACACTCACGAAGACATTGATGCTCTTTTTGGTCGATGGAGTTCAAGATTGAAGACGAATGACTATCCAACACTTCCAAAGCTCATGAAGTCCTTTATGGATTGTGAAACGCACCCTGTGATTCCTCATCTCATTGAGGAGCTCCCTGATTTCAAGAAATTTGTGGAGGGTTATTTGGGCACTAGTGGAGATGAATTAGGAGGGCATTCGAAAAGTCAACAATTCAAGTTTTTTATGGATTCTTCAGGATGGCCTTTGATGGAGTATAAAAATTTGTGTACTGACCCAAAGTGGTTGCCAGAGCACGGCAATGGGATAAGAATGTGGTCAGAGACTGAGGATGGACTTCCTAAAGTACCAAGTGGTAGCCCTAAACCTTTGGCTCCAGTTCCAATGAAAGCTCTTGAAGAGATAAAGAAAGGTTTGAATGGCTATGTTAAACATTAGAACAAAATGGCAAACAATGATCATAGTGGAGAGTACAGGCGGAAGAATGGTCCACTAGAAGAGTATTGGAAAGGCATCAGAGCTGTTCTAGATGCACCTCTTCAGGTGCGAGCGGCATTACTTGATGGATTTTGGCCAGCTTCAAGGATTGCCAATGATGAAACAGATCAAATGCAAAGAAATGGCACATTGCGTGAAGAAAATGCAGAGGATGCCAACTTTGTTGGACGTAAGCGTGATCGTCCACGTTCTTCGTTTCATGTTGCTCATGATACACACGCAGGTTCTTTTGTTGCAGTGCGTCCTGTTGATGGTGATCCAAAACCATTTTGGCTTGCTAGGGCTATTACGGCTCCGAGTCCCGATCCAGGGCATATGCATATGATCAAAATCCAATATTGGAGGCCTACTTCGGATCGGCACATTAATATGGAGACATATGAGGGTTGGGACACCAAACAAGGAAATGTGTGGCGTGAAGATAGCGTTATACCTTCAACATGGTCAAGCACAGATTGTATCATGACAACTTGGAAGCCACGGTTTCGTGATGGAACTAAAAATCCAAAGGTGACGGTTTCAAGTCTACAAATTCAAATTATTAAGGCATCAGTGGCAGCCTTCACGACTACTGCAAATAACGATGGTTCTATGATTGAAGAATGACTTGTAGTTCATAATTTTATTAGACAAATGTTGTTTTGGTAGTTCAATTAGAGCACTCATTGTAATTATTAACAAGTTTGGACATGTTTACATTCATATATGTATTGGTTACTTTTATTATGGTAGTGTGCCTATGTATGAGAAATTTATTTCTATTAATAGTAAATTTTTTTATTACTATTGCGTCTCCAAGTATTGTATTCTAAATGTTTTTGGTGAATTTTTGGTAATTCATATGTTTAATTTCATGTTAAAGTTTTCTATCCTCCATGTATACATTAGTTTTTTGACATATGAAAGTTTTGATTTTTAAAAATGTCTCACTTCATAATGTCTTTGACTATTTTGTTTTCTTTTTTACAAAGGAATTAGTAAATCGAGATGTACTTTTGAGTTTGTGCTACTTTAGTTAATAGTATAAAATTAATGAAATACATATTTGACATTTTCAAGTCTCAATTTAATGAACAGTCTCAATTTAATGAACCCTTCTTCCACCTTGCATGTATGAAAAATTAAAATGAGACTGCAATTTGTCTCATTTTAACGAATAAGGCCTTCCTTGGTCTCGATGGCATTTTAGATGCGTATGACTCTAGCTGAATCAAGTATTGTGTGAATCCTCATTGTACTTGTGTGGGGATTGTATTGTGCCAGAGCACTTTGCCGAGGTTCTGAAGAGCAAGGTTGTGTAACCTTATTCTACTTCAAAGAATAGGTACTGGTGGATAAGCTACAACAACAACAACGAGGTTAGTATCTAGAACTTCATTGTTTGTTTTTCCTTGCTCAGATGTGGTTGTACAATTTTTTCTAGAAAATGAGCTTCTGGAGATAAGAGTTGTGTATTCTGTTGGGTGGTATTTGCTCCCAACAGATTGGATCTTTCTTTGTAATTGTTGGAAGGAATGTGGTTGCTTGGAATATGTTTGCAGTTTGTTTCTTGGCATTTGGTTTGCAATGTAAGTTTTTTAAAATTGGTTTGTTTTTTGCATTTCAGATTGACAATTGTAGCACTGGAGTTACAAGATTGTGGAGTCTATAATAAGCAGCTACACTGAAAGTAGGAGCTAAGTTGAGGCTGAAGTTGCATAGCGCTTGCTTGTAGAAACTCAGGTATGTATTAATTTCAATTCTCTTGCACCATCTCAGCTTTGAATAGTGATTTCTGTGATTGTTGTAAAGCTAGTTGCAATGTCCAATGGGGTTTAACTTGCGGGATGTATCGTGTGCGTACGTTCCTTTTTTAGTTCTCGTGAGGTTTGTTGTTTTCTGTTAGAATTCATGGTTTGGAAGTTTCTAGATGAAAACATGCTTGTTTGGGATGTTGTAGGTTTGTACAATGACTTTTTGGTTTTAGGTTTAGGTGGTCTGCTGGTTTGAGATGTTTTTGATTTCTTTGGCTTTTTTCAACTCTTGAATTTGTTGAAAATGTGGATAATATTGCAGGTTTAGGAGATTAATCCATCTGCTTTGCATTTCAAGATCCTCATTTTTTAATTCCCGAGGTGAGTTATAATGCACAGGACTTCGTTTAGGGTTTAGGGTTCAAAAAATGGCATTCATTGTTTAGGGTCCAGTACTTCAGTTCCAGGGTTTGTTCAGGGTTCAGTGCTTAGGGTCCAGGGTTTCTTTAGGGTCCATTGCTTATGGTTTAGGGTTTCCTTAAGGTCTACGAATTAGAATTAAGAATGTCAAGGAAAGAAATGACCAGCCACAACCACACAAATTCCCCAAAATCAGCCCAATACTACCCGGGTATCATCTTGTCACACTAAATTCCTAAACGTACTACGAATGTAAGGCGCCTGAACGAAACTGCAATTCAGGTCGCATCGACCTGAATTGCATATCCCTTCAAACACATATCCTAGGTCCGGGCAAGTTCCTTGAAAATTTTCAGATGAGATTAACCTGCATTTCAGGTCGGTCCGACCTGAAATGTACACCTACTAACATTTTTTGTACAAAGAAGGCAACTAAATGGAAGGGAATTGCACTAACATGTCAGAAGACAAATAACAAAGTCATCCAAATTCAATGCAGATCAGGTCGGTCCGACCTGAACTGCAAAGAACACCCTATGCAATCTGACGTGTCAAATAAGTTGTAAGACCAACAAATAAATAACTATCACAATATTAGACACCTATTTATAAACAAATGGACTAATAAATGAGTTCATTAACGTGTCGGTAATGTACGTCACATGACCCACACTACAATTCAAGTCGCATCGACCTGAATTGCAGAGCCCCATAAATCATATTCTCTCCCAAATCTCTCCATTTGTCCGTGCTATTTCATGGACAATGTTGACATGAGATGAACATGCATTTTAGGTCGGTCCGACCTGAAATGTACACCTACTAGCATCGTCAGTACAAGGCAAGCAACTGAGTAGCAGACACTATCACTAACATCTCAGAAGAGAAATAACATGATCGTCAAAATTAAATGCAGATCAGGTCGGTCCGACCTGAACTGCAAGGAAGACCCTCTGCAATCTGGCACAGCAAATACATATTCCCTTCACCAACATACATATTTATATGACTATATTAGACACCTAGTATAATTAAAAAATTGACCAAAAGACACATTTCTAATAAACATCCATTTACCAACAACAAACATGACAACACTACCGCATGCAATTCAGGTCGAACCGACCTGAACTACCAGTTCCAAAGTGAGAACAATACGTACTAGGACGATCCGATAACATTAATCAATAACATTGAGGCCATCACAATAGCAGAAATATTTGCATATTCCGACTAGAACTTCAGGTCGAGTCAACCTGAAGTGTATGAAGCAAAACGAACTGAGTCCAAGTAGATCAAACACATAGAAGATGAAATGTAGAAGCTCCATGTACTGGTTTTTAGGTCGGGTCGATCTGAATCAACATAGCAACAACTCTTGTTCTAACAACATCCCGTTTGGAAAATGAATGCAGAATGGATGACCAAATTGAGAAGCTGGAGGCCTTCTACGTACGCTGTGCGCACAAATCCTCTGGGGAGGAAGGGGACGACTTTGACAATGACGGAGACTACTGGGAATTCAAAAATCCCGAAAAGGTTGAGAATTGGAGTCTCCACATGATTCCTTTCAAGAACCTCATTTGCTTCGCTGCAAAGTTCAAAGACACCGACCATTTCTTCAACATATCCTTTGATGAGAAGATAAAGGACGTTGCCCACGACAGTGGTCCATTCTTGAAAATTCGGTGTGTTACAGCTGTGACTGGTACACCCGAAAGCGAGCAGTACCACTTCACTATTTGCTTGGACTCCTCAAGATGTGCCTTCAACATATCACACTTCCTGTCAACGCTGGAACCGACTGAGTACAGAACGGAGATTCCCGACCTTGAGAAGAAAGTTGACCACAACTACTTCAAGACAAAGGACAGGAAGTTGGCAACAGGGAAGGCCCTATACTCTCGCCTGAAGACACTCCTAAACGACTTCACAATTCTGAAGACGAAACTTGAGCTGAAGAAGAAAGACATGACTGTCAGAACTGTCTCCCAGGAGTTTCCAAGTAACGTGGAGGGACAGAGCTCAATGGGTACACTTAGAACCCAACAGAGTCGGGGGACAAGAAAGTCCATGCAGGCCGCTACTCCAGCACGAGCTCCCAGGAAAAGTAAGTTCGCATCAACCTCAACAACGGCAACAGTAGCGCAAGACCCTAGTGCAGTTTTACTAGGGGAGCTGAGTTTTGTATCTGCGGTAACTGAGGTCCCGGTCCCTTATGACGCCAAGAAATCGCACGATTACATTGCGTCCGCGGAGGCATACAAGGCCTACTGGAAGCACTGCACGGACGCCTACATCTTTGGCTTGGAGGATAAGAAGACAATTTCCATTGAGCAGCTCATCAAGGCCCTAGAGGACTTAAACATCCGTAGCCATGAAATGAAGCTCGTGGAGGACATGATGACATACCTCTGGAAAATGCCAGATAAGTCCACAAAACAAACATTGTGTGTCATGCCAGTGGATTGCTTCGAGAAGCCAAAGCCGGAGGACTGGCTAGCACTTGAAAGGAAGAACTTCTACATCATCAATGGGCAGCATAGTGTGACTGCCAGCAAAATGATGGTAGACCAAAACCTTGACGAAGAGATTGTCAAGAACTTTCGTCAATGGGATTGCTATGTGGTCTGGTCCACAAATGCCCAGAAACTACGGGACATATCGGCGTACTACAATAGGGTCAATCACTTCGTAGTGCAGAAGCCCTCGTGGTCAACAAACATTCTGGGAGCTAGAAAAGTGTAGGAACTCATGGGGAGGCCACGCAATCCGAAGGAAGCGGCCCCAATAGCGACAATGTCCAACGTCAGGCGAAACGCTGAGAGTACAACAAATAAGAAGAAATTCATGGTAAGAGATTCAGGTCGAGTCGACCTGATCTGAGAATGTCGTCTTCCACCTAGTATTCCAGCCAGCATAGGTGATGTATTGATTTACTTCACGTGATAATGAATGAAGAGTTCGAAGTAAGTAAAACGACAAAGGTGTATTTGACGTTCAAAATGAAATGTGTAGTTTAGGTCGGTCCGAGCTGAATAGAGAGCTCCAAATTGACCGAGACATACAAAATTGCGTTGCAGAAATTCTCATCAGCAATGTACAAGCGGTTCGCTCTGCTAGATGTACTAAAGGCCCAGAAGGCTGCAAAAGGCAAGGACGCCAAGAAGAAGCTCGAGATCCGAAACGAGCTGAAGATAATCACAGCTCCGGACGATGTGTACAACCTGTGGAGCGAGGTCATTTCTAGTGCTGCGCATGGGGATTTGATAGACCCCAATACTAGACTGAAGTACAACGAGAAGGCCACTTGGAAGCCCGAGCAAGGGAATCTGACGCATGAGTTCTTCAAAGTGCTCGGAAACCTTTCCTTCAATGACTTGTCGAAGCTGGCCAAACATATTCTGCATCAGAATCCAGGGAGCAAGAACAAGGACTAGAACAAGAAACAATTTTGTGCCCCCAAAATCCACTGCATACTATCGTCCATATGACGTTATGTATAAGACGCACCAAGATTGGCCTAGAGGTGTGCTCACTGCAGAGAACGTGAAGGACATCAAGCTTGGAGTGTGGGACCTACGTTACACCCCGAATGTGGTGTCAAAGTCTAAGTGTACGCCAGCCGATCCATACTTCGCTGCAGTTGTCGAGTCCTTCCAAGAAAAGGGCCAGCCCCTTCTCGAGGACATTCCGGTGTGGGTGCTCATTTGTTCCGACCTCACCGAACAAACGCAAGCACTTCACTTCATAGACAACAATCCCGTATTGAAGGAGTACTCCATGAGTTTCTCTAACTACATGCCCTCACCCAATGAGCGTATCGGTGACTTGTCTGCACGAAGCAAGAAGGCGGTGGAACCAATTTACCTGACCATCCTGCAAAGCCCAAGCAATGCTAGGACGGTGAGAATGAGGTCTTCCTATGATGCTCCTAGTACTGAAACATTTATGAGGCCCGGGGCTTACAACAAGCTAGAGTTCAGGATTAATAATACTGAGCTACGGATGGAGTTCTTCCTCAATCTTGTGAGGAAATTCTGCGCTCCTGGAGCAAGCGTAATGTCATTCTTCGCTGGGTCGAAGTTCACGTGTGCTGCGATGGTAAGCCTGAACACAATGAATTCCACAATGTAATGTTTTGGCTATGGTTAAGGTCGATTCGACCTGAATAAAATGGACATGTATTTCTTCTTGAAATTCTAAGGTGATAGAAACCAGGTCAGGTCGACCTGACTCGTAGCATTGACTGGATTGTGTTCCTCCATAGTTTGGCTCGACCTGACCGGTTCTATTGAGTGTCCAAGAGTGAACTTCAGGTCGGGTCGACCTGACCCAATCTACTGCTGACGTTACGTGAAATACCATTGTATCCTCGTTAGGGAATTTTCATACTATCGTAATCTGATAGTATGTGACATTGTGTGTGACTTTGCAGATGAGTGGGGTTAATGTGTTTGCTGTGGGGGACTCGGAGGAGTCTGACCAGTGGACTGAAATTGCAACCACTGCGAAGAAACTGGATAAGAACGATTTTCTTCCAGAGGGATACTTTGTCGATGAGGGCAAATTCCCGCGCCGACCATTGGGGTCAAGCACGCCTTCGTCATCAAAGCGCAAGGGGAAGGCAACTAGAGAGGCAAGCATGCCGTCCGGTCGGAGGTCATCTACAATCATATTGTGTAAGTCCTCCGACAGCGATGGGGCAGCCGGTGATGACGACGACGACGACGACGACGTTCCCATGGATCGGAGCACCCCTCCAGTGATCCGCTCTCAAAGCATCCGGGGATCATCAACGTCGTCGGGTCAACCACTTGACTCATCTACCATGCCGTCTCCAGCCTCCAGGGAGAAGCGAAAGAGGGCAAGATCGCAAGCCGACGACGACTATGATGTAGAAATTGCAGAGCTGAAGAGGAGGCGGGAACTGGATCAAATGATGTTTGACAGGCAAGCCAGGGAGATGGCGGAGTTGCGACAGTTTATGGTGGCAATGTCACAAAAGAACGACTCCAAACTGGAGGCCATTATCAACAATCTTGGTGGGGCCATGCCTCTAGCATCCATACAGCCGTCTCAGGTTGACCAAGTGCTTTTGCTGTAGGGAGCGCCAACAAGACCAACGATGAGTGGATCCTCAAGCTTACCCTCCACTCCACGATTGACTGGGGTGCCTTCTGTCTCTCTCACTCCTCTTGCAGGTTCCGCAGATCCTCCAACTCCTCCTCCTACTGAGGAGTGCCCCTCCACCCCTCCACCTCCACCTGATGACGAGGACATGGCTCGAGTTCCACTTGATGGTGGCAGGTCCTTAGAGACCTTGGAGTCTAGCCCGAAGATGCCCGCGGATCCTGCCATCGCCATTGATGATGATCGGAGTCATGCATTGGATGGCCAGGATGCACCATCAGGTTGACCACACAATCACTCAATGTCATTTGTATAGAATTAGTTCCACTCGAGCTGATTTGTGTCATAGGTTGTACTTAGATAGAGCCCCTTAGTATGGGAGACAATACTTTTTGATAGAAAACAATTTTTTGGCTAATCCATATCTTCATGTAAGATGATGACTTTTTATACTGAATTTTATTAATCAATTATACGGATTTTTCTGTAAAAATTTTAAGTCTTGTTTGTCTGGCCCTTCCTGAATTGCAGAACCTCCTCTGATGGCTATCTCAACTGGACCAAATGATCTTCTGAAATCTATTGCTCCTGTACAGCATGTACAATGTCCAACATTTGGTTGTGGTATTATAGAAGCTACAAGTGGAGGTGCATTGGAATCTGAGTCCATGCACTTAGATGATGACGTCTCTATTCCCGACACTCAGCTTCTGGAGATTGAAATGCCAGACCCTGTTGGACCGACGTTGTCTTTGCCGGAAAAGGTAACCTCGTGCCCATGCGTCCTTGATCTCTGTGCTAATAGGTACCTTTGTATTCATATATAATCTGCGACAATTGGATTTTGCCTTTTTCCTTGAGTTTCGAAATGTGTTAGTGCAGCTTAGTAACTAGCTGCACATTTGTCCGTTTGATAGCAGGGATCGGTTCCTCCATCTGAACGTGGAGATACGTCGAAGGATGTTGAGATTCCATTGACGTCCAGGGTGACCGTCGCCGAGAAGTGGCTGAATGTTGTCTTGGACTTGAATGGAGTCTTGTGTGTTTGTGAAGACACCAAGTACAAGGGGTGGGCTGTGCATGTCGGGAATGCAGACCAACCGCACTCCACCATGATTCCTGCGATTGTGGGACCGAAGGCGGTCTTTATCCGCCCAAATTGCGCTCATTTCCTTCGTGAGCTAGAATTGATAGCACACGTTTCTATTTGGAGCTCCATGAAGAAGTTTACCGTTCAAAAAATCATCGATTATCTTTTTGTTGGTCTGGATAAGCCTCGCATTATACTTGGGCAGGAGTCTTGCACGACGCTCAAGTGTGAGGAACAGGGCCGGATAGTCACATTCAGGGAGCCAGGCACCACCAAGGACCTGTTCGTGAAGGACGCGAACACCTTGTTTAATAATTTCAATGGGCAATTTCTTCGAGAGAATACTGTCATAGTTGACGATAGTCCTATGAAGCACTTCATGAACAAGTCGGAGAACGTCGTTCTCCCCATCAGTTGGTCTCCCAAGGGTAACGGCCCCAGGGACTCATATTTGGACATGGTCCTTTTGCCCTGGCTCAGGCGACTTCACATAGCTCGAGATGAAGGGTTGAAATCATTTCGCAAGAGTAGTGCAGGGAAAATTGGGCGGAAGATGTTGTATGATGAGAGAAATCGTGGCATGTACAATAGTCTTATGGATGCAGTCAGAGTGTCTTCAGCGTACCGATAGCGCACTGCATTTCATTACTGTTCATGAGCCACGTGGATGCAGTGACTATGTCATCGTCTAATCGGCGTTACGAGAGGGTAGTTTATTTATTGCTTTAGTTCAGGTCGAGTCGTGCTGAATGGCATGTGGATTGTTCTCTGAGTTTCTAGTGAACTTCAGTTCACCTCGACCTTAATGGCTCGTGCATTCGCATGTATGGTTAGAGATATACGTAATTTCTGTAATATAATTTTTTTATGAATACCTTTCTGTATTTTCTTCTTCCTCCAGTTTAGGTCGGGTCGACCTCATTCGATGGCCAGGACTTCCTAGACTGCAAATTTGCTATTGGAGTTTATTTGTAAATGTAATGACAGTTACAGCTTTTGATTAAATTGTTCTAATCTCTTTGTTTTCTTAGAATTTGGGAACGTCGTCCTCTCTAGTTCGGCACACCAGTCTTCCGTGCACTGCATCAGCTGACTCTTTCTCCGACTACGGGCAGAATCTAATTCTGAGTACAGGAAACTTCATGTGTTCAGCTGCCACTGCAAATTCGACAATGGACTTCTCCCTAAAGCCCGTTGATGATAGGGTGGTGGATAGTCCCCCGGGTTCAGCTCCACATCGTCCAAAATCATGTTCTCCATCGCCCATGAAGTCTAGCGATGTTTTTGCTACACCGATGTCGTCCTCACCTTGCGATAGAGCAACACAGCGGAAACTATATGGTGAGGATGTGGGTCCTTTTTCGGATGTTCAAGGAAGTATGTGGGCTTTCCAAGCTCATGAATTACAAGCAAGTACAACCACAGGCCGAAGATGACGAAGGCAATCGTGGAGCTCAAGAGTAAATGACACGTATAGTACTTGTTCATAGTGTAGAGTCATACATTCATGCTTCATGAAAGCTCAATGTGCATATTACAAAGGAGCTCAAAACTCGAGTGAATCACACTCGTAGCTTTTACAGTGTACGCAAAACAATGTAATGAACTACATTACTGGCCTTTATAGTTCGTTGTCTGTAATATAGTGTCACTAGACCTAGCCAAGCATAGTTGAAGATGTATGGAACAACTCATGGTGTACAAGTGAAAGGTCAATATGAACGTTTACCTTGTGGTTATGATATTTGATTTCTACTTGTGTTCATCTGATTTTAATTCTTGTATAATTTGAATATTGTTTGAGGAATTCTCTTCTCCATTTTCAAATGAAATTAGACTTCTGTAACTCTCATTTCGGTGGAATACTCTCATTTTAATGAATATTACGTTATATTAGCACCTTGAATACTGAAAGAGATTTACAAATTTTTTGTTTTCATTAGTCTCTATAGAGCTTTAGTGAAGACACTTGCCAAAAGAGAATTTCTGCATGTTGAAACACTTACCTTGAATGCTATACAAAATTCAAATCACCTTCCATGTGATATAAGAAACAGGGACAAAGAGGGACACAAGGAGAACGACATTCAAATTCAAAATGACTCTATTGCCAAAGCTTTTTCGAATTTCACAAGCCATAGTACCCTAACCTTTGGTCTTCTGAATTCTAGTACGAAAATTAGTTTCATTCTTTGGAGTTTTTCCATATAGGAAATAACAATAAGAACATTCTCGTATTGACAGAAAGAGTGCAATACTAATGTGGTTGAAATTTATAAGTGCGTTAGAACTTACAAGCTGCAGATTCTACTTGGATTCTATAGGGTGCATTTACAAGGCTATTTTGAAATTGTCATTTGGTCTCTCATAGAAACCCAGTACTGTGTATGTGCATGTCTCCAAGGTCCCTAATTTTAGCATTTAAAATCTACTCTAGAAAAACCTGACAGTGTTTTTCTTCACGATCGTTGTTCTAGATATTTGAGTTACAGTTGTTTCGAATGAAGTCTCTCTATTCTTCAACTTCTGTAGCACATCCATGAACCCTGTAGTTACCTCTTCTAAACTATTACTGTGAATTTCATTATACTTGCATGTGATTGCAATCCTTCCAACTTTGTTCCATGAACAAACAAGGAGGCCACATGACTCTACAAGCTTTCCTTAGAGGAGTAGAGTGACGACAGTTCTTTCACTGGAAAAAAACCAAGGGAGCTAAGTAGTTTTTAAAGAAAACACAAAGATGATGTGCTTACATTTGAGACGTCGACTGTATTCTTCCCGCGTCCAGAGCTCAAACTGTCTGCTGAAGCCTCTCCAACAAGTTGGACATTTTCACCAGGGGCATCCTCTTGCCCGACGATACTCCCGCTCTCGAACTGCAGAACTCTACGAAGATCTGGAGACGATGTCTTCCCAGACTTTGGCGCTCCTCATATACCTCTTTTCATCCTCGACCGCTTTAGCTCTCTAGTTGAAGAAAAGTAAAAGGACCCTCGTCTCTTTCTTCTTTGTGTGGGCCTCACACAAACAACCTCACTAACCTCGCACCCTAGAAGCATGAAGGGAAAAGAGAGGGCATCGCCATCGTTGCTCTCAACTATACCACAGAACTGAAAACAACCGGAAGACAATGAAAACTAAAGGAAGGACATGAAGCCTTATACATTTGGTTAGGCATTCCTATCAATAGCCGCTAAATTTGAATCTACAATGACAATACACATGCGAATTTGCTTCGTTTGTGGGCGCCTTCGGCTGTAAAGGACGTCGGCCGTCAAATCCTTTTTTGATAGGTTGGCCCTGACCATAATAGGACTGTCAGTACACATGAGGGCACCGCCGATTCCATTAAAATTAAACCTTGACAGGGTGAAACTATTTTCTCAATGCACAACGTTCACTCTGACAAAGTACTTGTTCTTCCCTCTAATGGTGTGCCAAAAATCCTTATTAGTGTTGCTCTATTCATAAATTGCTCCCCATTTAATTAGCTCTGCCAATTATGGTTGCCTAGAATTTGAAGGGCTCTTAAACCATGAATTTTAAATTTGGATTTCATTTCATGCAATTTCCCCTACAATCTATGAAATAAAGTACCAAGTGCCTTCAATGTTGTTGGATGAATATAAACAAACTTCTTAGTGTACCATGTATGCATTTAGTTGCATAGACAATAATCAATATTATGGTATGGGTATTTTAATTGACTAAATCAGAACCTTAAAATGAAGAAGGCATCCAAGGTGAAAATGTAGTTTATAAATTAGCTATGTCATCAAATTATGGTAATAAAAAATTTCTCTATACTGGCAAATTTTTTTGTTTAGGAGGTTAGTACCCCGTGTTATTAGAGACTAAATTTTCTATATTGCATATCATCACTAATATTTCCCTGTGCCTTACTTCATGACATCTTCCCAAAAGTAAATTTAATAGCATCCTAGCATAATTATTAATTTCAACATATGCCATTCATTAATTTAAGGAATAGAATTTGATGGGTGTAATTATGCATATTCATGTCATCCTCATTGTGCAAGTTCTTTTTTAAGGAGCGGTTTTAATTACAAAACTAATTTCTATTGAGTGGATTCTAGGATATATTGTCACCAAAATTTCTTTGTGATTCAATTTCGCCTCTTCATATCAAGCTATATGTGCTATTGCTTTTGTAAGGAGCATTTCAATTATTAAAGTAATTAATTTTGATTGGATTCCTAAATGTACTGTTCCCAATATTTCTTTGGGAGGCATACTTCTCTGCATCACTATGTTGTTAGAGTGTTCCTTGTGCTTAGCAGTCACGTAAGAATTTGAAATGACCTTTGAACTAATTAATTTTCTTTAATCTCAATTGTCATATCGTTTCAAATTAAATCAAAGATGTTGCAGATAGGTGTTAAGATTTTGCTAATCGGTTTTAACATATGATTGCTATAGGACAAACCAAAGATGCACCACTATCATTGAGAACCCATACCTTTTTGTTGTGGAGCTCATCTTCTTGGTTGCTTGGGCTTCTCCTTGTTCCTAGACATTCTCCTTTTGCTGCAAAGATGGCTTCCATTAGAGTAGACGGTTATGATATACTTGTAGTATTCCCAATTGTTCATGGTGGTCACGCTAGAGTTCCTAGTCACCTTCTGCACGTCCGTTTTAGGTTCGTAGAAACGTCCATCTACGTTGAGGAGGAGAAAATGTCCAAAACTGGCGAAGTGATTCAATCTGTTCCGGTTGTGAGGTTTGACGATGATGGGACGCATTGTTGGTATCTTGGTCTAGGAAATTACAGAGCATACGGACTTCCACTCTCCATACTAGGTGCGTCAACAGAAATCCAAAGTCGACAGTCAGATAATTCTACCGTGAATATGCCAGTCACTGCTCACACTATGTCACCTAGTCCGTCGACAGATGTTCCAAGTGTGCTACATATGCCTTCCAAGCTTCTTGTTGTGAAAGAGGAGAAGTTAGATCCAATCATAGAGTTGTCAAGTGAATCTGAAGGTGAATCCCCCAATATTAGTGCTCAAAGAGAGGAGGGTTCATTCCGCATGGCATCTGTCCAGCCCACTATGCTAAAATCCTCATGTAGAATCTTGTCAAGAAGTCTCTCCAATTCCTCATTCTCACTCCCCCCACCGCCCCATCCTGTTGAAACCAGGAAAAGCATTATGGAGTGTCTGAAGGGACTTGGTAGTATGCAGTGCTCTCGGAATGAATTGTCCGCTATGGATTTGAGCACAGTGAAGCACCAAAGAGTTCCATTCCTTCCAACAGTTTTCAACGGAGATGTCATCTTCGAATTGCCTCCTTGTGGGGCATCTTCATCTTCGTCGGGAGCCAAGAACTTGGAGGGAATGGACAAGCGTTACGATGGACATCCATGGTGCAAGCTTGTAACTACCAATATCCAGAACTTCGACAACCTAACATTTCGTAAGTCCTACTGTGTTGGCCATCTTGCTTGTGAGAATGCTAATTGTGAGTACATGAAGAGAGCTTCGAAGAAAAACGAAACTAAGTGGAGTGGCTACATTGTGTTCCCTTTCGCCCCCGGTGAAGCCCCCCCAAAGGACTCCACTCTAGTGTGCAAGGTTTGCAAGTTGGCTCCCCAGTGTCTAGGTGCATGCAAGGCTAGGATATATTTTGTGTATTCTAAAAACCCTGAAATGACGAGGGCGGCTATTCACTTCGGAGAGCATGGCCACCCGGTTGCTACAGGCATGTATAGGGACTCTACCACCCTAATACACAGACTCATTGCAGAACAAGTGGCAAAAACACCCACGGCCACAAACTGTGCAATCACTCTCTCAGCTAGTAAGGACTTCCTCGGAAGCTATCTATTCCACAATGGAGATGGAGAGAAGCAGATGCTAAAAGTTGACGAAATGGAAGAGGTCATGGACCGCTTCCAATACTTGAGTAGTCCAAGTATTCAAAATGTCATCTCTTCTTTCCGCTCAAACAACCAAGGAGGGATAATTGACAACATCATAACCATGAAGAAGGAGTCCAAGTTTGAGTTCATACATGACAGTGTCTTCCCAGGTCAAGGCAAAGAGAAGGTTTACATTTTCAAGATGCTCACCGAGGGACCAGGAAGTGGAGTCGACCTCGTGAAGCGAATGCAACCGGATGGGGATCTACAGAATGTGTGGTTAATGTTTGACTGTGTGAAGCGAGTAAAGGAGTGGACCACAATGGCTTGCCACGTGTATGATACCAACTACAAAAAGGTGATGATGATTGCACTGTGCGATATGCAATCCGAAGATACTGAAGTGCAGGTACAGTTTTGGCGGAGCTTGAACGCAGTTATGCAACGCCACGGAGTACCAAACCCCAACTTCAAGGGATTCATGGCAGATAGTGCCATGGCCAACTGGAATGCAGTGCGGATAGTGTATGGCACTAGTTTTGCCAATGTTGAAATGGAGAATCGTGAGCGGACATGCTTATTGCATTGGGGTACCTCTCTTCACAAGCACACACAAAAGTACATCAAGGAAGTATTTCAACAACAACATTTAACTTTGTGCAAGCAATACAAAGATTCAAAGAATATGGACCAAGTAGAGGTCCGTTATCTCGCAATACGGTCTTGGTGGTTGTCATCTGGTGCAGCCAACAAAGAAGGCTTACATCACCTGGACCATTGGCTTGCTTTCTAGCATTTCAGATACCATCAATGGGGAGGCTTCATGGACTTGGTGAGTCAATTTTGTCCGCAAATGTGTTTAGGTGCTTAGGAATCTCTGGTTCACTTTGTAGGATGATGTTCTTTGTACTTCATAAAGAATTTTTTCTGAACTTCTTTTTGTTAATTAAGTTGAACATTTTATTTCTATTTATCAAGAAGTTGGGCGCTTCACATAGTAGGAAAACATGCCTTCGATTTGAGTCCATTAGATGAGGCCTTACCTGTTTTCTAAATGGAAGAGTCTGAATTAAATTTTAATAGGGGCAACAATTATAGTTCTCTCAAATTTTTTTGATAAAATATGAGAAATTTTCTCTCTTAGGAAAAAAAACTTAGGGGTCCCCTCCCCACCTCCAGTACGTGCCTCGGATCCGAGGCATGTGTCGAAGGTGGGGGGAGGGGTCCCCCTTGATTCTTGTAACTTGTGTCCCTAAACCTGATTTGATAGTTGCATTTCATAATTGTTTTCAGTTATTTTAGGTTTGGGTTTTTAAGTAGGCTAGATGTGTTGTGTTCAGCGGTAGCAGTAGATTTCTACTATCAGAAGTCAGTACTTATCTTTCGTCATACAGAACTATAAAAGTAATGAAAATTATTTATGAAGATGCTACAAGTTACAACGGTGATGAATATTTGTTATTAATTCTGTTATACCTTTGATTACAAAATTCAGAAATTGAATTTGGAGGAGATGTTGGATTTGCCATCATGCAATCTATCCAAAACGGTGCATAACAAGTGGCTACAAATGTCCGGGAAGCGAGGCAACAGCTTGTTCGATGCCACATGTGACGACAGTATCCGTGCTTGGATGCAAATGACAAACTACCGTGCATACTTGAAAGGTTCTGCAACGGGATCAGGACCATCAAAAGGGGAGTTGAAGTTGAGAACTGCAAGAAGAAGTGGAGACCCCCAAAAAATTGCAGAGGCACTGAACACATTGCTTGGGGCAGAACACATGGGAACTAGAGTGCCACACTTGGAAGGAGAAGAAATCTTTGGGAGCACTAAGAGGAAGTTGGATGTACCCATCGGTGATGCAGGAGACTCACACAGACCAGACAAGATCAATTTTTCCCAACCCCGTGTCAAAACACGATCCACCACGAATGCTTCTCAATCTTCTCCAGCCAAAGGTAAGCAAATTCAAGCAAAAACTTCTGGGCATGTGAATGTAGCATCTGAAAGTGACTGCGATGCATCCAATTGGCACATTGCTAGAATCAGCCACAAATCCAACGCAAGATGTCAAGCTCAGCAGTCCAGGTCTAACATCAAGTGCATTAGCAAGATTGCAAAAGGAAAGAAGGTGTGACAAATTCATATTTTTGATTTTCTTTGTTTACCTTTTTAAGTAGAACGGAAACTAAAAATAGATATCTGGATCCATCTAAAACTTAAGAGAGAAATAAATCAAAAACAGTCACAGAAGGACCTTACGGAACTAATCCAGTTTTAGGCAGAAATGGATCGGATTATAATTTCAACCGGAATGGATTTTTGACCGGATCCTCCTTGACCGGATTGGAGAGAACCGGATGTTAAGAACCGGACCGGATACCCGACCGGTCATAATGACCAGTCCAGGGCGTCAGGACTATATAAAGCTTGGCCCTGCCTATTTTCAGGTCTCTGGCTTTTACGTGTTGTCGTTTTCTGTCTTAGCGCTTGACGTTTTTCCGTTTACAACGGCTAGGGGGGAAAGTACAAGAGGGCCAGGTAGTGAGTGAGAGGTGTGAGACGAAGAGATCGCCTCCGGGCGCAAGAGGGTGAGACTTGAGTGCGGGCGGATACGGAACAGTGAGAGACTGAGATTGTGAGCACGCGAGGAGGGTGGTTTGCAAGTGGAGCGGAAAAGTATGAGTGCTCCCTTGTTAGGTCAGTAGAGAGTGAAACCAGGTAGAGCCGCCCTCATGCCGCGATTGAACCGGAAGAGACCAAGCTCTAGCACCCCGCCCCCGAGTGAAGTAAAACTGAGGAAGGTAGTTCCGCTCATGCCGACCAAAGAACTGGAACAGGGAGAACTCAGAGAGGACTTAGCGTCCATGGGTTGTCAAGGATTAGCCTTGAAACCTTGGGGGTTCAAAGATGAGGGGATGATTAGGGAAATCCTGAGTGGCATATCGAATCAATTCGATAACACCTTGAGAGGGAATCCGGTCCAGTGGACCGAGGAGTTGTGGAGGGACGTATACGGATTCCGGACGGGAGGACTTGGGCTTGTTGGCCGGAAGGATGATTTCATCCAGGACAAGTTCGGAAGTGTCGTAAATCCGAAGGATGGCTACGCGGTGGAGGATTGTCTCGATGACCGGGAGCATCGCCTATTGCAGTTCCTTGTTCCGGTTCTGCATCCGGAAAAGCCCACCAGGTTGACTATCACCTTGGGTAACACAATCTTCGGAGCGCTGAGCGGAAACCGGAGAGTAGACTAGGGCCGGATCTTTTTCGATCTAGTGTCCCAACTTACTACAAGAGTGGGGAGAAGTAGGGCTACCCCACTGTGCCCTTATGTGTACCACCTCTACCAGCAACAAGAACTACTGACGGAAGTGGAGCTGAAGGTATGGAAGGCTCAGGAGTGGACCATGAAGTACGGTGAATCCGAGTCCGATCAAGAAGCGGATTCCGGAAACGAAACCGAGGAGGAGGAAGAAGAAGAGGAAGACGAAGAAGAGGAACCACCGTTCACCTCCAAGAGGCAGAAGACCACGCCGACTCGGAATCGAGGAACGCCTCCGGGTCACCCGCGGCCGCGGAAGGAGGACGCTCCAGCCGGACCGGATGTGCCGTCCGGATCGGGAACCGGAGATCCGTTCGACGAGTTGGTCGGGATACTCTGCGGAATCCGGGCGAATTGGAAAGTTAAGAAGCGGACGCTCGGGATATCGCGCAATTAATTGGAGCGGAATCGGACAGTCAGTTACCGCAGCGGGTAGCTGAGAGTGTCATCAATCCGGATGAGCTTCGGAAGATAAAGGCAGAAAGCAAGCGGCAGCACGATGAGTTGGATACCCTCAAGGCCAAACTTTTCGCCTTGCTTGAGAACGCCACCGCGACAAGGGAGATGGCGGAAGAAATGAAGAGGCTGGCCGCAGAGGTGAAGGACGTGCTCGGAGGACCCGGAGCCGCGGTCACCAAGGCGCGCCTGTTCGAAGAGGAGGTGCACAAGGACAAGAAGATATCCGAAACAAGGGTGGTGCACATCCTCACCGATTTTGAGGAGCAGATGGAGAAGCTCTTATCCAAGGCACGGGAGTCAACGGACCGGATTGTGGAGAGCAGCCAGAAGTTGACAGAGATTCCGGTTCGGCTCTCTGAACTTTCTCTTCCGGACTTGTTTCCGGAAGAGGCAGCTCAGGAACCGGGAAAGGACAAGACGCCCCAGTTAAGTAGGGCACAGAAGAAGACGCCCTCGACCGGACCGCAGCCGATCGATTTAGACTCCCCGAAAATTGAGGAAGATCACCCGGCTCCACCTCCGGATGGGGAACGGAACCAGAATCTATCTGAGGTGTTCGAGTAGTTGGAGAGACCTGACGAGAGCCCTACCATTGGATCCCGAGTGTATGAGATGGAATAGGAAGTGTTGTAAAAATAGGAATTATAAAGTAGGAACCGGAATGGAATCCGGTTAGGATAAGGTAGGACCGGATTGTCAACGCCTTCAGAGGCGGAAATCATGTATTCTCTTTTTGCTTTTTGTTTTCTGTATATAAAACAATCTCTGAGCTGGAGACTAGGAGAGTTCTTTTTGGCATTTCCTTGCGTACTTTCCATTGACCTGACTTTGTGTATTCTTCCCGAGTGTTGGCAGGAGTGCACGGATTTGGAGTAAAAGGTTATGTACGGAGGGGTTGGTAGAGTTCTCCCTTTGATGTATGTTTCCGGTTCTAAGTACATGTGAGTAGGTTATGAAGCGTTAGGAGTGGATTCCAGTTCCTCAGCATCTGCAGAAGCTTTACATTCCGGATAAGAAAGCCGTTGATTAGGCTAGGCGGATAGGGAGGGATTCCTTAGCTGCACTAGAACTCCTGGGTGGGAAATCCGGTTGAGTGTTCTGACTCCTGTGAGGTCTTGCCACCATTGTTGGTAAACAGAAGAGTTCGGTAGAGGTTGGAACGGACGGATGCACTTGTAGCCACCTAACTTCGTATAGAACGGATTCAAACATCAAGGTCGTTGTAGTATGAGAGGATCGTATGAGGGGTCTTTGTGTGACCTGTGATCCGGATTGCCATCTAGATTGCTGTGAAGGACCAAACCGGATCCTGGTTAGATAGGGGATTAGCGGATAGGAAAGTGGGTCTTCAGTCACTATAAGTTACGGAAGGAGTGGTGGGTCTACCACTTTCAAAATCAAGTGGCGAACCCTTTGATGGTAAAACAGAGGTAAAACTAAACCGGATACGGAAGGGTGGACCGGAACGGATCTGCCTAAAGGGACATTTAGGACCGGAAATTGTAGAAGCCTGAGTTGGGAAGTTTATCAATGAACCGGAAAATTAGAGAAACCGGATTGAGAATAAAATCTGATCGTAGTCTTCTGGTTGGTTTTGGAGGTTCCGGATTTCAGAGGTAGAACCGGAAACTAGAATTTAAAGGTTAATTGGGTTTAGCTCCTTGTTAGAGTTAACTACTTCACAAGATCTCGTGGGTTCGATCTTTAGGGTCATTTTGTTATACTCTAGAGTGATTTTTGTGAGTATAATAGGGAAATTGCTTACTATGTGCTGCGACAGAAGGGAACTCCAGCTCCTACTTATCGCGGCAGGAAAGAAGAATATGGTAGTAAGCGAGAGGTGGTGGCTGATTTTTGGTTCTGTTGGGATGATATTGAGCGATGCGTGAAGGGAACAAAGCGCAAATGGGTTTTGGATTGGCCAGAGGTACCAGAGGTTTGGCCTGTTCTCTCTGGAACAAACTTAACCCACGAAGAGACCTTGTTGCTGCAACATGCCGGATTTCACCTCCAAGAACAACCAATTCTATCACCACGTCGGCTATTCTACATGTCTAAGCTATTCAAGCCGGTTTTGTATGACAACCCTCCGCCACTAAACTTAGATGTGTATCCAACAGTGAGAAACAACAGAGCAGTTCGAAGGATTGCAAATGCGCCTACTCCCAAGCAACGAAACAAGTGGGAAAGCGCAGGCAATGTTAAAGGACAAATTTTGGGAGTAACACTGCTCCCTTTTCCAAGCCTTGGTGCAATTGTGGAGTTAGAGACAGGGTCAGACTCTAATAGAAATACATATAGAGTTACGATGGGCCAATTTCCCACATGCACATGCCCAAACTTTGTGAATATGGCAATTTCTGCAATTGGAGGTCGACACCAGTACGTGAACTACAAACACTTGTACTATTTGTACAGGTACTTTTGCAAGATGGATGTCAATGAAGACAAATTTATTCATGCACCAAGCTGTAGCTTCAATGAATTGAAGTTGTTGCTACTTCAGGCTGCCATGATCACACTTCCAAAATAGGCATAGACACGTTTCTGTATGCACTTCAGTTGTAATGAACTCTTCTTTATATATTATAGTATCAAAATTCTCATGCCTAATTTTCCCATCAAAAGTTCCATCTATATTTCCACTGATGTATCAATTTTGGCCAATGCCTTCCCTAAACCCTCTAAAGTTTTTGCCGTTATTTTTAATTGCAAGAAACTTTGCAATACAAAATGTTTTAAATTCCTGCTCGTACAACAACGCTGAGTATCATGAGTGCTGAAAACAGTAAAGAGTTCCCACGGCAATGTTCACAAGACAATATTGCCCAGTTTTCTACAAAAACAGATTAAAAATTTGCATAAACATCTATACATCCACGGTCATGGGGTACACGGACATATGTCCCAAATTCACCCTAAACAACCAAAATAAATCAGTTTTTTGAATTTTTTTTGCCAAAAAAAAAAATGGAAAAAAAATGGAAAATTTTTGGCTCCATGCTCTCCGCTCACAGGCTCCCTGCTCCCCGCTCACAAGCTCCCCACTCCAAGCTCGCACGCTAGCGTCGTTGGAATCAAAGCTTGTGCACCTTTCTTGGGAAAAGGCTTTTCAATGGTACTAAGCATGCAACTAGAGGATGCACGATCCAATAGATCTTACTATAACAAACAAGACAAACAAACAAACAAAACAAACAACCTAGCTTAACTCCTAAAGTTCTTAGGCTTTTTTCCATTGCATCAAAAACCACTCAAAGATATCATTTCTATAGCAAAGAAAAAACAAAAAATTAAAATATTTTTTTTACATATGTAATCATAGGATCTTGTACTAGACTAGTGCAAAAGTGTGGAAGAAATTTCAAAAACTTTGACCATGTAGATTGCAAGTTATTTTGCATTTAAAGTGAAGGAAATAAGTTTTTGTGCACCTTGCTCAACTACATTTTTTGTTGTTGAGCCTTCTAAACTTGAAAATTTTGTTGTATTGATTTTGAATTTTGAATTTTATATGATGAAGAATTGAGTTGAGGATCTACAAAGTAAAAGAAAACAAAAAACTACATGTTTTTCACTCATTAATTGTACTAAGGATGCAAAGAAAATTATGCTTACCAATATATACCAATTAAACTCTATGTCATATAAAAAAAATTTAAACGATTCAAATAGGCTGGTTATAAGATTATAGTACCCACTATACATTGTAATAGATTATAAAACATATTCACTACATTCCTTTGGTAATTTCTATATTTTTAAAAAAATTATTTGTCAATTGTCATCCTAAAAAATAATTACGTATTATTAATTTTTTATTAGTTTCTTAGGAACAATATTTTTCATTAAACTATTTTATTTCATTTTTTTCTTTTGAAAGAGAAGAAAAAGGTAGAACCCGTTACCTTATTTTTTTTGAATTGTTAATTGAAAAATAAAAATAAAATAAAATAGAATTTACAACAAGAAACTCTAAACCACTTATGCATTAATTAGTTAGTTTCATGTCCCATAGCTATCTTATTGGACACAAATAGTTATTTATGCAGTCACATTATGAATTTCATCCAATATTCTATTTTAGTAATATTAAGAGTGTACTGAATTATGATTAATGTTGTATTGCAACTATATAGTATTTTCTAATTATTGCAATATACCAAAAGTACGTATATAATATTATTAATATGCAATATTGCAAGAAGACAAATGATATACCTTGTTGGTCTACTACTATGGTAGCACAAATGTAGTATTGCAAAAGTATTGAGAAAAGGACTGTTTAGTTATATATTTCAATAATAATATTTTGTATTAGTTAACATTGCACTTTATAGAAACACATTATTAATGCACTAGAAACACAATATGAAAATGCTTTTAAAAAATTATTATTATTTTTGTATTAACACAATACCATATGTAGTAATGCAAAAGTATTAGCTAGTATAGGCTCCAACATAAGCATAATAGCTAGCATAGTATTAGCTAGCATAGTATTTCCTCATGGAATGATGGATGGCTTGGATCTCTTCACTTGATCTAACGGTTATAAATACGAATGGCTTGGATCAAGTCCGGGGATCCTACGGCCGTTGGCCTCACCCGCATATGCGACGTCGCACGGCTCCGTGCGCCCTCATGTGCGTCGGCCTTGTCTCCATTCGCCCTTTGTCATGTTAGTGTGCTCTTTTCTCCCTGTCGGATTCTAATTCTTGTCATCTTTGGAGGCATTTGTTTTCTTGGGGCGAACTTGGATGGCCCGTCCCGGTTTAGGGTATTTGGCGTTCTGATTTGGGGTTTTCGGGTTGGGGTTTCGGCGATTGTTTTTCTCTCTGGTGAAGTGAATCCTCATTTTTCTGACAAGGTTTTTCTGCTTCGTGTTCAGGCGCTGCAGAAGGGTACACACAAGGCTCCGGTCCCTGCCCCCTCGCAAAAGGAGGTGAGAGACGTAACCTGCAGTGCTCCCCTAACTTTCCGTTTTCACTCAATCTCGTTGTTGGTTTTTGTCTTTCGGTTGTGTCTTTGATTGGGTGCTGACTCTGACGTGGATGCAGGTTTTCACAATGAAGGATGTCTACTTCAAGACGGAATCAGCTCCACCTGTTAGTGTTCTTATTAGCGATGGGAGGATCGATTACTCTGCGCTTGGTGACGAGTTCGAGTTGGATCCAACGTCTATTAAATTGAATGGATCTCGGTGTTCTAAAGAAGAAGTGTGGGAGGAGGTCGAGGAGTTCTTCAAGAGCAGGCGACGACCTACCGGAACGGAGGAATATCCTGTGATAGTCACTGGGAAGCCTCGAGTTCATGGAGCGTCTACAGGTATGTTCCCCTCGCGCACTTCCACTCTTACAGTGTTCACGCTAAGTTCACAGAAAAGCACCTGTTTAGTTGAGAAAGCACCAAATCGTTGTCACTTTGTCTTGAGAATCGGTTGTTCACTGTGATGTTCCGAGTGATTGCTATCCTTGCATCCTCTTCTGTTTTTATTCCAAGTAATTGTTGGTTGATACTTGTGGTTTATGGCTATTGTCATGTGACAATGTTTTGTAGGTTAGGGTTTTGAACGTCCGTGTGATTTTGTTTCTGGGGATATTATAGTGTAACTGGATTAGTTTCTTAGGTTTTGCACTTCAAGAGAGCATATTTTACCCTAAACCGCAGATACGTCTTCTTAAGAATCTTCTTCGACAGGAGAATATTCTTCTGCAAGACAGAGCGAACCTGCGAGATCAAAGTGAGTAGTTGAGACTCGGCCATTTTTAAAGCCTATATTGATGCGTCAGATCCTGCTGTTGATTGTCTGTGGTCCACTGTTTGTTGAGGCAATAGGTGCTGAGGCGGTGCAGTAATCGTGCCGGTTTGTTGCCACCTGATCGTCGTCACTTGTGCCTTGGTAATCGTAACCGCGTTGCCGCAGCTCGGATTTTCACTTTCTTGCTTGAACACCGTTGTGTCTATCTTCTTAGCCTACTTTCTTTGTTGCGAGCATCTCTTTTGGTCCTCATCGAACCCGCTGCTGGTGGTTTATTTTCTAACTTTCCTATTAAGGGCAAACTAGGATTTTCTCTTTCTTGCTTCTTGCTTGAACAGCGTTGTGTCTATCTTCTTAGCCTGCTTTCTGCTTTGGTCTTGGCTCTGCTCTCTGACGAGATCAAATTACAGATATTAAGTGATAGTGATATAGTGATACTTGCTGTTTAGGGTTTCGCTTAATCGTTGTTTTTGTGAGTTGATATTTCGCTGAGCTTGTTGCACTGCTTATCTATTACGCAGATTGATGGAAAGAGTCCATTTACCTGTTTTTTTTACTTCCTGGATTTTTGGACTCCTCCCTGGAGGCTTTCTTTAGTGTTTCTGGTTTGTTCCATCCCATCTTATGTATTAGGCAGATTGATGGTAAGAGTTCATTTGTAAATGCGTTCATTCTTTCTTAGGACTTACAGTGAATTGATCAGGGTTGCGGTGATCTGAGTTGAGATTGGTAATAGAGGGTTTAGGGTTCGAGTATTTCTGGTTTGTTGTTCGTCACTTGTGCCTTGTTGGGGTTTTGACTTTCATTTACAATTCAATCATTTTTGTTTGAAGCTGTGTCTATGTCCATTTAGGGTTACTAGTTGATTTATTCGAAAGGTTTGCCTTCCTCTCGTACTTTGTAAAATTGGCTCCCTGTTCCCCACTTCCTTTCGTGGAGGGTTTAGGTTTTAGGTTCGAGTACTTGTTCGTAGTCCAAACAAAATTGCATCGGCTTAAAGACGTTTCATTTCATTGATGTTAAGGTCTTCGTCCGGCAAATGCGGCTGAGCTTTCAAGTGCTCCAGATAAGTATCAGCGCTTTGTCCGATCGGCAGCACAAAATTACCAGGAGTGGGAACGTGGAAAGGAAAACAAAACCAAACCGGGAGATCGCCACATAAGAAAACCAAACAAGTTCTTGGAGGTGGATGGGGATCCGTTTGGTTCCTTTGACGATAGATTTCTGATTTTTATTCGGAAATCCTATAAAGATTTGAAGAAGATCTTCATGGAGGCGGGGCAGGGTCAAAGGTACATTGTATTGGGCACAGCAGGCATAGGGAAGTCTCTCTTCACTATTTTTTGGATCTGTTATCTGGCGACACTGAAGAGGAAAGTTGTTTGGAAGCTCGCTAGCGATCGCTATTATCTTCTGGACTTCAGCCTAGAGGTTGCGGTTGCTCGAGGTCCGGTAAAGGATGATACACACCCTGCCCTGCAATCAGTGTTCTCTGATCCTTCTTCCTGGCTTATAATAGATGGCCAACAGGAGGCTCCTTTGGAAGACAGTTGCCGTATGTTGCTAGCGTGTTCTGCGAAAAAGACAAACCATCATGAATTTAGCAAGCATGCCAAGTGTACGACCTACTATCTTCCTGTTTGGGCAGAGGCCGAGATCAATGAGTTTTATAACGATTCTGAAGAGCATAAGTCCAAGTTTTCAGATATGCATGTGCCTGACATGCAGAAGGCTCTTGCAAGATTTAAGGATCTAGGAGGAGTGCCTCGGTATGTACTAGATGAGCGTAAGTCGGAAATGGGCCTTGCCAAGTTTACGACTGCTGTTGAAATGGTTAACGCAGAGAACTGCGTGCAGATTCTTGGTGGGTTTTTTATCGAGGACGTGAGCGACTATCTTATCCATATTTCTGTGAAGGAGGACCATATGTCAGTGGACAAGGAGACAGATTATGCTCAGAGCGAGTTTCGGTTTGCATCTTCCATTGCTCGGGAGAGGATTATCGAGGAGTTTGAAAAAGTTGGCCGTCTGAAGGTAGTGGAATTTTTAGGGGATCATATTGACAGCCGAATGCTTGAGAACACATGGGGGCATCTCTACGAGCGGGTTGCTCATGTCATTATGAGTCGGGGTGGAAAATTCAAGAGGAAGAGGGTATTCGAGGATCCAGCTGCTGATGGAGGCACTGAGGACTTCATGCAGGAGAAGCTGACGTTGGTGACGTTTGAGAAAGTTGAGGAGTTGAAGCGGCTTAAAGGGGTTTATTGCAAGCCTTCGAGCCTCAATTTTCAGAGCGTGGATGCAGTTATTGTTCCGAATACTTTGGTGCAGTTCTTTAAGTACAGTAAGGGCAACCACGGTTACAAAATTCAGGGGTTGAAGGAGTTGGACGAGGCTTTGAAAATGGATAGTTACAACGTGTGGTCGTGTGTGCCTGTGGGATCGTTTGAGACAACCAAGTTTCAGAATTGGTTGAATCAGGACGGTACGAAATGCAAGTTTAAGGATGAGGAGTCAAAAGCCCTGGTGCGAAAGATGCAGCAGTATGTACTGGAGGTCGACTTCAGGGCCTACTAGGTCGCAACAAAGAGCGACAAAGACAAATGAAAGTCGTTTGGCAGGTGTGTTCACCACGTGTTTGAGGTCGTGAAAAAATCATTCGTTTAGTTGTAATTAGATCTGGTATTAGTTATTCTAATGGAAAACTACCATTGATTAGAAACATGACTCTTAAAAGATGTCTTGATTTTCCAGAAGAGTGTAGAGAGCTGTGATTTTTGATGGAGGATGAAATTGTCACGAGTCTCTCTTGATGACTTATTTTCATGTATGTTTATTTCTTCACTCGTTTCAGCTCTATGTGAAGGGTGCAGGAAGCAGGTCCAGTGAAAGATGTTTGTCCTTTGTTTTTACAAGCAGTTATGGAATTACGGCAATATTGTAAGTTCCACTCCTAGCATATCCTGCACTGTTTTGATGCATCAAGTCCAATATTAGCGTGATATAGTGATCATAGGTATTTTCTGAGGGTTGCCTTTATAGCTACAGTCCTTGATTGCAATCTAATATCCTTCTAGTCATTCATGGATAAGGGTGTTGTGTTTGCAGGTACTGTGTTGAAACATGGGCAGATTTTGCAAGCTTTCTTTGGATAAGGCATGCTTGAGATTGATTTTGCAAGTTCTCTTAGGATTTTTTAGGCTGTCATATTGTAACTATGTAACATCTTGCATCATCAATATCTCAGTTCTAATGTCACTTTTTGGTCCAAATGTTTGTGACACATTTTTGGATTTGATGATTATGGGTGCATAAATCTCAGAGCAAAATCCTTTGTAAAATTGCATTCCAAAAGGTTGTCTAAATTAACTACAACAGAGCCCTATCAAGATTTGTGATTTGTCACATAACCATTACTTATTCATGCAACAATTAAATATGACATGTGACAAAGGGTTGAAATTTCGGGTTTAGGGTTTTAGGGTTTAGGGGTTAGGGGTTACAGGGGCGTCCCATAGCAAAAATAAGTTCTTGTGTGCCAAAGCTTTTCGCAATGTTAGCATATGGTTAGAATCACAATCCAATAAGAAAGAAAACTGTCTAAAGCTTTTTTGAAAATTTCAAGTTGTATGAAAGCCCTAAAACCGGAAAGAGGGCTAATTTAGCCCTGTTTTAGCCCTAAACGACCAAGACATATCTTTGTAACTTTACAAATCTGATGAATTGAATTAACTGTCCGAATCAACAGAGAGGTACATCAGCATGATGAACTGAATATCCTTAAGATCAGAATTCACAGCTAAGTTCGTGGCGCAGTGGTATTCCTCACCTAGTAATTAACGTGGTGCACCATGAAAAACTCCAACTCTGAAAATCCAACTAGTACCGCCAAGCACACCCAAGGTCATCTCCATGGATCATCATCTCTTCGCGCACAACTCCACAGGGCGCTACATCTTGGGCTGCCGAGTGCTGTACCTCCTCCTGGACAAGAAAGGATCCAGACACAGTTCTAACTGGCACAGTCTCTGTTAACACCACACAATAAAACACATGAGAGGCTAAATCATTTGAATCACATATAGAAAGAGAGTAAAACGATTGCTTTCAATATATATGTAATGAATAGGAAGGTCAAAATCACTCCAGCAATTTGCAAAGATTGAAGTAGAGGTCAAACTTGTATGAAACTGAATTGAAGAGCTTACCTGGAAATCTAGCAAAAAATCCAGTCATGTAACACTCATTTGCACGTTGAGCCCTGGGAGCAAGAACTGTACCAATCACAATGTCCCCCACTTCTGCAGAATTCACGCCTGTGCTCTCGACAACAGCCTGCACCCAAGGTCCACATTAGCTTAGAGAACCACTTCAGGGAATCCATACTTGCGTATACAAGAGCGCTAAAAAGACAAGCCCTTTGAACTTATATCCTTGATTATTTAACATCACATGGATGTGGATAATGCTTTTCGGGGATGAGATAATAGATATAGGTTAGGGATTAAGTGGTGGGCACTTCAAGATTAACCCAAAAGGAACAACTTTTCAAGTGGCATGGGTCCAGCAACTAACCCCTAAAGGACCAAAGATGTATAACCAATTCAATTGATCGAGTTGTAAAAAATGGAATTCAGATGGGAGTCACTTTGTATGGTAAAAAAAGACACAAATTGGACGAAAGGAAGACAGTGTATGACCTACTCAAAAGCGCTAAAAAGAACATGAAAACAATTTTTGGTCGTCTAGGATCATTCACACAACACATCACAAGGCTTCTCACCTTAAGGACCGGTGCCAAGAGGTCATCCAGGTAGGTGTCCTTGAAACCCCCCGTTTCGCTCTGCAAATTGACGTCTGAAACCGCACTGCACCACAAACAGGATTCAAAGTAAACACTTCAGTTCAAACAGCAGAGTGCACTTAATATCAACATTGCTCAATGACGCGTTATCTGCTTCATCCCTAAAGGACCAAGGGAGTATGAAACGACCAACTCGATTGACCCAACTGAGGGAAAAACAAATTTAGATGTGGCTAAATCTTGCGTCACCAGAATTAATGAAGAATATAGCGTGAGTTGGACAAAATAGAAATGAAATTGAGAGGATTCCAATCCGTAGCCAAAAGATCTCCCATGAGAAACTCTTTACGACCTTCTCTAAGTTGATGAGGTGACAAGACAGGCTCTCTCTTTGAAACACACATCCTCATTAAAATAAATATCATTCTAACAATAGAAACCACCGCAATCCACGGGAACGAATTCCCTTCCTTAGAGCTTATACCGAAGTGCAAAGAAACAAAAGCAAAACTCTCTTGAACACAGAAAGAACTTATGCCACAATGACAACATCATCGAGGAAGTCGGTGGTTTGCGCATATGGTGCACTACCATTACCGGAACAGATAGACGACTACGAGAGTAACAACAATAACAAAATAATCAAACGATCAACCCTCATTAGTTGCAATCTCACGCGGGGAGAGACCCCTCCAAGAAGTCGTTCACAACGGAGACCGCACTTCCCCTTGCAGGCATCGCGACGAACAACTTTGCATGAAGATCCGAAGACTACTAGATCAGACCACGACACCTCAGGTTTGCGACTGAAACAGAGTGACCTTTCGCGGTCAGCTATCAGGAGGTAGAGTCTAACGAACAAGTTCAGAGAGCTACAAGAAAGGAACGAGGAGCCTGGAGGAGAGAAACGAAGGGAACACCAATGAGATGAATCAATTTCAAGTTGCCAAGAGGGTTGAGAGGAGAAAGGTCGACAGAAGTAAGGGTCAAGAGGCAGGGATAGGCAAGGGAAGGATAAACAAACACACATGCGCTTTCACCCGTGCACCAGGCTGCCATCGACAATGTGGCCGTCACATGGACCTACTGATCTATGTATGTTTAAAGTCAAACTGTGTCCACCCAAACCCCATGAAGAAAGCAGAAATGTAAGAAACAATCGACAGCAAACCGGAATTCACAGATTCCTTACCGCTCCTCTTCGACCATCTCACTCTTCCTCACCTGGACGCGCACGTGTTCATGGCACTTGCAGCACAACACGCTCATAGACTCAAAGACTCGGCTCCAATCCACCACAAAGCAACAAAAAACACGCTACCAACTAGGAAGAAGCACTTACCAAGTGCAGCACGTCAATGCTCACATCGTCGGCCTCTACGCCCTCAATGGTTACCAGCACGACATTGCTTGCAACATCCCTAGAGTTTTTATTGGTCACAATTTTTCGCTTGTTAGAATACTGCAGATACACCGTCTTCCCGCGAACTTGAGCCGACTCTGACTCCGACGCATAGTAAGACACCATCGCAATAGCTTGATTCAAATCCAACTGAAAAAGAAAACTCCACAATTAGCCATCTCCCGCAAAAAAAGAACCACTTTCCACAACGCCACTCCAAACCCCACATCCCGACAACCACACAAACACCCAAACATCGAAACTACATAGACAAGGCCCCCAACCCCACGGTCAGATAAGCATGATGCACCACTCACTCACAACAGATGGACAGCGAAACGACACGCGCTACTCCGATTGAGCAATATATCCAGATGCCAAAACAAAACCACGCTTGCATTATCATCAAACCGACAAAAATCCGCAGGCGCAACTACCAAAAAGACCTAATCGCCAAGAATACTTGGAATTCCCATCTCTCTTTCGACCGCTCGATTGAGCCGTCCTTAATTTCCTTCACCGCGAACCCCAAAGTCGATAATGTCAATTTGGCCATGCCCAATGCAATGTACATCTCCCCAATCACAAGCGACAATCACGAAATCATGCATCGACACCAGACCTGCTCTGAATCACCATCTTCCTAAACCCCACATGTCCACCTTCCACACCCTCCAATTCCAACTTCGAAACCAACTGGAATTGCCCATGATCCCCACTAACTCCAACAACACAAGCACGACAACCGAAATCCCACGACTGTAACCGGTACCACCCGAACCCGGACGACAATCCCTTACCGCATGGCCACCCCAATCAAGACCACTACAAACCCTAACCCGCCCAAAACCAAGCGAATGGAGCCCCAGGGAGCCCAATTGCAATTAAAGGAGGAATTGAGTTAGAGGAGAGGAGGCAAAGAAGGCACGATTGAACTCACAAATTCGATGAAGGTGGTTGTGGTTGGCTCCGACGTTGACCTTGGTATTGACTACTTTGCCGAAGGGCTTGCAGAGCTTGACGAGCTCCTCCTCGATGCACTCCCACGGCAGGTTGCGCATGTGCAGCACCTTCGACGGAGGCTGCGTGTACCGGAATTGTGGCTGCCCCGCCGTGGACGCCGGAATACCTCCGCTTCCGCTCCAATCGGGCGAGGGACGCAGCAATCGACAACAGCAAAGGGGAAGTTGCGTTGGCGGGCGAGCAAGCAACGCTGGTGCAAGATTGAAGAAGGGAGCAACGGATGCGAGCAAGGCGCAGAAGGAGGAAAGGTTAGGGTCCAGGTTGAGAGGACGCGGCAGCGCCATAGTTGAGGCGTTAGGACGTCGTGGTTGGCGCGGGATCGGAGACGAATTGCAAGCGGTACTTGAGGAAGACGATGGCGATGGCGTTTCCTACAACTCGGACTTGTGGAATTCAGAGGAGTAAACCCCCAAACTCTCAAACCCTAGAAGAACACTAGCTCCCCTCCCACGGGAGGGGGAATGTCAAAACCCACAGGAAACCCACTCAAAACCCACAGGAAACCATCTCTCCCAGCTAGCGACGAAGCAAGAGCTTGCAAAAAACTTGCAACAGGATTCTGGATGCCCGTGCCGCAGCAAGAATCTAGAATCGCGGAAGAGATAAGGAACGCTTGGTCAACCACAAACAACGGACGACAGTCACAGACTTCGGAGCCCGATGGAGTGAACGTGCACTCCACGTGGACGCATCCTGGCTGTAGATCTATTATAGTGGAAATGCTCTTGGCCATTGGATTTGCCACATAGGAGATGAGATTTGTTACCATAAGCACTCTTCAGCGTTGGATTTTCCACATAGGCAACAAATTTCATAGGTGGCACTCTTCAGCTTTGCAATAGCTACATTTAGATAATTTACTTAGTTCGAAAGTATTTTAAACATTGAAGATCTAGATTCATCTTCAAATTTGATGATTTGAGAAAAAACATTTTAAACTAGGATTTAGAAAAATATTTTAGAATTGGTATATAGATGAAAGATGTAGATTTCAATTTTTAAATGCTATTCATACAGTTAGATCTTCTAATACTATCATCAATCATTTTTTATAAATTTAAAAAAAAAATCAAAATTCCTTTTAAATTCAATTATAAGTAAAATATTATTATTTTTTACTTATCTCGTTTTGAACTAAAAGTCAATGCAAATTGATCACTTAACATACTTCCACATTTGTAATTTTAGAATTGTATAATATATACTACAATATATATTTTAGAATTGTATAATATATATTATATATACTATTAAACCCTATAATATATTGTATCTATTTTGTTTAATTTTTTTCCATTTTGATCAAACAATGGATTTAAGAGGGGTTTTACATTTTGGGAAGGCTTTAAGTATTTTAAATTCCAATAAACATCTAACAATCATTTGGAGGATCCTACCTTCAATGCTTGTTGCACCAAAAGGTGATCACAATATTATTTTGAAGCGAACAAATTCTAATCACATTGCTATTTTCAGGGGTTTATTTTAAAGTTCAATTCAAGGTTTATTTTGGGATATTTTGAGGGATTTATTCGGAGTTGAATTTCAAGGTTTATTTTTAGGGCTTATTTTAAGGTTTATTTCGGAGGGTTTTAGGGATTTATTTTGGGTTAATTTTAGGGTTCGTTTTGGGGTTTATTTTGAGGGTTTAGGGTAGGGTTTAGGGTTTATTCTGGGGTTTATTATGAGTTGAATTTCAGGGTTTATTTTTGGGGCTTATTTTGGGGTTTATTTTGAAGGTTTATTTTAGGGGTTTATATCGGGGTTTATTTAGGGTTTTACTACGAGGTTTACTTCCAGGGTTTTCTAGGGGGGTTTTCTGGGGTTTATTTTGGGGTTTATTATGGGTTGAATTTCAAGGTTTATTTTCAGGGCATATTTCAAGGTTTATTTTGGGTTTATTTGAGGGTTTATTTTGAGGTTTATTTTGGGTTTATTTGAGGGTTTATTTTGAGGTTTATTGCAGGGTTTATTTGAAGGTTTATTTTGAGGTTTATTGCAGGGTTTATTTGAGGGTTTATTTTGGGGTTTATTATAGATTGAATTTCAGAGTTTATATTCAGGGGCTTATTTTGGGGTTTAGGGTTTCGGGTTTATTTTGGGATTTATTTTGAAGGTTTATTTTGGGGTTTTTTATCGGGGTTTATTTAGAGTTTTACTACGGGGTTTATTTCGAGGGTTTTCCAGGGCAGGTTTTAAGGGTTCATTTTGGGGTTTATTTTCGGGACATACTTGAAGGTTTATTTCGGGGTTTATTTTGAGGGTTTGTTTTGGGGGTTTATATCGAGGTTTATTTTGAGGGTTTATTTTGGAGGTTTATACCGAGGTTTATTTAGGATTTTACTACGAGGTTTATTTCGGGGTTTTTCTAGGGGGGGGTTCAGAGGGCTATTTTGGAGTTTATTATGAGTTAAATTTCAGGGTTTATTTTCCAGGCTTATTCCAAGGTTTATTTCAGGGTTTATTTCAGGGTTTATTTTGAGGGTTTATTTTGGGGATTTATATCAAGGATTATTTTGAGGGTTTATTTCAGGGTTTATTTCAGGGTTTATTTTGAGGGTTTATTTTGGGGATTTATATCAAGGATTATTTTGAGGGTTTATATCAGGGTTTATTTCGGGGGTTTCTCTAGGGATTTTTTCAGGGGTTTATTTTGGGGTTTATTTCAGAAATTATTATAGGGTTTATTTTGGGGTTTATTTTAAGGTTTATTTTGGGGTTTATTTTAAGGTTTATTTCGGGGGATTTTCAAGGGTTTATTTCGGAGTTTATATCAAGGTTCATTTGGGGGTATTTTGAGGGGTTTATTCCAGGTTGAATTTTGAGGCTTATTTTCGAGGTTTATTTTGAGGGGTTTTAGGGTTTTATTTTGGGGTTTATGTTGGGGTTTATTTTAGGGTTTATTTCAAGGTTCATATGAGGGGGTTTTAGGGGTATATTTTGGGGTTTATTTCAAGATTTATTGTGGGTTTTATTTTAGGACTTATTTTCGAGGGTTATTTCAAGGTTTATTCAAGGGTTTATTTTTGGAGTTTATTTGGGGTTTATTTCAAGGTCTATTCCAGGGTTTATTCCAAGGTTTATTCAAGGAAAAGCGTTGAGTCATACAGTAAACATCTGGTTTTCAGCAGAAAAAAGGGGGATAGAATGAGCAAGTTCCAAAAACAATAAGTCATGAAAGGACACCAGTTCATCGTAATCGATATAAACTTCTCTATTTCCCACATTGGTAGAGAAAGAAATAATTTCCATTGATGAAGACGATGGATATTTTGATTGTTTCTATAGAAGAGGACAGGAAATAACAAATGAGCTTGGGAATATCAGACTTGACCTCTTACTGTAAACTAGATGCAATTGCGAAATCAATTGTCTCTAGTAAGCGTCTCCTAAGTATAATCAATTTCAATTACAGATGCAGTTCCAACACTAACCACCAAGTAAATTCCAGGAAGACAAACTCAAATTTCACTATTAATATTAGATTTAAATTAACCTGGTTACATCATTAACCCACCTAAACTTAATCTTTCCGTTTGTCATTATAGTATGACAAACGACTAATAGGAATTTTATGTAAAGCCCTTCCAAATTCCAATTACGGTTAAGGATTTCAGGGAAAACTAATAAGCAGAAATCAACAAACAACATTCTTGGCTTTGCATGTATTCAAAGGCTAGCTTTAACAAAAGTCTTGTATCAAGTCTGTTCTCCAATAAAATAGGGTGCATATCTTCTGCAAGATCAATCACAATGACGCTAACACAGTTTACTTTCTACATAGCATTTTTATTCAGCCCCTCATGTTGCTTCAATTTCGGGTCCAGGAGAAAATCAAAGTTTAGGGTTAAGCTTTCAAACCAGAGCTGCTTTCATTGCTGTAGAAAGAAACGAGGACATAAAAGACAACATACAATTAGATAATTTCATGAATTCTGAGAAGTTTCACTTCATGATTACTTTATATTCAAGAAGAAAGCTGAAAATACGGGGTAATAGATGTACCCCTAACTGACCTCAATTTCAAAAACTCCCTCTTAGAAGACTCACAAACGGAAGCCATTACATTCCTTAGGATTCACCATCAAGTACATCTGCATTGAAACACAAAAGCTTTAGACTAAAATTATTTCAATTTGAAATACATCCATAAGTTAGTAAGAATGAAAAGTAAGATTCAGAGATTTTATATAATGAATAATTAAAATTAATTGAAATTTCCAATTTTGTCACCTTTTTATAATTCAGAGTTTTTTTCGATTTGTATTTTCTCACTTTTAGTATTAAAACATAGTGTAATTGAAACTGTAGCAATGGACCAAAATCTGGTCTATTCAATTCACAATATTTAACACTAAAAAAATTAAATACAAAAGGAACTCCCAGAAATGGAATTTATCTCTTACTTAAAACACAATAAATAAAATTTATACACAAGAAATAATATCTAAGAACTACCAGAGGAAATGAATGAAAAAGAATGTAATTTCGAGATTTTCGTTATTTCTCTTTCAATATTTTTATTTCTGAAATATAATGAATTTGAAACTGCAGCACGGACCCCAATTGGGTCTGTGCGCTGTACTCAAGTCATATTATTCAAAAATAAAAATATTCAAACAAAAATAAAAATAAACCCGAAACCCACGAAGAGTAAATGCATGTAAGAAATATAAGTTTCATCAGTAACTATAATAAGTTCCAGCACTTGTCTTGTTGTGAAGGAAATGAATGAAAAAGAAAGTAATTTCGAGATTTTCCTTATTTCTCTTTGAATATTTTTATTTCTGAAATATAATGAATTTGAAACTGCAGCACGGACCCCAATTGGGTCTGTGTGCTGTACTCAAGTCATATTATTCAAAAATAAAAATATTCAAACAAAAATAAAAATAAACCCAAAACCCATGAAGATGAAGTGCATGTAAGAAATATAAGCCTCACCGGTAACTATAATAAGTTCCAGCACTTGTCTCGTTGTGAAGGAGCAAATGCAGAGGTTGTCTGCATAGTGGAAGTCTTCCCTTGCTCTGCTGTTGTAAGTCAAATGGACAAATTATGCACTTGTCCACTGTCCTCATTCTGCCCATCACAATCTATTCCATAAAATGAGGTCCATATGTTTAAGAAAAAATGCAAAATCAATTATAAAGGACCCTGCAATTACCCGTAATCTTACTTCTTTAATGCGCTCCAGCTCCTTGTCATCATTCAGAAAGAACCCCAGGTACTTGACTACAATATCAATCTGCTAGAATTGCAAAGAAGTTAATTAAATGTTATCAACAAATCAGAAAATCCGTCAGCAATTTGATCCTCACCAACAAATCCAAAGATGCCTTTGACCTGCAGTGAAGCCTCGATTTATCATTCACTACTTCACCATAAACTCAATTCCAAACTTATCAAAAGCTTCAAAGTGGGGTTGTCCATCAACTTTATGGAGGCTTCTACAATCCCTTAATACCCTTCTCCTGACATCTCGGAAAGGTCACTCAGAAGGGCCTCAACCATCCTCAAGTGCTCACTCGCTGCTCTCTCATTCTCCACAACGGAAGAGAACTACCTCCTGCTTCGCATCCTCTCCATCCTCTCCAGGGCTTTTTTAGCCCTGATTTTGACCTAAACGACATAAACAACTCTCCGTGACTTGCATTGAAAATTACTAGTATGACATGCTTAAAAAGTTGCAAGCACCCAACATAGATAATGTAATTCAAAGTAAATATCTAAAGCTCAATCAATAAATCAACGCAACAACCAAATTTAAGGAGCTGAAGTTACACAGCGCAACCAAAAATTCTACGGAAAGGAAGACCTTCCAACAGACCATCTGATAAGATGTAGAGGAACTGTAATTCCTCCACGTGCCTTCACGTGTTCGATGAAGGACGAAACAAAAGATTTCTTCGACTAATCCAAAATCATGTAGGTCACATCCTTGACGCATACTTCGTATTCAGGAGTCTCTAGAAACGCCACCAAGGCCTTAATGTCAATTAGCGTAACTTTCTCTCTGCATTACATCCCCACACCACTGTACTACTTATCAAGAATTCAATAAGAAATCAAATGAGGCATTTGAACATCAAAAGCAACAGAATGTCTGATGAATGAAGACCAATTTATGAGATAATCGTCAAGACATGATATAAACTCTTTGATTTCAACGTATATGTGAAATTACCAGGCTCATAGCCGTCATGATGAAAGCAACATCTGAGTACTTCCTCAAAATCATACGTCATCACGAATTGAAACTCATCCAATCATATCGCAAAATGAAAACACCACGAAGGACCTGGGTACTTTGATTCTTCTGCAAATACCTCAAAACTCCTTTGGCAAGAAGCAGCACGAGTTGCTAGAACTTTCACCGATTCCCAACCGATTCGATTGCTCCGCAAGAACAGCCTTCAAGCCAATGTCTCTTTGATGTATCATCTCTCCAACCGCAGCAATATCATCCTAGTCTTGTAACCGAACAACAAGTACTCAGATTTTAATTATAAGCAGTATCGGACTTGGCGGGATAACACAAATGAACCTGCTACGGCATGAGAAATAACAAAAAAGTGGGGTGATGGGCTCTCGACCTGTCGTGATAAGCTTTGTAATGAGTGACATACTGCCAGCTACACCAATAAAAACCGTCATTAAATTCCGCAAGAGACAGCATCTTGGATTGAAATGTAGCAAAAATAAAAAGTGAGCAAACGTTGATGCATTTGAAGACAAGGACATCAATTTGCTAATAATCAAATTTGAAAAGACCAATTCTGTGTATAGGAAAGATGAAATCCTCACTTGTACTGCTAGGAAACCATCCCCAAGAAGACTTATCAAGGAACTGTAAACAGGCTTCCTCAGCTTGTCTTTAATCTGGTGCGAACATATCAGAGTTTCCAAAATCAGTTGATACTGAAATTAATAGCTCTCTAAATATGAGGCCTGTTGACTTATGCGCCTACTACTACAGGCACACATAACTACCTCATCAATCCCGACTTTTACAAACAACAATTAAACGGCTTCTAACAAAACTAGAATTAATCTAGAATTGTGTGACTCAAATAGACATGTAAAACTTTGAAATCCTGATCTCATGAGACAGCGGACCTTGTTCACCCATTTTCCCAGGAGCCAAGCAACTCTCCGTCGAAGGATACGGCCATTTGGATGAGTATTACTCATTTCATGAACAAGAGCTCCTTCCCATTTGAAGCAAATGTTGAATTTATAAGAACAAGTTGATGATAGAGAAACAGCTTTAGAAGAAAATAATGAATATCGTAGAGAACCATTCCACCTTTTCCAGAAATCATGGACAAGTTGATAGGCCGTAAATCCAAGAACCCAAAAACAGATCATAAAGTGCTAATACAGCCTCCTAACAGCTATGCACAACCATTTCAGTGAGGAGACCTCGGAGACCGTCAAGGAAAACAAAAAGAAATCACGACATGACAACACGTTTTCCCAGGCAAGCTTCTTAACGGCATACAATCTCGAAAACATAGAAGATCATAGATGATGACTGTAAGATTAACTCACCAAGATTTGAAATCAATATAATCATGGAGATCGTAATAAGCCGCCCCAACTGCATTACATGATGCTTCTTTGAGTAACAGAGCTGTTGTAATTTGTATGTCGGCCCCAGGAGCAACAGGCAGACATCCATCTGACGCTTGTTTGAGTACACTGACCACCACGGGAGCTAAAAGCTGCAGTTGATACACACTCTTCACTTACAAGCATATAAACAAAAGTTGCAATAACAGATAACTTGTTAACAGGAGAAAAAGAGAAATGATATAGACTATACGCAAACACATTCTTGAAACCAATCCAAGTGCAACTGCATATAGACAATAAACTACTAAATCCCTTGGAACCAATTTGATCGCGTAAAATTCAAAATCAATTAGATTAATCGAGAAGCTGCCCCATTTACCAAATAACGGAGTCATCCTATTAGCCATAAAATGCCCCACTTCCTTTGAACTCTCTTTCGATTCTTATTCTAAATTGCAGTTGAATTTTTGTTCAACTTATAGAATATTTAACTCTAATACCAGGGAAATATCAGAACCAAAATTAGAACTATAGTACTCACATAGAAGCTTGAAGTGCCTATCTTCATGCGTTTCCTTTGAACAAGTATGAGTGCATTCATTAACCCATATATTGGAACACAGATGTACAAGGAAAATTTGAACAAAGAATACCTCCCGATGATCAACCTTGAAGGGTTTAGGGTTTAGGGTTACAAGGGTGTTCCCAAAAAAATGGCATGTTTTTTTTGGGTTTAGGGTTTAGGGTTTAGGGTTTAGGGTTTAGGGTTTAGGGTTTAGGGTTTAGGGTTACAAGAGTGTCCCTAGGGGTATGGCCATTTTGGAGGTGGTTTTTATTGCACCAACCCCCCCATTAGCAACCCTTGCGAATTCAAAAATGAAAAAAGGAACCCTAATTTTTGCTCCATTTGTGAGATATAGCAACTTTGACTTTAGGGTCCACAAGTTTGACTTTGCTCTTGCACACACAATTTGAAGAATTTTTTGAAGAGAATCATATTTTCGGGTTTGGCTTCATAAGAGCTACCCAAAAATATCTTTTACTTCTAAAAATAGTAACTTTGATTTTTAGGTTCCTTAAGGAATAGGGTGCACATAAGAGCTTCACGAAATGCATTTTATTTCATTTTTGATATGATGAATGGATAGGGTTTTATGTAGGGGTGACAACATGACGTGGCACGTTTTGATTGGACGCTCCATGTACAAGTTATGGACGGATGAAGTTTCGAAATCCAAACTTCATCCATCAATTGCCGCTACATTTGATGTCCGATTGGGGGGTGTAAGGTATTTTTGGAAATTACTCAAGGGCACCTACAAGGTGAAGCTTTTATCTCAATCCAAAAATAGAAAGTTACGAGGGTCAAAACGCGAGGGTGTTCAAATGCACTTTTGCATGGAGAAGGGCGATTAAAATCCAAGGGCATCGTCACGTAGGTCTTGTCGAGGGGATTCCAGAATGATGTGGCACTCTTCAATTGGATGCTCCATGTGCAAGTTATGGACGGATGAAGTTTGAAAATTCAAACTTCATCCATCATTTGGCACTACGTTCGGCGTCCGATTGGGGAGTGCAAGGTATTTTTGGAAAGGGCTCAAGGGCATCTACAAGGTGAAGCTTTTACCTCAATCCAAAAATAGAAAGTTACGAGGGTCAAAATGAGAGGGTGTTCAAATGCACTTTTGCATGGAGAAGGGCAATAAAAATCCAAGGGCATCGTCACGTAGGTCTTTTCGAGGGGATTCCAAAATGATGTGGCACTCTTCGATCGGACGCTCCATGTACAAGTTATGGACGGATGAAGTTTGAAAATTCAAACTTCATCCATCATTTGGCACTACGTTCGGCGTCCGATTGGGGACTGCAAGGTATTTTTGGAAAGTGCCCAAGGGCATCTACAAGGTGAAGCTTTTACTTCAATCCAAAAATAAAAAGTTACGGGGGTCAGAACGAGAGGGTGTTCATATGCACTTTTGCATGGAGAAGGGCGATTAAAATCCAAGGGCATCGTCACGTAGGTCTTGTCGAGGGGATTCCAGAATGACATGGCACTCTTTGATTGCATGCTCCATGCACAAGTTATGGATGGATGAAGTTATGAAATCCAAACTTCATCCATCATTTGCCGCTACATTTGGCGTTTGATTGGAGAGCGTTAGGTATTTTCAGAAAGTGCTCGAGGGCATTTACAAGGTGGTGCATTAATTTGATGCTAAAAATTATAATTTTGTGAGGTCAAAACAAGTGTATTACGAATGTGTTGTAGTTTAAAGGACCAAGTTAGATAATATTACAAATTTATACGTAAATGTTTGCAATCAAGTCCCAACATAAGACCCATATTCTTTAGGTTTATGGAATGCATGACACTATTATTGAACTCAAAGTTTTTTTTGAAATTATAAATGACTATATTTTAAGTGGGTTGTAGTTTGAAGAACCGAAATAAGAATATGTTACAAATTTGTACGTAAGGGTTTAAAAATAAGTGTACTCATAAGTTCCAAATTCATTAGACTTGTGGAATTCATGAGAATAATTTTGAAATTCATGTTAGTTTTTAATTTATGAATGAATGTATGTTAAGTGGGCTGTAATTGAGTGAACGAAATAATCAAATATCACAAATTTCTACGTATGTATATAGAATTGAATGTACCCATAAGTTTTAAATATTTTAATTTTGTGGAATTCATGAGAATAATTTTGAAATTCATGTTAGTTTTTAATTTATAAATGAATGTATGTTAGGTGGGCTGTATTTTAGTGGACCAAAATAAGAAAATATCTCAAATTTTTACGTATGTATATGGGATGAAGTGTTCCCATAAGTTTTAAATTTTCTAATTTGCTGGATTTCATGAGAATAATTTTGAAATTCATGTTATATTTTTAATTCATAAATGAACGTATGTTAGGTGGGCTGTAATTTAATGAACCAAAGAAGACTACATCTGAAATTTCTACTTATGTGTATAGAATGAAGTGAACCCATAAGTTCTAAATTTTCTAATTTTGTGGAATTTATGAGAATAATTTTGAAATTCATGTTATATTTTAGGGTTTAGGGTTTAGGGTTTAGGGTTTAGGGTTTTAGGGTTTAGGGTTACAAGAGTGTCCCTAGGGGTATGGCCATTTTGGAGGTGGTTTTTATTGCACCAACCCCCCCATTAGCAACCCTTGCGAATTCAAAAATGAAAAAAGGAACCCTAATTTTTGGGTTTAGGGTTTAGGGTTTAGGGTTTTAGGGTTTAGGGTTTAGGGTTTAGGGTAGGGTTTAGGGTTTAGGGTTTAGGGTTTAGGGTTTAGGGTTTAGGGTTTAGGGTTTAGGGTTTAGGGTTTAGGGTTTAGGGTTTAGGGTTTAGGGTTTAGGGTTAGGGTTTTAGGGTTTTGGGTTTTAGGGTTTAGGGTTTAGGGTTTAGGGTTTAGGGTTTAGGGTTTAGGGTTTAGGGTTTGGGGTTTAGGGTTTAGGGTTTAGGGTTTAGGGTTTAGGGTTTAGGGTTTAGGGTTTAGGGTTTAGGGTTTAGGGTTTAGGGTTTAGGGTTTAGGGTTTAGGGTTTAGGGTTTAGGGTTTAGGGTTTAGGGTTAGGGTTT